>NEWO01000013.1:2810204-2844642 GCA_003013225.1 Phalaenopsis aphrodite
GTATACATCTATATACATATTATTAAGCTACAATGAGAGAAAATTTCCTCCAAAACTTCAATACAACAAGAGAACTCCATAAATGGGGCTTTCTCAAAATTTTGTTACTTTATGCTCTTCTAAAACCATAAACGGATAGTCAGATATATCAAATTAATTTAATACAAAGTCTAATTTATATATCATATTATATTTAAACTTAATTAATATAAATAGATAATTTAAAAATAACTTGTCATTCCTAAGTATTATAAGTTTAAACAAAATTTTGAATTTAATTTAAAATATTTAAGAGATAAAAGAGAAAATGCCTACTATCTTTAATGTTTAGAACTCAATTTCAAAATGATCTTTTAGAATCCATTTAATATACATGATGTAATCTATATACTTTGTCTAATTTTCTTCCCTATTGTATATAAAGAATCAACTTGATCCAATTTTTACTAATATTGAAAAAATATTAGTTGTTAAAAATCTTAAACTTAATATTTTTAAATGACATCTTATCAAAGAAAATTTAAAAATTGATTAGAGATAATTTAAATAATTTAATTTAGGTGGTCATTACAAACAGAGCACCCAAAACTTGCTATTCACAAATGAACCACCCTCTTTCATCCATTTTTCATATTCTCACTCAAATATCAAAATTCATGGCAAAAATCCAACCCATATTTTTCATTTTTATCAAATTCTCAATAGTTCGACTATGGAGCATGTAAATGCATTGGTTCAGTAGTTCAAAAAAATCTCCTGGGGGCTTAATTTGTAAATAGCAATGTTTCAGGTGGTCTGTATGTAATTATCCCTTTAAATTAATAATTCATTCTTCCAAATTAGGCTCAACAATTAAAGATCACTTAAAAATTAATTTAAGTTAACCTATAACAAGAGTTGGCTTAGCTGGCAGTCGAATTCAGTGAGTTCGAGCTGCCCTTAAACGAAAATTAGAAATGGATTCTGAAAAATTAGTGCACTGCATGATGCCCCTTGTAGGTTTTTTAAAATACACATACCAAAGTATCCTGAAAATAAAAGAAAAAATAAAAGACTTTTTAAAAAATTATTCTATATGGCCAATTTTTCAATTAATAAATTGTTATCCCATGTATTGCATGGGTTTTTTATTTAATTCGAACTTTTTGTAAAATAAAAAAATCCAAGATCCCTTTAATTTCATCAATGATAAATTGCCTTCAATCTGAAAAATTAGAAACAATCCCAATAATGGGTTACTCGAGGAATTGAATCTTTTCTATTTTCCTGTTTAAATTTAAATCTTAAATCAATTTACAATGTATTGTGATCAATATTCACCAAATTTTGACAAACTAAATCGATTTAAATTGAATAAATTTTGCTTAACAAATAGACAGGTTCAGCACGATACCCTTATGCCACAATGGTTGGCAATAATCAGAGACTTTTAGTGCACTGCATGATGCCCCTTGTAGGCTCAATTGAACCACATTGTAATGAGTCAACTCGAAAGTACGACTAAATGGCTTCTAAATATTAAAAACTTGTTTTTCAAGCTCACTTTATTCAAAATAATTTCAAAATAATAAATCTTACCATAATGAGGGAAAATTTTAATAATTGTAAAAATCATATTTCAAATTAATGCCCAGATAACCTATAAATTGAACACCATTAGTATCAAGATTGTCAGCAATCTGCATTCTTACAACATGTTAACATCAAATGTGAAAATTTTCTAAAATTGTACACAGTTCCACTAACACCTAGACATGCATCAAAGGCGACTGATAAGCATTGTAAGTTTGAGAAGATTTGTTCTGAATATTGCAAGTTGTGATATTATCATGCCATAATGAGGGAAAATTTTAATAATTCTAAAACTCTAATAACAAAAAAATGCCCAAATAACCTATAAATTGAACACCATTAGTCTCAAGATTTTCAGCAATCTGCATTCTTGCAACGTGTTAACATCAAATGTGAAAGTTTTCTAAAATTGCAAACACTTCCACTGATACCTAGGCATGCATTAAAGGCATCTGATAAGCATCGTAAGTTCGAGATGATTAGTTCTGAATATTGCAAGTTGTGATATGTTGTAATGCTTGGCTGGCATATCTATATATGCGCAATAGTGTTGTTTCTTGTAATACAATGCTACAAGTCAAAATGTAATTGCGCGCAATGCCTTAAAAGAAATTATGTGTTGTACTAGGATAAATGAAAAGTCATTATTTTCAAATTCTATGAAGTGTAGATGACACAGAACGCTAAGGCTGCCGTGAGATGCGAAGGGGGGCAAGCAAGCGAACGTGAGAGGAGAGGCGAAGTTGCATCTGGGCGCCAAGCAATAGCAGGATTCCATGATTGCGGGACTTCGCGATTGCAGTGTTTGTCCTCAATGGGGTTCCCGTCCCGATAGGGATTTCCTGTTTTTTCTTTGTTGTAATGGGTTTGATGGACACTTAGTTACTTCCTTTGCTTCTACTTAGGGTTTAGCCATATTATTAGTAAGAACGTTGTATGTAAAACCTGATTGAGGGGCTTTTTGGTTCAATAGAGTATGTGAGAGCCTGTGCTCTCTTTGTGGTTCCAGGATGGGTATGAGTCTGTATCCACAACATTGGGTGGTGGCAACTTTATCCCTCCATCGTTGGTGGTAATAGCCCGAATCTCTTTCCTTCGTCAATCCTTCGGGTAGTAATTTTTTATTTGATCAGTTGCGAGAATAGAAAACTCTTGCATCTTGTATCTTTTATTTGATTGGTGCATCTCATATTTATTCTATTTTTTCCCGCCTCGAATTGCTTTCTTGGTTGTTTTTGTTGAATTTGCTCTAACCCTCTTCTCTGGTATCATTTCGTGTCAGAGCCAGCCTAACCCTAATCCTATCATTGGATATTCCCACCATTCGCAAGTCCCTGTCTCCAACAATCCCCCTTCCAATAACCTGTACCGCTGCCAGCCCCACCTTCCTTCCCTGTCGTTGGCCTCCCTACTATAGTTTCATACGTCAGCCCCACCAACAGCCTTCCTCCTTCCCTTCCTCCCAGCCACAGCCCTAGACCTCATCTAGAGAGGTTGCAGCAACTCCACCGCCTTCAATGTGGCCGACATGATGGCATTATAACGAGTCAAAGCTTCAACAAATTAGTTCGAACCAACACTGATAGAATGATGTGGGACACGATGTGGGACACTGAGGCTACCGTGAGATGCAAAGGCGGTCAAGGAAGAAAACGCGAAAGGAGAGGCAAAGTCACGTCTAGGCATGAAGCAATAGCGGGATTCTGTAATTGCAAGACTTCGCAATTGCAAGGGTTGTTTCGAATGGGATTCCAGTCCTGATAGGGATTTCCTATCTTTTCTTTGTTGTAATAGGTCCAATGGAGTATTATTTACTTTCCTTTTCTTCTAATTAAGTAGCTTAATTATTAGTATAAATATTGTATGCAAAACCTAATTGAGAGGATTTTGGTTCAATTGAGTTTTATGAGAGCCTGTGCTCTCTTTGTGGTTCCCGGATGGGGAAGAGTATGCATCCACAGCATTGGGTGGTGACAATTGTATCCCTCCATTGTTGGTGGTAATATCCCGAGTCTCCTTCCTTCTTCAATCCTTCGAGTGACGATTTTTGTATCCCAATCGATTGCAATAGTAGGAAACTCTTGTGTGTTGTATCTTTTTTTGATTGGTGTGTCTCGTTTTTGTTTTGGTTTTTATTCTACCTCGGATTGCTTTCATAGTTGCTCGTGTTGAATCTACTCGAAGCCCTCTTCTCTAGTATCAGTAGATCTTGTATACATGCAGGTGGAACAAGATTGAATATCATTGTCCATCACTTGCATGACCCTAAGATTAGAATGTATTTTCATATTAAGAAAAACCAAGCTACATAATTCAGTGTATGAGTGTGTATTGCAAAACAAAACTACAAAATAGTCACAGAGTAAAAGTACGACATGCTTTGTAATGTTCAAATTTCAATGCAATTATGTGATTATAGCTTTCAAAATTAATTATTTTACAATAAACTAGAGCTCTACAAATAGGCTCTCAATACAAAATTTGGATTTTAGAATCAAATTCAACAAAAATCAATCAAAACTTTTTCAAGATTAAATTAGATTGATCATTCTGTCATTTTCTTTAAATTCAATCATCATTTTCATCAAAGTAACTAAATGTTTTTTAAGGCTATAAACCAAATATGGTGCATTACTATTGGGTAAATTATCCCAGGAACATGGTTATTGGCATAGCTGCATAGCCTAGGCAATTTATAATGTATGAAAGCCTTGCCAATTGGCATAAAGTTAGAATCACATTAAGGCTGAATAATAAATAAAATTGCATAAACCTGAGCATCTAAACTTGCATATGCATACATATGGACAATGCCTTATTGCTGTTGTAAGAACTATTTTCATAAATAATAGGTAGCAAATCTTGCAATGAGACCAATGTAAACATAAGGTTTTCAAAGCACTTAGGGCAGTTTTTTTTACTCTTCCAAGGTAAATGTAAGACCAAATAGTTTAAGCATTTTGATCTCTAATGGTTTAAGCTGTAAGCCTTCCTCCAGAAATTAGAAAAGGATAATCTTAGATAACCACAAAATTGCACCAAGCTATTAAGGGAAGTGCCAAATTGTATTGTAAAACCCACCTCAAGCAACTCTCTCATCACAGTGTAGAGCAAAAAACTCTCAATTAGATTTAAGTTTGAAGTGTTTGTCACGCCACGGTTTTGTAAGCCCCGTCTTTGGACGTTTCACTTACTTTGTTCATTAAATTATTATAGAATTGTAAAACTATTCAAAAATAAATCACATCAAACTAAATATACAAACCCTAAAATGTTAATCACATTTTGCTTTTACTCAATGTGAATTTAAAAAATTTCTATACATGTGTATGAACGTCCTTTATCTCCTAGGGTTATACGCCCTACAACCAACTTTAGAATATATTTGCAGTGTTTCCTTTGAACCGGTGCATTTTAGTCCTTGCAATCTAAGAACTAATAATTTTGGACAATACTAATCCAAAACCCTAATTAATAATATTATAAAGTACTTGTATTCAGGATGTGATTAACTATAAAGGTTTCTTCCTATGAGAAACCATTAATCCCTGAAATAAAACAAAATCTTATTTTGTATAACCACAAAATTTCAACAACCTATTAAGGGAAGTACCAAATTGTATTGTAAAACCCGCCTCGAGCAACTCTCTCATGACAATGTAGAGCAAAAAACCTCAAATAGAATTAAGTTTGAAGTGTTTATCATGTTGTGGTTTAGTAAGTCCCCTCTTTGGACATTTCGCTTACTTTGTCCATTAAATTATTATAGAATTGTAAAAATATTCCAAAATAAATCATATCAAACTAAATATACAAACCCTAAAATATTAATCACATTCTGCTTTTACTCAATGTGAATTTAAAAAAATTCTATTCTTGTATATGAGAGTCCTTAATCTCTTATGATTATATGCCCCGCAACCAACTTTAAAATAAATTTGCAGTGTTTCCTTAGAATCGCTGCATTTCAGTCCTTGCAAGCTAAGAACAAATAATTTTTGGACAATACTAATCCACAACCTTAATTAATAATATTATCAAGTGCGTGTATTCAGGATATGATTAACTATAAAGGTTTGTTCCTATGAGAAACCATTAATCCCTGAAATAAAATAAAATCTTATTTTGCGCATCCATTAGTTTGGGGTAATCACTGATAAAGATTATTTTTTTAATCTTTCACTGAATCATATGGATCTATAGAATGTGTTTGTTGGGGGCAATCTGCAATTAAAATTCACAAAGAAACTTTTTAAAATTAGTGTTAAACTTATTCTTTGCAAATTATTTTGAACAATTATTATCTTCTGCTGAATCATGAGGATCTATAGAATGTGTTCGTTGGGCACAATCTTCAATTAAAATCCACAAAACATATTTTTAAAATTAGTGTTAAACTTATTCTTTGCAAATTATTTCAAACAATTTTATCAAGATAGCCTTAAGTATGCCTATTTTAAGTCCTAAACAGTTCATTTAATGGGTCAATTTTCAACTCTTTGTTACACGTCCAAATAACGTAGGTTTATTTTCAACCAACTAATTAGCATACATGTCACTTCAATGTTTTCCACTAATATAATCATTTTTAATTAATTCTTCCTGATTTTATCAAGCATATATATTAGCATTATTATTTCTATAGCAATTAACATATATGTAAATAGCTTTTTTACATCCCAAAACTTAAATCCATGCAACATCAATGGAGTAATTGCAATAATATAAAATTTACTTTTCACCTCTGTGATAACATTTTGTTACATAACACTGCTGGTCCATTTCTCAATTTTAATTACAGTCTTAACTTCAGATGTTAATTCATCCTCTGTATCTTTGTTTTTCTGCAGAATGGGCACACGATAATTAAACATATCACACCCAAGTATTATCATATCTTCTAATAATATTAAATGACAATTGTTAATATCATACATATTTAAATTTAATATTCCATGCTCAATTTTTTATACCTAAGGCTTGCATATGTTAAACATTTCTTCCAATGTTTTAGGTTTTTCATTTCTTTTGGTGGATGTCTTCTTCGTCAGAGCTATATCACAAACCGAAAAAAAAAAAGACGTCAATGTACCTTATTTTGAATAACCTTCATAAGCATCTCAATAACTAATATAATAAAATATTGACTCAATATTGATATTTGATGCAAACCAACAACAATTGAACATGCTTGAGCCACCTCTGCAGCTACTTCTAATGCTAGTAGTATTCTATTATACATATATTTTATAATATTAGCATATCTTTAATAGACATTTATATTATAAACCATTCTAAATCGAATCATGTAATACACTATCATGTCTTTCCAAGATCAATAAAAGTCGTATCAAGATTCATACCTTCTCAATGTACTTTATACTTCATTAATTATCTTAATACATAAATTACTTTCATGGTTGATCATTTTGGCATTAAGTGTTCTCCAACTAATAGAATTTTTTATTTCTGTATTTCATTACTTTCTCCTATAGTTTCATTGTATAGCTTATGAGTTTGATTCATCTATAATCCACACAATCTTGAATCAACAGACATAATATTAATTCCAAAATATTTTTCTTCCATCATTAGACATAATCTTAGTCTCTAAAATCCTATTGAAAATTTTTCTCAGCTAAATCGCTAAAATAATCAACATAACTCTCTAATAGTTGTTTGTTTGAGATTTTAAGATAGTAAAGTAAAAGAAATACACGGGTTTAAAGTTTTTTGGTCTTTGAAATAAAGTAAACTAGATAGAAGATGTTTTTTGTTAGGAATTTAAATATCTTTAAATGATTGTTTTTATTAATTTGAAATTTGCCAACATTGGGTAAATTCAAAATTTAACGCTCATAGCCTCATCCTTCATGAAGCCATTACAGCATCCACCCATGCAACTCCATCCCTAAAATCTCTACATCCGTTGTTGATGCAGTCCCCACGTCCACTCTGTAAGTTCTGATTTGAATACCGTGCTGCTTTGATTACTAACAATTTGCATCAAGTTCAGTCTTAATCGAATTAAATTTCTGATAATAGTCCCTTTCTTTTTTTTTTTTCCTCTCTCTCTCTCTGTAAGCAATAGCAAATACAGCATTACTCCAATGCACATGAAGAAAGTACAATCATCACGAATCAAAATGATAAAATAATGGAAAAGCACGAATTAAAACAGACATAATTTCCTGGAATCAAGGCTGAATTAACCGAACCATGCATGGCGGAACTAGTCCCATTAGAGATTCCTCTGGAACACATAAATCAACGGAACAATCGAACATCTCAGTAAGCAACCAGAGGAATCTCAATATTCTCTCTAAAGTACTTATTAAATAACTAAAATAAATACTAGGCACTGAAATCGAGCTCACCCCCTGATCTTCTCGGAGAACCCCCACTTAGAGGTAGCAATTCCACGGGAGATCAGCAAAGACTTGACGATCCCGAAGTGGGGGGCCAACTGAGCACAGGGGAGACCTATGCCAAAAACCCTAGATTGGGGTAATGCAACCATGGAGGAAGCTATGGAGCGAAAGGCGAATTCGACTGTAAGAGGCATCAGCAAATAAGGAAGCCTTCCCACGTTGGTGCGACGAGAAGAGGAATGCAGTACGTTTTCTCAGTGGCAGGCTTACTTTATACTTTATAGTACTTGAAAAAAGAGGTTTAGGCGCATATGGTAACCCGCGGAGAATCAAAAAAATAAAGGCCGTAAATAGTATCATACGATTATATATAGTAAAATTTACATATTTATGCATATACCTTTTTAACATATTTTTACATTTTTTTAAGACACTACTAAGGATTTTATAAATAATTAATTAAAGTTGGACTCAAAAGTAAGTATGAGTCTTTTGTGTCCCTTTTTTTTTACATGTTTTAATTTTCAAAAATATGTATTTTTGTATTTAAAAAAAAATTTGGATATAGATTATTTTTTTCTTAAATCACTCTAAATAATTTTTAAATATTTTGAGTATTTTAAGTATAACTTTTTTTGTATTTTAACATAGCAAATATATTTTATTTAAATTTAAAAAATAAAAGTTATCCTAAAACTAATAGCTCTTGAGTTAAAATTGACATTATTTTACTAAAATCAAATTCGATTTTTTTTTGCAATTTTTAATATTCAAATCTAATTTTAAATGACAAACTATTATATTATTTTAAGTATAGATAAAAATTAAAATAAAATATATAACTCTAAATGTCTCATGCTGCTCAATATTAGACAACTATATATGTTATATTTTTTATTTGAAAAAATATTAAAGAAATTTTATTTAAGATCTTATTACTCTTAATACGTGTATATATGGGTCAAAACACATCCCATTTAAAACATTAAGTTGTGCATTATAAACTCGTGCTTTCTCAACTACTTCATACAATTAAATTCATTCTTCTTTTTCAATCTTATGGTTTTTTTGTTCTAAATTTCTTATTATAACGGGACTGGATGGCTGTCAGTGACGTTCAATTTAATAAAGTAGTTTATCCTAGCTTTGGATGCCCAGTGTTAATTTTTAAATGTTTTATTAAGTTTTTCGACAAATGATTTAATTAACTGCATATATGATTTTATAGTTTATTTGGACAAATAAATTGAGATCATTTTGATAGGGATTTTATATAGAACAAGATAGTGGATCCAAATTATTTGTTTGACCAATATTTGATCAATGTGCGGAGCTTAATGGAGTATGATCCAAACATAGTTCAAGACTTTTTTTACAATTATTCAAATCCTGTCTGAAGTTTACTAATCATAATCAAACATGGTCCAAACCTTGCTCAAATTGGATCATAATCTTTCATATCTCTTGTTAAAAAAAATTCTCTTAAATAAAATAATTATATATATTTTTTAAAATTTATTGTTCAAAAATAATTCTCTTAAAGCTAAATTATACTAATATTGTGTTACATGGAGAGAATGAAAATAAGATATCCAATTTTGTTGGACTTTTCCTCAAAAATAAAGTAAATTATTGAAGATTCTATGAAGTTTTTATCTATATATCTCATATATATTCTATACATAATTGCAAAAATGGATAAAAAAAAATTATTTTAAATCAAGATGTGATGGATATTTTAATGGAGCATAATGCATGGCATTAATTCCCTTAATATACTTGCAACAAAATATGAACTTGCTTTCTTTTTCAATGAAAATATATATTATTTTATATCGTCGGCTAATTTATATGTTGAATGGTCACAAACATTTTTAATTTCATATGGTAGTTATAACACAAGTATACATTTTGCATATTTGATCTAAAGGATGAACCAACGGTAGTACCTGATGACTTGTTTCGTTGTAGTTGGACGCTTAACCAAATGGGATATAATATTGCTCCAACTTAATATCACACAATGGATAGAATTTGGTTAATTTTTTGACATCTCATCCATTACTGACTAGCTTAACTTTAACGATAGTTTGTTGGATAAGAATATACTAATTGTTGATTCTCAAAAATGGGAGTTTTTTTATAGGGCTTCCTCATTAAGAGAAGACCCATCTGGACCTATTAAAAAAATAAAATTGCATGTCAGCCACATCTTAGTATCCCTCGAGGGTCATATTTTCACTGTTGATATAGATTGTCAAAGTCACGAATGAATAAAGATGAGTAATACAAGGCTTTAATCTTAAAGCTTATGATTACCATTCAAATGAATATAAAAATTTGAAATATATGATGATTCTCAGCCGATAATTGGTCAAATAATCGGGACTTCTAAAGTCTTGTTAACCTCACTTTTAGTCAACATATTCCAATTATGGCCTTTCTTTCCTATGTTTAAGACTACTTCCCAGCACTACTAAAAGACTCATGGTCCTGGTTTGACTAGATTCCCAAATGGACTTTAATTGGATCCTAGCTCATCTTGTACTATTGGATGTCCAATAATAAGTTTACTTTGGAACTTGGAGAGCCCAAGCCCAAGTTAAGTCCCATGTAGCTGAACACATGGGTATCTATAGCATTTGTTTGGCTCAAATGAAACCTAATATTTAATTAAGCTTGATCCAATTTTAAAACTAAATCTAAACTAAAATAAAACTTAACCTAAACACAAAATCTTAAATTCAAAATAAATGTAAGCCTAATCTGAATTTAATCCAAAGCCCAATCAAACTTAAGAGTAAGTTGAATCTTGAACTAACTTAATCAAAGTTTAAATTAATCTAAGGACAAATCTTAACCTAAGTATAACTAAATTTAAAGAGAAAGCAAATTAAGTTAAACCAAACATAAAATAAATCCAAGTTAACTTAATTTAACCTAGGTTAAATTGAGTGCAATTTAACTTACTTCAGTTGAAAGGGAATCCTAAATATAATGTAATATAATTCAATTTTAAAATAAAAGCGACACAACAAAAGATCAAACCTAAATTACACCCAAATTAAACAATACTTAAGCCTAAGCTAAAATCTAACACAATGCAATCTTAAGTAACCCTCAAGCCTAATATAATATAATATAAGTTTAAAGTCAAAGTAATTCAAGCCAATAACCTGACTCAATCCAAAATATGTTATAACTACAACTAAATAAACACCATTTAACTTAATTAAGTCAAGGTATAATTATGCATAGTCAAAATGTTACTAAGTGCACAACAAACTTAAGATTAAACATAAAACTAAATTCAAAAAATGCTTAATCCAAACCTAAATTAGATCTAAATCCAATATAAAACTTATTCAAAAAAATTAAATTTAAACTAAAACGAAGATTTAAGCAAGCTCGAGTGCACCTAACTTGCTAAACAAAGCCTAAGTTTAGTAGAACAGCAGTTAGGTCTATCCATTTTCACAAAACGCTCCACAAACCTCTGCCCACAACTTATTTGTCCCTCCTTATTAAAGTTGATCACGACCCAAGACTGGTAGCATTACCCTAGCTTAGCCAAAAGCCACTTGAGTTTAGTTAAAAGCACAAACAAGTTAGCTCCTATCCCCATGCTCTTTAAATCTTCAACCACCCAGGGTCATGTTTGGTTAAATCAAAGATGTTAGATTGAGTATCCAAAGGGTCAGGATCATCATTCTCTACTTTTATTGCTACTAGTGCGGCTAAAGGGAGATTGAGGTTAAGCTCCATCTTAGAAATTTTCTTGGTCTCAATTAAGATGTTGGAAACCTTATTAAGTTGTAATGAAATCTTCACAACTGTCCTTTTTCCATCCTTAATATTTTAGTTATCTTCCACGCCAACTTGATGAAACGTGCAAGCATATTGGTGCTCCTGGTAATTCAATCATCCTCAGTTGTTAAATCTTGGAGAAGAAATGCTTGTGAGAATCTCTCGAACATTTCAACAGTGGAATATTCTCAATTTACATAATATCTTGATAATTGCTATGTTCTTCCTTTAAGCCTCTAAATTTAGAAACTTAAATAAGAAACCTGGGGCATAAGGACCACATCATAACCCCTAGTATCTCTCAGTCCTTTTGGAACAAAAGACACCAAATTTGGTCTTTACATTGATTAAATCAAACTCAAGCAAAGACCAAATTATTAAGATATGTGTCTCGTTGGAAGAGGTTAATGATACAATCAGTATGTGTTATGGTAATGAATATAGAGGGAATTTCATAGTATTTAGAACAATTAATAAGATTTAAAAATCAGGATTGTATTAGCCAGCATTGTTTTAAGATGTAAATAAATATACTAAAAATTATGATAGATGTCAACGAGCATATAATATTTTCAAAATAAATCAAATGCTCTTAAGTTATAATTTAGAAGTTAAGATTTTTTATGTTTGGGGAATAAACTTTATGGGATCATTTGTTCAGTCACTATAAAATATGTATATCTTGATGGCAATTGATTATTTATTTAAGTGAATTGAAGCATCAACTCTCCCAAATTGTGATGCTCAAAGCATTCAAAGTTTTTTGAATAATATCATTTTTAGTAGATTTAGGACACTTTTTGTGATTATTAAAGATGAGGGGGGCCACTATAGGAACATCAAGATTGAGATTTTAGTAGCAAAATATGAGATTAAATATAAGATTTTCACTGCTCACCAGCCTCATATTAATGTATTTGTTGAGATTTATAATAGAGAGTTAAAGAGAATGCTATAAAAAATGGTGAATCTTAGTTTAAGAGATTGGTCTCTGAGATTATATAATGCACTGTGGCCCTCTAGTACTATCTATAAGACACCCATAGGGATGTCACCTTACAAACTAATAGATATAACCTTACTTTACTATTTTTTATTATAATGTTCCTATTCCTTTTGAAGTTAAAAGCGATTAAAGTTATTCTTGGGAGTTGGTGAGATTTTCATTTGCCAAATTTTATTTGTCTCATTCTCTTTATTTTTTTATGACTCCTTAAGCAAAGGGAAGTAAAACCCCCTCATCTTTTGATTTGAAGAGGTTCATAAGTCTGGAAGCCGCCAAACGGTTTCAAGATTTGTTAGTTTCTAAAAATCTAATCACTAAGAGGGGATTTGTTATTTCGAGGAGAGGGTTGGAGATATTATCACTAAAAAAGGGTGGGAGAGTTTTTGTTATGAGGTAGGAGTTTCGATGATTCTAAAGGCAAGGGAATTCTATGCAAATGTAAAAGAACAGAGAGGGGGGGAATTTTGCTAGGGGAAAATGGGTAAAATTTCATCATTCTTTTATGATATCACGGATATCCCTAAATATTTTTATATTAGATTTATTACTTCTATTTTTCGAGTCAACTCTGTCTGAAATCATTGAACTACTTATTTGTGGGCAAGAGGAGTGGAGAATGAGAGAAGAAAAGAGGGAAAATTTATTTTATGCCTCTCTAAATGAAAAAACCTAAAGCATGACATTACTTCATTTCTGCAACAATTTTATGCACGATTAATATGATTATTGTTATGATGAAGATAGTTGTCTTAAACTAATTTATTCAGTTAATTAAGCCCATTAAAATAGGACAACTCATTAACACTTAAATGGAAACTCACTCAAGGGAGAATCTATAATCGGATTGGGGCACCCATCATTAATAGTTGCCTTTTGTTTAAGAGAGGGAGTCAGGCACGAGAACTTGGAGGAGCAGCTCTACCTTTTAAGGCAAATTATGAAAAAGTTCATCCATGGGTACAATAAGACAATTTTTAAAAAGTTTTGGAATTATGATCTATTTAGTTCGTCGAAACATGCCCTTATCAACCTAGTATGTCCCAATATTGACCCAAAACATCCATTAAATTCACTGCAATACACGAGCAACTATATGCACTGACTCAGAATTCACAAATTGTGATGTGGTAGCAACAAGAATCCACAATTGCAATATTTTATAGCTCAACAACACTATCATCTCGAGTGTTGGACCTAGTTTAATGCTACTCAATTGGAGATGCATCACCAACATAGGTGGAATGTTTGACCTGATTTGATACTTGCTAGTGGCCCAACAATACTAGCCCCACCAGAATGAGAAGGATCCCAATGAGAGGGAGGATGAGTAGGAGAGAGAGAGGAGGGGTGGGGAGCTAATCTTGTTTATTGTCCTTTCATGTTTCTGCAAGCTTGATATTATGTTCATTATTTTGCTTGCCTTTGTAATCTGCAATCTTGGATGTGATCACTTATGTTGTTTTCCACTTGTTCTTGTTATAACATCAGTATGTGAAGTTTTTCTTAGTGTATATTTAGTTTTTATTTACTTTAATTTTACATACTTGCAGTCATAGTGTTTTGAATAAGTTTGAGGGATGGGTGCAAATACGTTGACTCTCACTTTAAGTAAAATTGGGATTTAACATAGAGTTTAAATAAGGATAAGAGTAGATGTGAATTTTAATAATAAAAAAAGATCTTAAACTTTGGTAGAAGGGAATTTTGAATAGGTGATCAGGAATATCAACTCATCATCACCCAAATTATAATTTTATTAATATATAATTTATACTAATTTTTCCTGAATCCAAAATGTGGGTAATGAATCTTCATAAAATTAACACCTCAACAATAAAGAAAATTATCACTAATCATTTAAATATTTTAATTTGAATTAATATCACTTTGATTATAAATTTTTAAAAAAAAGTTAGGAAGTTATTGAGAAATTGACTTAAGACTGTGTTTGTATTCAAAATCATTAAAAAATGAATGAGCTTAACTAGATATATTAATACTCTTGAAAAAAAAAAAGTGAGCTTCCTGTTTAACAAGACAAATAATTGAGAACTTATAGGGAGATGCTAGAAGAAAAAACTCAAGTTTGAAATTGGTATTGATAAAGTAATCTCATAATTCATGGATTAAAAGCTTCCCCAACTTAACCTTGAAATTTGTGATAAACTTGATAATAACATAATTAATATTGTTTAAATGTGCACTTAACCAAATTTTAAGTTTAAAGTATAAACTTCATGAAATTTAGACCCCACTTTAGTAATTTAAGAAGAGTTGTGTGAATATAATAATAATTTGAAAATATGAACATATTAATGAGTTAATGAGAGAATTCCACTTATAGGAATAAACCTATGCATTTAGATTCAAATAATTACTCATTAAAAATAACTAAAATTCTTAATTCATAATTTTCCTAATTTTAATTACTTTATTTTAGGTTTTTTGATGCTCAAGGGAAAGTAATATGTAAGCTTGTGGAATTTTGATATGTGTGGATTATGCGATGAAAATTGTCTAATTTTTCTTGCATTTTTTAATATTATTTGTTCTTATTTATGTTTTTCCATGTACTATTATGTAAATTGAAACATAAAAGGTACTTGTGGAAGCTTAAAAGAGGCCTTAACATCTACTAGAAAGAGAAAAAAGCTAGCCAGTTCAAAATCAATATGTTTTTGCAATTAGGATTTATGTTTTTGCAAAATTACGACAAAAACTTTCATTAAATCATAAAAAATCGATAATTTAGACCACATTCAAAATCAACAGGCTATAAATTTTCATATTTGGGAGTCTACTCGTTCCCTGTTGGATCGATACACATACTTGTTTCGTATACTACTTGAATGACATGCATACTTGCTTGATTCAGCGGTGCTTGGCCGCATATGGTTCGTATCAAACACAAACATTGACCTAGTCTAAGTCGAGTCAAGCTTAGATCGAGGCATTAAGCTATTTATTAAAGCTTCTCATGCCTAATGGAAAATCAGATGAATTTCAATTTTAACAAGCTTATTGTTAAGGCTCTTAAATGTCCAAAGAACGTCGCCCGATTAGAAGGAGCAGCAGGGGGGGGTGGGGGAGGAGAATTGATCTCGGAGGAAGATTGAGATGAAAAGAAGTTGGAGTCCAATACATGCAACAAATATCTGACGAACACTTCCCACTTTGATCGACTATCGTTAGCCACCTCCAGCAGTTGCCCCCTATTTGTTACAACGAGTCACCTTACTGAACCATGTATAACTTTGAGGAGTAACAATGTGTTGTGTGTAATAACAACCAAAATCAAAGAGAAACGAAGTGTTGTTCAAAGTAGTGACCAACATTGCAAATTAGCAAAGCATTTTATGGAGTAGCGAGTTATCATGGACACTGCACAACAATACACTTTCAAGGAGGTGCAACAAAGTTCCAGCAACTGCAACCGCTTCAGATCATTGTGCAATGAGTTGTCTTACATACGAACCTTATACTGCGTGACTCCTTTTCATTTGTGGGATAATGATATGTAATTGTATTATATTTGACAGGAGAAACCTCCCTAATTTCTTCTCTTTATCATTTTTCCACGTAAGAAATTTTGGTATCTCCAAATCACTTTTTATTCAATGAATGCGTGTTCAACACTGAGACGATAATTTCTTACTCTTTAGCCACAAATTCTCTATCTTGCATCGCTAATAATTTTCAATAAATAATAATCTGCAACATTTAAGGTCGGTAATGGATTGTATAGAATTATTTCATAAATATAAATTTTATTAGGAGAAATAAATTTTTTTTATTTTTTATTTTACATACAATACACTAAATTTTTATATATTCTATGTCAAATATTTAATTATATAATAAATTTATATCATTTTAACTAAATCAATTCAAAATATATGCATAATCATATACCATTTACTTTAAGTATGATACCATTATTTTTTAATGCTATTTAAAATTTAAATATGTAAATAAATAAGAATTCAAAGTCATTCGTATAAATCCAAATGCAAAAAATGACCCCACCAATTATTTGGGGAGCGTCACTTTTCTTAGGCCATCTCAAACGGGAGTCTTCTCTTCAAGCGGCGGAGCGGGTTCTCTAATTTCCAATGGAAGGTGATGTTTCTTATGTCCTTCGATCTGCTTCCCAGTGAGATATATGCCGTTCAAAATCTCTTTCTTTGTCAATTGATCCAAAGTACAATAAGTTCTACTCAGAGATTGACGACGTTATGCTCTCAGATTAGTCTAAGGTTCTGTTATTTAATTTCCTCGATTTCTTCTGGGGATTTTTAGAGAAACCCTAGGGCTGTGGGTACTGGTTTCCTAGCTATCAGTATTCTCTTGATGTCTAGTTTTTAGTTTTAGTTTTTTTACTTTTTGGAAATGCTGAACTGATATGATTTATGTAACAGAATAGTGCCTCACAGCTCAAATAATTTTCACCCAGAATCCCATTGGAATTTTATAAATGTGTGGAAAGACTATTATACTTTAACAGTTTTACTTGGGTGCCACTGGCACTTAATATACTTCTGCCATGCAATATTCGAGCAATTAATAAAAGGTAATATTTTTCAGGTTTCTATGAGAGAAAAACGAAAATTGACATTTTGAAGGACTGATGGGGATATCAAAGCTTATTGGGCTCAAGGCAGCAGCTTTATTCTCACTGTTCCTCTTCTTCAAACGCCTTCACCTCCCATTTCTTTCCATACCCATTCTATACTCTTCTTTAATCTCATTTTTAATTTCCATAGCCTCACATCCATATGTCAACCTCCCTCTTCTTCTGGGTAAATCCTCTGATGGAACTTTCCCACTTTGGACAACACTTATATTTGGACCTTTCCTGTTTTTCATACGTATTTTTGTTTTATTGAGGAGGATGTTGATTGGTGAACCTCTGTTTACTGAGATTTCTGAGGGTTTATTTGTTGGGGGTTGGCCTTCTTCTCTGGAACATTTACCACCTGGTAACCCAGCTGTTATTGATTGCACCTGCGAGCTACCAAGATCATCTTCTCTTTCACATAATGCATATATATGTATTGCAACATGGGATACTAGAGCTCCTCAACCATTCCAAATTGAGTCTGCTGTTCAATGGGGATTGAAGAAGAGGGCTCTAAAGAAACCTGTATACGTCCACTGTGCATATGGTAAATAGTCGTTTCTATTGAAAGTAATGTTGTTTTGCACATTTTTATATAAATCTTATGTTTGTTTGAGAGAATAATGGTAAACAAAATGATACCATTTATGGAATTTTTATTCTTTGAACCGTTTGCTTTCTTTGTTACAAGCATCTAACGGCCTTATTCTATACATTTTACTAGATTTTTTTTCAGGTATGGAAATTTTTTAAATTGTCTGTTCTACTCACAAATTATCATTTTCTGTGGCATATTTTCTCATAGAAGAAATGTTATTTTCTGATGAAAGCAATGTAGTTGGCATAGTAAATTTTATTGCACATTGAATAACTTCCCAAGTTATTCATTTTATGAATCCCAGTTTAATCATTTTATGGTTGATTTGTCTTATATTTAATCTGTTTCTAAATAAATTGGAACTGTAGGAAGAAATATATTTGTTGTAATTTACTGTTGGAAGTGTTGTCCTGGACGCAGGATAGGGTTAATTGAAACACATGATTGTTTGTTGGATATGCATTTAATTTTGCAAATAACTGATGGAGTTTTGAAAAAGAAACTTTAAGTTGTTCTATATTGCTTATTTGAGTTCCTCCTTAACTTGTTAGGAATACGAGTTATGTTCGGGAATCTTTAAGAATTTTTGGTCTGGTGTTTCTTTCTCCTCACTGCTCATTTTATCAGAAAGGCTTAGACTATTTTTCTCAAGTGAAGTTGGTTCAACTTTGATTCATCCAGAATCACTGAATATTTTCCTGAAATTTTTTGTTAGTTATCTCAAATACGATAGATTTTCCCTGCCCTGAAACTATGATAATACTTGTGGAACATTTTAAAGTATTTTCATGATGCTTACATACATGAGCTTTCTTCTCTTTATGGCAGTATTTTGTTATATTTGGCAAGTTTGTTTATAATTTTTTAGATGATTCGGCACTTGTCATTCCTATCCTTTTTATATCCTTTTAACTTTTCATTTCTTTCAGTGTTTTCACATGGATTTGAGGTTGTTCCATGCTTTCTCTTCATATGACGTGATTTTGTGGTGCGAACATTTTATTAAAATACCAAGGAATTTTTTTTTAAGAAATTAATGTCTTTTAGGTTCATAATTAGAAAATTTTCAGTCATCAGTGTCAGTCATCTGGGTTCATTTCTCTTTGAACTCAGGGTCATATTGGAATCTATAATGAAGTTGAAGTATCATTTTGTATTTCACAAGGGTTAGATTCTGATTCCAAAGATTTATTCATGCATAAGAGATGCCCAAGTTCTATTTTTTGCAGCCTACAAATTTTGGGATTCAATATCCCCTCCAAGCATAAAGGTTTGCTAGGTTATGCTTCATTTGGTTTGCTTTCATAACCTGAAATCCAAATTATTAACTATGTGAGAAATGTATGAAGGAAAGCACCATACTTCATGTCCATCTCCTCCATGGCTTTATGCTTATGGTAATACTTCATTGGTATTGGGATATATAGGGTTTGCGAAGAATCATGTCAGCGAGCTTCACTGTTCTTCTCTGAAATTTGATGTTTGTTAAATTATCAGGGCTGTTTATTTGACTACGAATTTAAGGATTTCCTGATTTATTTTGTTTCCTTTAGTTGATTTAGTTTTGTGGTTATGATGTTAAAGTTTGTTCATGTAAAACAATCTTAATTCAAGCACCACAAAGAACTAAGAATTCAACTTAATTCTAGTATTTTACAATTTAATAATTCATCACAAGTTGAGTATCCACACTTTTGTATGTAGTTCTAGTGTAGCGGAAACTATATATTTCATATTCAATAGAAGGCTTATTATTTTACTCGTTTAAGTATAGTTAGGGTTTGTTTGAAACATCTTTCTGCCTTCTTGTGTTTCAGGCTGTCACTACAACTTTGTTTGAGGAACTGCTTTCTAGAAATTTCTATGGTGAGAAGTTGTTTTTTTAACTTGACTTTGTTAAAATGTAGCGGTTGTTGGACAAAGCTTCTACGTTGTTATCAAATTTCCACACAATTAATAATTCATTATCAAATTGAGCAAAACATGCAGTACATAAAAAATAAATCAAACAAATCAAATATACACGACATCCAACCTCCATAAAGAAGGATTAGTTTATATCTAAGAGAGAAATAATAAAAGTTACAAATTGCTCAACGTTTTTATGGAGGTTGGATTAAGCAATTTGTAAACTTCACGATGTCTCCTGTGCAATCCTTCTCTGTGCCTCGTCTCTGCAGCTAAAATTCTTCAATGTTTGCTAGATTTTCCTTAAAAAAAACCGTAGGAAAAGCTATTGTTGAACCTTCTTTAGGGATGCCAAAGTCCCCTAATTTGTTCTTAACAATTTCTTAAATAGAAAAAGCTTCAATTGGCTCCAAGAATGATTGGAGATGCTTTCAAGTCTGCTTAAATTTGGGTAAGGCTGCATCATAGTGCTGACTCTCCTTGCTTGCTATTTGTTGCAGCTTGAATGGGAGCCTGGGTGTTTGGTTAGGCGTCTGGTTCTGACATTTAGGAGTTGACCAGACTCCTTGGTTTCTCCATGTTTTGCATAGTGTTGAAGCTGCCCTTGAATTGCTTAAGCCGTTGAACAAGAACTTTTGGCACATTTTTTCATTTCTTATTATTTCTTAGTACACCTGTAATATTAAAATTAAAATTATAAATTTCTCATATAATGCGTCAAATAATTGTTAATTAGCAAATTTAATGCGGGCTTAAAATTTATATATCATACGGCTATTAAACTCCCACACTATTATCTTTGCTCGTCCTCAAGCAAGGCCCTTAATCAAATCAACAATGAACGATTGCGCAACCAGTGAAGTTAATTGTTTGATCATCACTAAGTGTAACGATTTTACTCTTGATCTATTAAGATTTTTCTACAGCTCACTATCTGTCACAACATGCAATTACCCCTAATTTTCTGTTATGAGCAAATTCCCTATCAAATAAAGATATGATTGCGCTAGTTGTTCATGCCCCTTTGTTTGTTCTAGCTGAATGGCCTTCTTAGCATTCCTCCTCTCTAGGTCACACTTGCTTAGATAAGCAAACGAAGTAATGATAGAATGATGGTGGACAAAAACTAAGAAGAAAAAAAAAAAAAAAACTATGGGTTCAAAGAGATCTTTCACAACGACATATCATCGTGGTCAATTATATCTCGAGAGATACCTAAAAAAATTCTTGATAAACGAAGCTATGCTTGCTTCTTTTGACCATAAAAATAGGTCCCAAGGTAATTTTTGTCGTCTTAGCAAGGGAAAACTTCTGTTGGCATTGCGTCGTTAGGCTACAGGGTAATGAGTGAATAATTGTAATATGATATGTTGCTCACCCCTCAATGAGGAGGGCTTACGAGATGACTACAAGACTCAACAAAGGAGTACAAAAATTGCCCAAAGGCGGTAGCAAACAATGGGAGGAAAAGTCCTAAACAGGTAGAAATAGTCCGGCTAGGATTCAATGGATCTGTTGTCCCAGGTTATCAATACTTAAAGTTTATTTGATAATGAAGGTAGTCGACCCAACTAGATCAGGAACCACCTATCAACAACCTGTGAGTTGCCTCATTCGAGGTGGCCTAGTTGCCCCAAAAGTCAAAAAGAGACTTCTAAGCTCGTATGACTCCACTTAGGTAGAAGAAGGTATAGTAGAACTTATATCCGCCAAAGGTATGATAGGGAGGCCTACGGAGTAGAAGGGTGGACGACCCGACTACAAAGCCAAATTGCCCAACAAAGGACTCACACTTCCGTTTGGGTGGGGACTATCTCTAGCACCCTAAATGTACTAACAAAACTACCTAGATGTATAAAAAATATGCTTGTCTAGTCAGGTTTGGAAGTGAGAACACATTCCCTCAAGATATGCAATATGAATGCAATTGTCTAAGACATTCTAGGCGAGCAGGCTTTATTAAATGCTTGAGGGATAAATTTATGTAGTTATTATCATGTTAAACCCAACCTGAAGATTATGTGAGAAAGTAAAGATAGAAAATAAAATAACATATCTTAAAAACTTAAATATTTTAATTATAAATTATTAAGTGTAAATCTTTTAAGATTCAGATTTTATAATAAAGATTTTATCCTTAGAGCTTATTCATGATTGTACACAGAGGCAAATAAAGATGTAACAACAACACTCAACGATAAAATAAATATAATGAATAAATAATAAGAGGCCAAACGTCGTTGGGTCAGCTACAATCCAAGAAAATTAAAAATGCAGTCAAGCGCCGCATATACATGCTCAATCCTAAGTATATAGTAAAATATAGTATAAAGTTAAGGTACGAGGCACGAGTAAGTAGCTCATGATCCTCTCCACACGGCTCCATGCATCAAATGCCTCGGGAATTCCTACTCATATTTTTTTTCAAGTACGAACTTTCGTAGACTCTAAAAGTACATAAAAAATAAAAAAAAATCTTGATCTACAAAACAAACATTAGTGTATGCGACATATAATGAGCTAAGTTCGATGAGAAACTAAGCCCAACAAAGTAGACCACCAAATGCATATAAATTCACATGTATGCAGATTAAGGGCCTGAGAAACTAAGCCCAACTAGCCTGGCGTAAGAAGATTGTTATGATATGAATTATGTAATAAAGGCATCGTGATGCAACAAATACATCACACAAGTGATGAATGTATCAAATGTACTCACAATGAAACATCCGATGGGTCATACAAAACATGCAAAATGAGATCTCAAATAAGAAGGCTGAAATCATGGGATCGTATAGATGGTCCCGAGGTACCCACCTTTTGTCCTAGAAAGGACTTCGGGTACCACGATGGCAAATCACCTAACATGTGCTAAATACATAAGAAGCATGCAACACCACATATGTGAAATACTTGCAAAAGACAAGTAAAAAAGACAAAACATGCATATGTAAAAAATGCATAAATGCAAACAAATGTATTGTACCTCTTCTAATTCAGAATTCAGAGGCAAAGAGGTTGGCGTCACGACCCCAAAATGTGGTGCTTAGACACCAGTTTCCCTTTGATCTTCTAACCAGTGCAAGGATTGTGTTAACTTTTTAAAATCTTATCAACAAACATTTACTCTTAGGTAATGACACACCTCACCGGGTGGTCTAGGCAAGTAAACACAAAATAAAAGACGTGAAATGGACTTATAACGATAAATTTAGTAACGACTAGCTCGTTATAACTCAGTCGATAAGTCAGACTTAAGAACCGTCACCCATGCAAAGGGGTGTACAAACGGTTTGGGATATAAATAAATCCCCAATTCTCCAATTTATAAAGGTTAGAAAATCGTTTGTTTGGAACAATCAAACTCGGCCAGCAGGGCAAAGCTAAAATGAGGGTTGTCGCTAATATGGAATGGTATACCGATGATCTATGGGTAAAAACCCGAGACTCATCTCAAACTATAAAGGTCAAGAAGCCAACAAATATTTGACTGAGCCGAACCCGATTGACTAATCAGCAGGGTAACACATAGTTGCTGCACTGCATCAAAAGCGGTGCACCTACTATGCGTTCATGAGAAAGAAAAATTTCGGGTGGGCCTCATGTCAAGTTGAAAAAGGTCAAGGCCTAAGGCCCACAACTAAAAATAGCCCTTCGACTACCCATGGCGTTGATGTCGAGAAATGGCACCGTCACTCTAGATTAGATAGACTCAAGGTCTAGTGAAGCCATAACACTGAGAGCAACATCACGTCCTTTCAGCCAAAAAGAGGGGTATGACATTGCAACATTGATAAGCGACGTTGCAGCGCTATGCCAACCCAAGATAGGATGGCATCATGGCATTGTAGAAACGATGTCGCGTCGTTGTTTGAAAGAGGTACAACGCCTAGGCCCCAAAAAGTGGCTCCTAAGCGTCATACCTAGGGATATGGCGCTATGATGCCCAAATGCAACGCCAAGGGAAAAGTAGAGAGTTTAACCACCGGAGAAAGTGAGAAAAGTGGGTAGGAAAGCCTATCTTAGAAGCTTCTTCTAACAAAAGCCTAAACCTAGCCTCTCTAGGGGATCAAAGAAGAGAAAAAAAAAACGCTAAGGCTTAAAGAAACCTCACCCACGAGATGGTTGATGAAGTCCCTCTGCTCAAAAGCTTCAGAAATGGCTCCTTGAACTTCTCCGTCCGTGAAAGACATCACCTCCGATGATGGAAGGAGAGAAACAAGAAAGGCTTGAAAAGAGGTGTGGAAGGAAAAATCAGACATTGAAAGCTCGGAATGGAGAGGGGTTAGCAAAGTGGTGTGGAGGGAAGCTCAAATATCAAAAATCTCATTTAGAAGACTCACCACATAAAAAAATGGGGAAGGAGAGAAGCTCACACCATCAAAATGGGAAAGTAGTGAAGCTCAAACCATCAAAATGGGGAGAAACTCTCCATTTACACCCCTGGGAGCTCAAAAGGGCGGCTGAAATCAAAATCCTCAACCCTAAGGCAGCCCATGGTTGCCGCTTTTAAAGGGAAAAAAGTACAATTTAGCGTCGTCACACCGTTTACGGTGTCCCAATGCTGTTGACGTGGCAAATGTCACGTCATCTGGCAATACAAACTTCGCGACTCAAAATCTAATATTTTCGGCTAGGTGTCCCTCCGAAGCTGATGTGGCACTGACACTCATCCAATCAGACGATGTTCTCGGGAAGAGAATGTTGACTTTTTTGCATAGTTATGTGATGCTCTATCGCTCCTTCGCCATGATCTCCAACCTTCAATTTATTTTTCGGAATTGAGTCTAATAGAAATCCGGATGTATGGGTGTAAAGTTATGGCAATTTTCGCAGAGTTGCGCAATGGGGCATTTTTCATGAAGCACTGCCATCGAAATGAGCCCGAAATCATCAACTTTGCAGGCTGGCCATAAAATGCAAGAAAAATGAGTCGTAGGATGCTTAAACTTAATATGGCATAAAAAACAAGTTAAAAATGATGCCAACACAAGTATTTTAGTGTGTGGTGATCACGATTTTACTTAATATTATTTTCTAGAGAGTCAAGGAGCTCACTTATTATTAAGTATATTAGACCCAACTTGTCCCGCTTTCTAGTATTTGTCATAGGATGCCTATCATTATAGCGACCCAATTTTTTAATTGGCATAAATACCTCCTGGACAGAGATTGGGATCTTCGATTCCCCAGACATTATTTTATTTCTACAGCGTTGGTAATAAATCTCACTTTTTCTTTCGACCTAGGAAATTCCCACTTTGCAGTCTACCCTTTTTGTCTAGAGCATATTATTGGCTATGTATCACTTAGGTGGCCTAACAGAAAGATATATAGTGTCAGATCTGGGATTATAGACTGTACGTTCAGCCTAGCCTACTCGGCATAGGTAAACTTTCTGAGCAATAGTTTGTAGTAATAATCAAGTTTATAAGAATCATAAGTTGAAGTGTAATACAGATCATGCTCTCCTATAATGCTGCGACTGATAACAACAAATTACTATGACTTACATTTTACAGTCGATAGATTATTGTTTCACTCATTTTCCTAGACCTCCCCAAAATGAATAATATGTAAATTAGATGACCTTGAAAATGGTTCCACAGAGATGTGGTTATGTACATCTCAGTCTTCTCTTCTGAGGTGTTGCAACAAATGATGCATAATTAAATGAAAAACTCACACCATCATGACGCACGAATGAAGCAAAATTGAACCAAACCAGCATGGCTAAGCATAACAAAAGCAAAAACAACTATATTCAAATGCACAAACAAATTGATAATAATATAGTCGAAATAGAATTGTGGTAGAAAGAGAGACAACCATGGCAAACACAAAATGAGAGCAACACATATTAAAATGCCCTCGCACTTCGTTGTAGCGTTGCCTTCAACGCTGAGAGAAGATAGTTAAATGAGAATTAAGAGAATTTAAAGAAAAATGAATATAAAATAAAGTAAAGAAAGGAACTTCCCAGCTGAGCACAATCCTAATCATCTTCTTCTTCATATTCATGTCTCTGGTTACTGTGGTGATATTAGAAAGGTTTCGTTGCTGGGTCCTGCATGGAGGTGTCACTTACTGAACATAGCTGCTTGCTTACGTTATTGTAGCTTTGTTGGTTGGTTTCTAATAGGTGCTGCATGCTGTATCTAAAATTCATTCCACTCTCCTCTGTTGCAGCTCTATTTGGTCTAGTCCTATGTTTAGGCCCTCAAAGCGGACCTCCCATTCTGTAATCTGCTTGTCGCATAACACTGAGTACCGCTTCAATGCCGGTGTTGGAACTTATTCGGGGGCTTGGAGTATTTTCTCCTCCTCATGCTCCTCCTGCCAACACTGCCTGTATCAAGGTCCCATCTGAAGTATCTTATTTTTGGTGAGCACAAAATTTGATTAAATGACCATGTTGGAGGAGCTCTTGGAGACCTCCGTCAGGACACAACCCATACATATATCAGGGAGGGACAAGCAAGCTCCCTGGTCGTGTTGGCCTTGGCTGTGTACAGAATGCTACTGTGAATGATATTTCTGATAACTATTGTTATGTTTATCTTAGTTGTGAAATTAAGAGGGGCGCGCTACTCCGTGACATCAGTGAGCGTGACAGAGACAAATGCTTGTCATGCTTAAATAGCGGTGAATCTAGAGACCAGAAAATTGACAGATGCCTGTTGCACCTTTTCCATTGGGTGCTTGACATGGTAAGCTCATGGAGGATCTCATCACTATCTGGTTTGTTGTTTAAAAAGGTTGAGTGCATGTCTTTAGGAATGTCCTGCAAGCCATAAAAAAAAAGTTAATATCATGGCTGTTAAAAGCTACATGCTTGCCTTGAACGTAGCATTGTCCATCTATGCTCTCTGTTGCATTGGCAAAGAATTCACGCATGATAGTGACAAAGGCAAATCATGGTTGCCTCCAAATATTTCCCATCTCCTAGAAACCAGCATGGCCTGGACTACTCCGCCAGGCTCATGGAAGCCCCTATTCCGGTACATCTGATTTGGATGAGTAGATATTCTTGAACCTTTATGATGCTGCGTAGAAGTAGAATTTCTTCAAGTCCCCGCTGCTACAGATTTGGTGTGCTTCAACATAGTTAAAATCTGTAGAGAATGGCTGCTAGCAAAAGTCACAAAGGATTTAGAGATGGAGGTGTGAAGGAATTGATCCTCTCCTTCTCTGTCTATAGCTCTTGCAAAGGGATCCCTTGGTGAAACATCATTGTTCATTGTGTCCCTGTGTAATGAAGGCTTTTGCTCAAGCTATAGGTTCATATTGAAGATAAATTTAATATATGAACGGGCCTGGGCCTATGGTTTATATCCCAACTCCTGACATTTTTGTTCATTTCTTGGAAAAAAATATCAGTTGCGCATTTGCATGATTGCATCTGACTCTTATATCACGGATTTATTCCCTTCAATGAATCTTCTTAAAATCTCATCATTGGTCTAATGCTTTTTAATAAAATTAATGGAATAGGTTTCTATCCTTAAAAAAGGATAAATTTAATCCCAACCATTTAAAACTAAAAGATTAATTTTTTTTTCCTTTGTTTGAATAATAACTACCGCTTGAATCATGACACATTGAAAAGAGGATAATCAAGCCTTCACTTTTGAAATAGGATAAACATTTGTTCCATTAACCTTGGCCATCCAAGCATCCAACCTTTGATGAGGGATTCCCTCTGTATATTTTTTCTATCTCTCTTGGCTATAGCGTTAAAAAATCTTAGACTTTTCTTCTTTTTATGGTTTCTTATGTACCCTAGTACTTAAGCTTGACATACATGAAATGATTCGAGAGTCTCCTTGTGCTTGGAGACTTCCAGATTAATTTTGTAGGATTATTTGTTTTACATTTCTTGTTTTAGTCGATGGTTGAAATTTCATGAAGTATAATATGCAATATTTGATAAATAGGGTGTGATACATGAGTGGCTCAAAATAGTTTTTTTTTTTAATTTCTTTTGCCTTTTTTATATTTTTTAATATGACAATTTAATAATGATTTAGTTGATGTGACTATGTTCTGCTTGGGTGTGGAATTCCAATGAGTACGAGAGTTACAATGTTCATTGTTGTGTGTTGGAAACAATTTTGAATACTAGTGGAGAATTTTTAGTTTTAATAAGTTTCCTCTCTGGAGCTTGATATTATATTCTGCACATGCACATGACTTGAAAAATAAGAGGTTATTAGGCTAGTTGAGGGATTTTGCTTTTAAGAAGGTCCTCTGATTTTTAGGTTGGCACCTGAGTTTGTAGGGGTGTAAGAACTAAAATTAATTTCGTAGGTTTTCCTTTTGAATAACGAAGGAGGCCCTCCGTTTGAGGGTGAGAATGAAAAATCTTTTTTATTTTCCCTTGAAAGTGGGTATTTAGAAAGATGATTGTGATTGATAATTTAGTAATTTTTGTAGGATGATGGATGGAGGAGTCACTATATGTGATAACCATTATTCACAAAAATACCCTTGGGTGAGTCCCACTTTTCTCACGCTAAGGTGATTCATGGGTGGATGATACCTACAAGATTTGAAATTCGCGTGTTCTCATATATGTGGAATGATTTTGGGATTAATGTTGAGTTTGATCTGAGTTGCACTTTGGATTCTATTACACATCTGCTGACTGCCAAAAATAATTTCATGACCTACAGTACCCTTTAGATACCTAATAATCCACTTGACTGCTTCTCAATGTCGCATTCCAGGTTTAGTCATGTATTTGCAGACTTGACTAACAGCATGAGTCAAATCAGGACGAGTACATACTATTGCATACATCAAGCAGCCAACTGCACTGGTATATGAAACATTTGTCATGTCTTCGATTTTTGTATCTTTCTTAGGACACTCTTCTGAATAAAGCTTAAAATGTTTGTCAAAGAAGTGCTTACAGGCTTTGTTTTGCTCATCTCAAACCTGTCCAACACTTTCTCAACATAGTCTCTTGAGATAAACATAATCGTCTTGAGTCTCTGTTTCGATAAATCTTCATTCAAAGAATCTTCTTCGTAGTACCCAAGTCTTTGATGTCAAATTCCTGGCTCAATAAAGCTTTCAAATCACGGACATCATTCATATTCTTTGCAGCAATCAATATCAACATACATCAACAGAAAAATAATAGAACCATCATCAAGGTTTTTCACATAAACATAATAATCATATTCACATCGTCTGTAGCAAATTTGAATCATGTAGGAGTCGAACCACTTGTACCATTATTTTGGACACTGTTTTAACACATACAACGATTTTTTTAACCTACAAATTAGATGCTCCTGTCTAGGTTGAGTGAATCATTCTGGCTGCTCCATGTAAATCTGCTCATTCAGATCACCATGCAAGAAAACAGTTTTAACATCCATCTGCTCCAAATGTAAATCCCAAATGACTACTAATGAAAGCACTGCCTTGATTGAAGTAAGTCTGACCACAAGAAAAAATATTTCATCATAATTTATTTCCTTCTGTTGTGAAAATTCTTTTGCTACTAGTCGAGCCTTGAACTTTTCTCATTCTTTTTCTGATACTGCTGGTTTCCTTTTGTACACCCACTTGCAACCAATAGTTTTTTTTCCCTCGGGAAGCTGAACTAGCTCCCATGTGCGATTTTTCTGCAAAGACTATCTCCTTAACCATTGCACCCATCCATTTCTTTTTCTCCTGGCTAGTGATAGTTCCTTGAAAAGTGGTTGAATCATCGCTGCTCATGAAAAGTGCACAAGAGACCAAGTCTTCATAACCCAATCTGCTAGGAGACATTATATTGGTGCATTTTTGTCTGTCTCTAGCTAAGATTATAATTCTGCAGATCATCTGGAATGGAATCACTAGGTGTTGGATTTGAACCTTCAACTCTTTGAGTTGTTTTTGGATGTTGTACTAAATTCATCTGCACTGCATTTGAACAGGAACTATTCCCTGACACTTTGTTTTGATCTTGCTGCAACATGAATTGTTCATAAAAAACTGCATCTTTGCCGATCATTTTGTTTTTTGCAATCAGATCTCAAAACTTGTATCATTTCACATCTTTCTTGTAGCCCAGAAAGATGCACTTCTTGGATTTTGCATCAAGTTTTGATCTTTCATTTTCAGGTACACGCACATAAGCAGGACAACCAAAAATCCGTAAATGATCGAATTAACTGGATTACCTATTCATACCTCTTCTGCGACCTTACCACCCAACGATGCCCGAAGTGATCTATTGATGAGATAACTTGTCATTCACAGGCTCTGTCAGAAACTCTTAAGAAGCACTGCATTCAGTCTCAAGCATCTTGTCATTTCAATTAAAGATTTGTTCATCTTTTGTGTCACACCATTCTGCTTTGGTGTTTTGCGCACTGAAAAATGTCTCTGAATCTCACGCTCCTCACAGAATTTCTGAAACTGTGAATCTGTGTACTCTATGTCATTATCGGATCTCAAATACTTGATCTTTCTGCTAGTTTGATTCTCCAACTCAGCTTTTCACAACTTGAATTTAGAGAAGACTTCAGATTTTTGCTTCAAGAAATACACTCAAATTTTCCTGGAGAAATCATCAATAAAGGTAACAAAATATTTAGATCCTCCCAATGACGATTCCTTGGTAGGGCTCTATACATCAGAATGCTCATAATCAAGAATCCCTTTAGTTTTATGTTTTTCAGTAATAAAACTGTTTTTAGTCTATTTTCTAATAATACAGAACTTACAAAGATTGAGCTTGCAACTTTTAACACAATGCAACAGGTTTCTTATATACAATTTCACTATCCCACGTTCACTGAGATGACCGAGACGCATATGCAATAGCTTTGTACTATCATCATCTGACTCCACAGAATGAACTCCACCTACAACTGTACTCCCCAACAGTTTATAGATATTGTCTGGAGTTAACTTTTCTTTCATCACCGTCAGTGCACCCTTAGCAATTATGATGGTTTCCTTATCCTCATTTGTCTTATGAATGAAACAATTTATTTGTATAGTGCCCAAGGAAATCAAATTCTTCTTCAGATCTGGAATATATTTGATATCACATAATGTTCTAATTGTATCATCATACATCTTAATTCTGACTTCTCAAATACCAACAATATTGTAACATCTATCATCACCTAGATAAACTGAGTCAGAATTAGTTGACTTGTATAAAGTAATCACTCTCTGTTAGATGTCATGTGATAAGAGCATCATGAATCAATAATTCATGCATCCGTGAACTAAGTTGATGAAACTGAAAGCATATCACCATCACTGCAATCTGAATTGTCACTCTGCACCACATTTATAGACTTTGATAATCTATCACATTTCGCTCAAGTTTGCTTCTTGAGCTTTGGACAATCTCTTTCAAATGATCTGACTCCTTACAATTGTAGCAATGAATTGTTTTTTTTCTGTGGATTTGGATCTGGAATTTTGCCTTCTAGAACCCTCCTATTTCTTTCTTCCACGATCATGCTTACCCTTAACATATAAAATGTCGTCATGTGAGCTATCTCCTACATTCTGATTCCACTGGTTGTGAGTCAATAATGCTGCAGTAATCTCATCAACTTTGATAGTTTCTTTTCAATATGTAAGAGTAGTCACCAGGTCTTCATAGGAAGAAGGTAATGAACACAACAAAATCATCGTTCGTTCTTCATCCTCAATATTCACATGACGCTGTGACAGGTTTGTGATTATTTGATTGAAGTCATTAACATGTTGCGCCAGATCAAAACTTTCTTGTATCTTCAGCCCATACAACTTTTGCTTCAGATACAATTTATTCGTCAGAGATTTAGCCATAAACTGTGTTTCCAATTTCTTTCATATCTCCCCTGGAGATTTTAGATTCATCATGTGATACATAACTTCATCTGTCAGGTATAGGCATATAGTTGTTGCCGCTCGTTATTGTATTTTTTTTCAATCTTCATTCTTCATGACATCTTGTTTCGTTGCTCGCAAAGCTTTTAAGATTTCCTGTTGAGTCAACAGATCTTTCACTCTTGTTTGCAACAATCCGAAGTTACCAGTTCCATCGAACATCACCACATCAAATTTTGCACCAGAAATCGTCATTTGAAATTGATCCTGCAACAAAAAACTTATGTTAATTTCTCTGCAAATCTTAGCTCATAATCTTTTCAAAAAGAAAAAGAAAGATTAAAAAATTCTCTTAATTAAGTTGTCTTAATTATGATTTTTTTTCAGAAAAGTAATAATTTTTTTTTGAAAAGAAAAGATTGAAATATTTTTTTTAATTAAGCTTCCTTAATTAAGTCCTCATTAATTAAAATATTTCCTTTAATTAACTAAATTTAAAAAACTTTCCTTCTTCCCGCAAAGGAATAAAATAAGGACTTCCAATTTTCTTCTCTGCAAACAAATGAATAAAATCCGAACTTGATTTACTTCTAATTTTCTTCCCCAAAGAAAAGAAATCGGAGCTTCCAATTTTCGCCTCCAATTCCTTCTAATTTTCGGCCTCTCGCAAAAGAATGAAACTAATTTTCGTCTCCTACTAAAGAAATCGGAGCCTCCAACAATGGAAAGGAAGTCGCCTCCTCGGAAAAATCCTAATTACACCTTCGCGCCTGCAGCCTTTTGCGGCAAACCGCCTTGCCGCCTCCGTGCAGGAACCACCTTGATTGTGCTGAAGCTCCCATGCTCGCCAAATCCTTCACGCAAAGCCTCCTCCTTCGCCACCAAAAGGAGTTCTTGAAGCCTCCTCTTACCTGGTTGGTCAAAGCACTAGCCAAATCTCTGCCGAATCCGAACTACCGCAGACCGAATTCGCTCTGAATCGGCTAAACCCAGCCGCCAAATCTCTTCGTCCCTGCGCCACCAATCCTCGATTGGGCAGAACCTTCTCCGAACTGCCGCCAACCTTCTTCCTGCGCCGATAAAATTTTTCTTCCCTGCCCTCGAACCTGGCTCTGATACCACTTGTTGAGAAATTAGGACGAAGAAAAACAGGAATCGATACAAATCCAGAAGAGCACACAAATTTAATGAGGTTCGACAAAGATGCCTACTTCGTCGGGAGCAGAGCGGTGGTTTTTCCACTAATTCAAAAAAAAAGTACGATATACAGGATATGAGATAACACCTAGGGTTACATACATGCATATTTCTAACCCTAGAAAATTCTGAAGTATAATATGTATTTACCAAATTAGTCATGTACCTCACCTCCAACCCACATAAGGAAACTCCTCCGATTTGGACATAATCTTCTATTTCACTCCAGCATCTGTACCTTATATGGTATATGAGTCATACCTAACAGAAGTCGATGACAAATACTCTCTCTGGAACAAGCTAAAGTTGGGTACCACCCACCTTTGAATGCAACCCTAGAAGGAGAAACCAGGATACCGACTGTTGTCCTGAACAAAAATACGAAAAACCTGAAATCCAAACATAATACAAGACCTATGTAGGAAAAGATTAGAAATGAATGAAGGATAAAATGAAACATGTTAAAAATTGGAAAGGAATTGAAAGAGGAGTTGCTCGGTTTGGTTCATGAGACCTGAATACTGTGTTCGATCATCATTTGCAGGAATCCTACATGCAGGATGCGATCCGATGGGCCCCTGGGCGCTGGGCACCCCGCGTCAGATCTTGTTGTTGGACAATCACCCATGTTAACTGAGAATTCATAGAATAGAGAAATCATGCAGTCAAAGAATTTTATGAAATAAGTCGAATGGTTAATATTGTTTATCAACAGATATTTTGTAGCTTCTTTTATGTAGCCCTTGTATAAAAACTATCACAAATAAATTGCCCGTTACCTATTACTCTCTATTTCTCTAATGATGTCATTGAATCTGACACAAACTAACATGTGTCACAGGTCATGGCAGAAGTGTTTGTGTGATGTGTGCTCTTCTAGTCACATTAGGTCTTGCTGAAGACTGGAAGAAGGCAGAAAAAATGATTAGGGAAAAACGTCCCTCCATCCACATGAATGATCTTCACCGCAGAAGCTTGGAAGAATGGTCGAAGAATCGCGTCACACCCAAACGGGTCGCACAAACAGCTGTGAGTTCTCTGTTCTTGTCCAACACTTCTCTGAAAAAGTAATTTCAGTAAAAGTAGAAATTGGAAGTAAAAAACTTATCTTAATATTGGAATTGCAAATTTGGTTAGAAAAAATCACAAATGGGAAGTTGTCACTTGTTTGATTGAAGGAAAAAAATAGTTTTCTTTATTTTAGTACTTTTGTCTTTTTGTTTGCTTGATAGTCATCTTTAGATATTTGAATTATTTCTAGTATTATACATGTTTGAATCTCTTATACATTGAATTCTTTATACTTTGTCTAGTTGGATTGGTTGACAAATTTTCTAAATCAATTGAACCAAATCCAATAGATCAAATCATGCATAGAATCTAATCAAATTAATTCGATTTGGTCGGTTCGGTTCTGATCTAACTGAATTTTTGAAAAAAAAAAGAAAGTAAAGGATTTGGATTATCACATCCGGATTGAGAAAGACAAAAGTTTTCATGATCAATAGCTTGACAATGAATTATAT
>NEWO01000013.1:2862338-2926854 GCA_003013225.1 Phalaenopsis aphrodite
TTCTTGGGCTCTTAGACCCATTTTTTCCATAAAAAAATAGATGTTACAAATTAGGGAACAAAATGCCCCCTAATACATATCATAGCTCTCTTATTTATAGAAGATAGGAAGGACAAAGTATCAAAATTACATTATTAAACTTGCTTTAAAGAGAGGAGCAAAAGGCATTATGGCCACCCTTATTACCATGGATTGTCTCGAGATCTGGACAGACCATTTTTTTGTGTATATATTATTATTTTTTAGGATAATTTCATACATACTACTCGAAACATTGATATTTACAAATTAACTACTAAGTGATTTTTTTGAACCGTCGAACCGATGCATTTACGTGTGTCACGATCAAACTATGAAAATATGATGAAAATGAAAAATATTTGGGGTTTTGCCATGAATTATTTGAGTGGGAATTTGAAAAATGAATGAAAGATGATGATTGATCTGTCAATACCAAGTTTCGAGTGGTCTGTATATAACTCTCCTCCACTAAATTTTTTGTGAGACCATAAAGGAGCTTTTTGAAGCTTAGCTTTGATGCTTCAAATAGTGATGTTATAACAAACTGCAATTAATCTATTTGTTACATGACATTGATAATGCTTTGTTAGTATCTAGCTTTTTTGTTCGGCACTTGCATATGCCACACAATTCTTATGTATTTACATATCAAACACCTGAACTTTCATATTTACATGCATATCACTAATATCTTTTATATCACATAAAAAATACCACCATCATCGCATTCATGCACATAAATTTATGACAAGTGTCATAAATATAAATATGAAACTTCGGGCGTTACATATGCAAATATATACTAACTATGTGATATGTATGTAATTTTCTATTTTATTTTGTGTGTACATGCTTGCATCATTGACACTTCTCATCAATCCAAGTGAAATGGATTGATTCAGAAATTTTTTTTTTTTTTGCTTTATTTGTTTAACCATTACTGGGCGCCATTGATCCACTTAATATCTGACTTAATCTTCTTTTGCCATTCCACGTAATTAGTGGATGATTGGATTATTAATCAGTTATAATTACTTCTTATGCCCTGTTTAATGTTCTAATTGAGATTAAATGGTACAGGTGAGGTGCTTGTATATGAAGAGCACCATGGGCAAGCCATACAGAGTGTTCTGAGTTGAGCAGATTCCAGTGGGTTTTGCAGACGCTTTTTTTATTACTGTTTTTTATTCTTCTTATTGTGCTTCGTAGAACATCATCTCCTCTTAATCATCAAAGATTTTGGCTTCTACCTTTTGTTGAATTTAACTTTGTTTGCCTTATATTTAATTGGAAACCCCTCTGTGCTTCAGTTTTATTTAGACGTCCAAGCTAAATAAATAAAGCTATGTATACAAGGAATATTTACATATATAGCTCTTTATTCCTTTGTATTTACATATCTAACACACAAGCTTCAATTTTTACATATAGATGCAAGTTTCTACTCACACGAGTAATTAAATATTTCTTTATTAAATTTATTATTAAATTATTTAAATGAAATATTCACCACAATATTAAATAATGTGAAATAATATAATATAAAGTGGTGTTTAAGGCAATAAGTTTTTATATATTTACATGTCTAACGCCTAAACAATACTTTTTTTACATTCATGCCACTCAAATCTTTTGTATCACATAAAAAATTACCACCATTTTGGTTTTTAAAAAGGGAATTACACTTTGTCATGCATAGGGAAGGTGTTATATTTGTAAAAATTGATAGTATGAGTGTTAGATATGTAAATAAATGGGAATTGAGTGGTATGCATGTAAATCTTCCTATTTTGAATTCATAAATCTTCACATTTCACCTATGAGACATTGAGCATTGTTAAGATAAATAATACGAACTTGAACATAAATAATACAATCTTTTTTTATTTCTAATTTTACTCACATGTTCACAATCATGAGGATGACATAATAATATTTATATGCCATAACATTTTGCTTTCTAAATATTTATATATGATGTTCATAGTGCTCCAATAAATAAAATAAAATAAAATAAAATAATTATTGGATTTAAAAAAGGTTAATTAATACCCACAAAATATATATTATTAAAGTGATTAATTATCTCACACTAATGGAGTCTTATTTGTGCTTAAAGTATATAAATGATTATACCTAATAAGTTACCTAAAGCATTGAAATGTTTTTAATGCATGAGAATAAAATGTTATGCATATTACTAATTATTTTAGAGATGGCAAATATTTGCTAAATGAATACATTTTTATGGCGCAACTTGTGTACATATAGTGTACCAAATACAAATCATGTCCAAATTTTATCATTATGGTATCATGTCATAATAATAGTACTCATTGTAGCTCATTTTATTATGCATAGCAATATAAACTGTCTATCATCACACACACATATATGGTGTAAGTTACATGTGATGGCTAATCATATTATATCATTTGGTTCTCTTTCTATAACAATCTATGTAGATTAGGTATGACGACATATAGATCAATCAAGTCATTGGCCCACTCTCGAAAATAAGGTATTATATATATGGTAAACTTAATTAGAGTAACTAAACTTCGTATATACACATGTTTAATGTATAGTATTTTAAAATATGCTCGATATTCAACTCACATATCAATCATAGAGTATATAGAAGTGCAAACAAATTTTTAAAAAAATAGAGTTCACATAATAAATCAATATGTAAAAAGCATAATAAATGAACTATTATAAAATCTATTCGTTTAAATGGATCATTTTGGGTCATGAGATGGAGCGGTTCAGATTCTTACAATATTTATAGAGAATGTCACTCACAAAATACCTTACACTCTTCATGAAGGGAGATTTAGACTTGGAACTAGAGAAGAAAGTTGGAGGAGCTTCAGGCTCGTGAGGATTCATGAGTGTCACCACCATCATAATTGTCGGACAACTACACTTCGGTTGTGTAAGATTGCTTTTGACTGGTCAGGGGCCGGTAAAATTTTGTAATCAATATGACATGGTAAAATGATTTCAGTTGGACCAAGCTTTGCTTTTTTTACCATTTTGAGGTGTTCATGCAAGTTGTCCTATCATTCTCTATGCTAATTTTTCTTTTATATATATGTGGGCCAAATCTTTGCACAATATTTGGATGTTAATATATTACTCCAACTCCACAGACAGCTAGTAATAAATATAAAATGATTTTTTATTATTTATCACTGATTGCTCATTCTAATTATCATTTTATTATAATAATAATTTGAATTAAAATTATTTTCTATCTTTTAGAATGATAAATTGGACCATGAAGTGGCTCAAATTTACAAAATCAAACACAAATTTAACATATGTTTGGGTCAATGATTTCTTTTTTAATTAAAAAATAGCTGAAACTGCTGAAAAATAATATGATGTTCAAAAAGCTATACTGACTATTATAATTTTTTTTTAAAAAAAATTAGGCTGCGTTTGAGGCAGTTTGTGTTTTTTGAGATGAATGCGTCGCGACCCAAGAGTCGATAACGGGGTTCGACTCTCGACCAACGTTAATTATAAAAATAAAATCACATTCTCAGATAAATGAAAAAAAACACGTGATCTAAATAGCACCGCGAAGATTTTAAAAATAACCCCACACCAATAAAGTGCCCCGAAAGGGGCCTTAGACCTAAGGTGCCACGGAACACAAATAAAAGAAAAAAAAAAACCGACAAAATCAAGTTTATCCAACAAACAATGACCCGACTTGACTGTCTAGCTTGCCACTAAGCACTCCCATTCTTCATCCCTTCACCCCGAAAACGCCATCTTAAGAAACCCTAGCTCTACGAGGACAACCCTAGGCGAAAAACTTAACTGCTGAAGCCCTAATTACATTGCTTTTTGCTTTCAATGGCCGCATCCAGGTCAGCTTCTTGTTCAATTTATCTGCAATATCTTCATCGCCCTAGCTATCAGTGGTTGTTTTGCCTGATTCTTTAAGAGTTTCTGATGGCAAGAGCCTAAACAACCACCGACAGCTAGGATTTTAGGCTCTTGACTGGGCTTTTGGAACTTCAGATGGTGATTTATAGCTTCTTCTTTGGATTAGAATATTGAAACATGAATCATTTGTCTTGAGTTGTATATATAGAAATTCTTGGTTATAACGACGGTGGAAAAACATAGTTTAGAATGCATCGGGGGATTTTAGATCTACTATGGATTTATGAGGCTTTTTCTTCTGATGGCTGTGCACAAACAGCTAAATTCCCTCTCTTAGATGCCCTTGAACAAGAAACATTGAATGCTTGTGCTGTTAAGATTCAAACAATCATCCTTATTACTTGATAGAAAGGGACAAGTTTACATTTTCTTTGATGGAAGTCGTAGTTGTGAGACTGGTGCAAGTAGGAACAGCTCAATCAATTCTTGTTTATCGTGTGGAGCTTGTGGTGGCGTTGTGCAGATAAAATGCCACATAAGAAATTATTTATAATATGTGGCCGAATTTCCTCTCTAAATGTAAATCTTTGACTAATACTTTTTTTGGGCTATGGAATTATTTGGTGATCTTGGATTAATGTAAAAACCTCGAATAGATCATTCATTTACATTTGAGAGATCTTATAAATTTATTTATTTATCGATTTTGAATGATCTTGTAGTATTTATTGGGATCTTATAATAATTTATTTCTACAAACCCGTTCTTTATTGTCATTATATACTGTTTGGCGTTTCATAACTTCAAGCATATAGAAAGAAGAGGGAGAAGAGGCAGGGGAGAGAGACTAATACATTTTAGGGCTTCTAGAAGGTGTTTGGGAAGCAGGCCTAATGGGGTGGAGGTAGAGGAATAGTAAAGGGATTGAATTTAGGTGATCAACGATATTTGGAGGGAATAAACAATGTTTGGCGGTTTTTCCGACTGAAATTAGCAAGGAGAATCACGAAACAGTGTGGCACGAATGTCGAGAGGGGTTTGGATTGAAATTGTTGTTTGAAGGTGTTTGGGAAGCGGGTCTGATGTTAAGATGTAGGAGATGAAAAACACATGTTTGACATACATTCTAGGTATGAACAAGGTGATTCGATTATTATAGATAACACACCAGGAATTTACGTCTAGACTGAGAGCTAATTAGGAAAAGTTTCAAATCATCAAAACCTAACATTCTAGAGATAAAAAGTGTACTACTCACATTCATTCCATGGATGGGCAGGGTGATTAGATCATGATAAATCAATTTTGTGCGCTCACATTCAAACTTGAAAGCTCATCAAAACTTGGAGGTTGTCCGGGGGTAGCGAGTCTCCATGGGCTCTCTTGTGGGTTGCAATGACTATCATGGGGTGGATAAGATTTTGTTTTACGATATACTTGCTTAGTCAAGGCATTAATTAAATGAATCAACCATCGTGTGTCATAACTAATAGTCCAGGAAGGAGAAGTTCAATAATCATCTGCTTGGGTTTCAACGAGTCAACCAAGAAGAGTATTACGGGATGAGTATTACGTGGTGTGAACAACAATTGACTTCGAGTTGGAAAATGTAGGCTTCCGAATGTCCAGGAGAGATCACCACTTTGATCCTATATGGCCACAAACACACCACCTGAAAGGAAGCCAAAAATACAACACTCTCATAGGAAAAATTTGGAGAAAACATCCCAAATAACATAAACCAAATGTCAAAATAAACTGCAAATATAAGTGTTTTAAATGTTCATTTCCCCGATGATGATCGAGTTGATAGTAGATTTCAACTGTAGTGGTCTATTTTCTAAATTATGGTTCATAGTGGATTTGAATAAACTGAAATGACACACACACACACACACACATACATACATACATAATTACAGAGGATGACATAATTGACAAGTTTTATGTACAATCATATGTCCATATTAAGTCTGATCCTTTACAAGTAAGAAGTCAACTAGGTTCAAACCAAGCAATGAAATCTCAAATGATAACCATGTTGACTGAAATTCTCAATCAGAAGGGTTTAAATTAATTTTCAATTTAAATTCTCAATATAACTAATTGAGACAATTCAAGTTAAAATCAATCATCTAATGACTTAAAAGAAAATAAATCAAGTAGTCAAGTTAAAATTTATCATTTAAAAATCTTAAAACAAACCCCATCCACTATTCGCCACACTTTATCAAGGTTGATAAGTTTTTAAGTAACTTCAGCTCACAAATAGGGAATGTCACATCGAGTATATCACTATTTTCACACTCAAAGTAAGCTAACACATTAAGGACGTGGTCTGATTCCACTGTCTGCTTGATTTGGCTCAACCACTCCACAAAAAATAGCGGTTACGATAAGAGCCATCTGATCCAGTGGTTTTTTCCGCAAAATAACACTATTAAATTATAATCATGCCTCTCCCAAAGTTTTTCTATCATTTGAGTTGTGAATCGTAAGGGTACATTTGATAGACACAAAATTTTTTTATTTAGCTGAGATCAACTTAAATTTTCCCTTGAGAAAACCATACACACCAAATCTATATGGGTGGGCCCTTTGGAGATGACACAACTCATGATTTTTGACTAGTATCTTTCAGTTAGTTCGCTTGACTATCTCCTATGACTAAGTCAAAGATCATGACCACTCGAGATGACGAATTTATGGGATTTTGATTGGGTTCGTTCTCATTTCCCCCACTTTTTGCCTTAAGCTCAATGTGATACATTTAGTAATACAAACTACTATTCAACATTTTATAACTAGCCTTAATTAAAAACGCTCTTCTGTCACCGACACATGTAATTAACCATAAGAACTTGTGCCTATTAAAAAAAAATAAAGCTCTCTAAAAAATGAGGGTAAATTTTTGGAAAAGTGTCTAATCTACAATCCGATCTGCTTTGACAAAATTTGACTCTGAATGTCACGCACAAAGTGCTCTCAACAACGAGAGAGTTCGGGGCGCAATTTTTGGAGCCCACAAGGTTCGGTTCTCAAAGTTAGCTAAAATATCAATACTAAATCAGTAAAGAAAACCAAGCTATTTTAGAGTTTTTCAGATTCCTCTTGAGACACTTGACGCCCATTCACATTTTTTGGAGTTTTACTTTGCTGCCTTCTTGGCCTTTTTTTTGAAGGCATTATGGTTATATCTTATTGTGCAGGGCTTTCGCCCTGTAAGCCTTGTATTCCTCCTAATCGTGTTATGTTTTTATGCCTTTATATTTATTTCTATTGGGCTAACACCTCATGCCTTATATTTTTCTTTGTTAGGTTATTATCCCACGTTTTATATTTTTCTAGTATTTGTGATCACCTCATGCTTTGTATCTTTCTCTTCTAGGTTATGCACCACGTTTTGTATTTCACTTGGTTGGGTTATCATCTCATGCTGTTCATCTCGAGTCATACCATATCAGTCATTTGGTTTATTACTCCGTGTCTTATTCCTTTTTAGCATATTATCATTTAAGTTCTATATTTCTCTAGAATAAGGTTATCAGTCCATTTACTTTTTTTTTGGTTGGGTTATCACTCATTATCCTTTTTTTTCTTGGGTTATCAATCTATGCCACATCAATTTTCAGCATAATCACACTGTAAGTTCCATATTTATCTCGAACATATGGTCACTTTATGTTCTGTTTCTTGATAGCTTCAAGAGCGAGTTTTTTTGAGGATCATAAACACCATTTAACAATTGTCTTAAGTTCAGATCTTAAAAAACACAATTAGAGAGAAAAGGTTATGCGACAATTTTGATTTTTAGCAAGATGATGAATAGATAATTTGTCTAAAATAATTTGTGGAATATAAAACATCAGAGAGAGAGAGAGATTTAGGAGGATATTGGATGCAGTTCCACAAATTAGAGAGGTGAAATCATGAACAATATTGATAGGGGGTAGAAAAGTTTTTCAGAATGATTGGTTTAAACACAATGAGTAGCGAGAAAGGTGGTCCAAATATAATTGTGATTATCGCCATTTGTTTGGGGCCACGTTTCTCTCGCGGAAATGCGGCGCGCCAAGCCACACCTTTTTTTTTTTTTTTTTTGCGTTTTGTTGTCGTTCTTTGGCTGCGTGTGCGAAAATTTCCACGGAACGCGGGTTCTACCCTGCGACCCACGTTTTCACTCCGTTTTTTTACTCGCTACCCTCTCTCGCGACCCTTCCCTCTCTTCACGGTTGCAATACGAATGTTCGGATTGTTTAAGTCGGCAAGATTACGGCTGGAGATTGAGGTAAGCAAACGGCAGAAGTAGGCATAGAAGAAAATCAATCTTGAAATAGAACAGTTAAAGGGAAGAATCGATTCTTCTTTGCCGTCAGCTGGGGTCTTGGGCCGGCAGCTTGCAGAGAAATTGATATTTTTTTACTTCTTTTCAGCGCTACTTTTTTACTTCTTTCAGCCATGGAGATCATTTATTGGTCTAGTTTTTTATGCTAGTAGTTCCCAATTCCATCGTTGTTCTGGTAGAGGATCAGCTTTGAGGGGGCTTTTTGATTTGTTTCAAGTAGTTGAAAAGTGAAGCTTACTGCTTTTGCTTGTTATTATTTACTCTTTCTTTCGTTTATTCAATTTGTAATTGCAAATTAATTGAAAGGAATGTGACGGTAGAACAGCATGATCATTAGAACTGGATTTAATTGCATATTTGTGCTAGAGCTGTGGTACTCATGTATTGTCTTCAGAACAATAATTTCAGAGCTTAAAATCTGAATTACAAACACGTTTCAGACTTGCAATGAGTCGAATGATCTTGGCGGCCAAACCTCAGAAGCTTTTACAGTAGAAGCTGTTGTATTACCAGCCTCAAAATCATCGATTGAAGCAGCATGTTGCAATACAGTTGAGGATTGAGGTTCAAAAAATAGGTTTTTGAGCCTGCCTTCTTCTTCTAAAGCCCCAAAGGACTTAAATTTTTGCGGTGCAGAAGCTTTGTTCTTAATTGGCGAGTGAACATTGGAACTAACTGAGGACTTTAAAATAGTTTTTCCTTATGTTTTTTTGTGTCCAACAGAAGTTTATTATTGCATAATGAATGAATATAGATATCCCTTGATCAGTTGGCTTTATAGGTTTTGTTGTTTAAAATGAAAATATTTAAATTTGTTTATTCATTTGAATTAACAAGCTTTAGTTACTCTTATTTGAATAAGCATCTCAGTTATTCTTTAAGCATGTTAAATCACTTGCTGCCCTATTTGTTGATGAGTTTCCAATAGAGAGATCTCGTGCGATGAGTTTATAAGAAAAGATCATGCATACTGTGAAGTGTATATCTTATTTTTTGTACAATTTTGAAGTGAATTTTTTCTTCTCAAGTTTCAAATGTATTGTCATGACAATAATGTTACAAACAACATTACCACACAGGGACCGAATGGTCATCTGCTTAGAAACAGTTGTTGCACAGTCGTTTTTAAACTGTAAAAAACAAACAGTCAGCCAGCTTATCCGCAACAGCTTCTGTGCAGCAGCTTCCTGGGGCAGTTCCTGTGCAGCAGCTTCCTGGGGCAGTTCCTGTGCAGCAGCTTATTGATAAGCTGCAGCTGCCCCAAACAGACCCTTAAGTGGTTCAAAATTGGAGCTTGAGTTGTTGACAGATCAACGTTGACAAAGATCTTACGAGAGAGCCATTGCAATGTTAGGAATCATAAAATTTGTCTTCTAAATGAACTTGGGTGCCCTGAGAGGAGATGCGGGTTAACTTCATTGACATGCTTTTGCCAAACAATCAGTTTACAATGATTTGTAAGTGTTTGTCATTTCTCTCCTTTTTCTTAAACATTTACATTTTTTTCGTATTTCATTTCTACCAACTCATAACTTTATGTAGGGTGTCAAATAATAGTGTTGTTTGCCGACAACTTGTAAATTAACTTAATCATAATCAATTTGATAAATAAAGGTTTTTTACTGTTATAAAAATTTTCAAACAGTTTAAATTATTTTTGTTAAATACAAAAGTTAATTCAATCATTTTAAACTTGATAAGAGTTGGATTTTCTTTAATACCTGCAGATTACTTTCCTACATATTTATTCAAAAAATATTCATATATTTAACTTTTGAATACCATCAGATAACTTGATATTTTGTTAAAAAACATTTATTTTTATTGCAGTTAGTGCCATAAATTATAATTTTTATTAATACATTTGCTACTTATCGAAGCATCCTTAGGATGTTATTTCGTTCTAAACTCACACGTGGTTAATAATAAACAAGTCGAATATAAGCATGTAATATACTGACACACGTGGGAGAGTGCTGAGTGATTGAAGAGGATCTTCATCCTGCATGTTTAGGAAATCTAAACGATTCCCTTTTACTTTTATTCCCAAAATGACATAAGTGTTTGTTTTTACTATTTTTACTTCTCTATTCTTTGTTTTTGACAATTTTTTATAATTTTGGGTTCATTAGTAAACTATTGCTGTCGTAAGAGACCTATTCTAAATAGCTAAAACTTTTATAAACAACGACCGAAAGTTTCTGCTGATGCGTACGCTAATATTTAATTTGTAGAAACAGGTAGGAGTGTATTCAGATTCATAGGATTTTAAAATATCATCATATCAATATCATCATATGCATATATAAATATATTTATGAGAACATCATGACTTATTAAAAAAAGTATAATTCTTGTGTTTTCTAGCACAACCTTTCTTTCTCCTCCAGAATTACACACCCAAACGACTTTTTTTTTATATATTGTTTCATAAAAATGAAAGGTACCTTAACATTTATTAAAAAAAATATCTGTATTTATCCAACAAATGGAAATTTGATGTAATTTAGACTAGACTTCTTATAAAACTGTCATTTTCCTACCTCCAATTTATAAACTCATTGAAATATCAAAATTCACAATAAAAATACTTTACACCTTTTTTCACTTTTATCATACCCCTAAGGATTTAATCTTGGTTTGTGTTAATACAAAAAATGAATAAATTTTGAGTGATATGCATGTAATTTTCTCTAAATTTTACATATCTATTTTGTGAATAGTAAATACTAAATGAAAAGTACTGTAAAATTCCATTCTTTATAACTATAACATTCAGAGGAAAGGCGTAGGACATTTACCAGCACAAGCTTACAGAGAAAACTTACACTGATGTAGACCACTGAGCTTTAAGCTTAGAAAAGCCTAAGATTACATTTACTTAAACCTTTTTAAATCCAACCCCCCAAATCTTCTAAAAATACTAACTCCCTACTTTTTCTATTTATGTTTTAAACCCTGGACTCTCAGTTACTGGGCTCAGCAGGAGCAGGTGGGTGACAATTGAGGTCAAGCAAAGCGGCTGGACCTGGCTTGGAGTTAGCATTGTGTGCCGAGCAAGAGGACTTGGCAAGCTGCTGTTTGAGTTGGGAGATGAGGATCTGGTTCTCTTGGTTGAGCAGCTGCGCCTTCTTCCTTAGCCTCTCATTCTCCTGCATTATGTAGCAGTTCTGCAGGTACAGCCTTGAATTGATCCTCTCCATTTATCAATTCTGAATCTTCTAAATTTATCTGAAATTAGCAGTTTTAAGTGTGAACAGTGTTTAAATTTTGTTAGATTTACATACATATCACTCAATTCTTATGAATTTACATATGTGAAAGTGTATTTCACCTTTTAAAAGTCAAAATAAGGGTAATTTTTATGTGATATGAAAGATATAGGTGGTATATATAAATGTAAAAGAATAGTGTTTGGGTGTTACATATCTAAATACATAGAAATTTGTGGTATGTATGCCATTAAAACAATAGAGTTGCAGTGATAAACCAAGAGATGTCACTTCAGAATTGAAACATTAGCAAGATAAACAGAACAAAGGTTGTTGATACAAATATGATAGAGAGAGAGAGTGTGTGTGTGTCTGGAAAGCTTAAGTGGTCAACTGAATTGTATATCTTAATTAAATTTTAAATACATTAATACTTTAAAAAATGGTTTTTTTTTTTCATTTTTTGAACAGAGAATTTTTCTTGTCCGTCTAAATAAAGAATACAGAATATTATTCCAACTTATTGAAACAGAGAAAGAACTTATGCTAATTCATGCAAGCCTAAGTAATGATATATACATTCTCATTAAAAAAAAACAAAAATTCACACACTTAGAGAGAGAGAGAGAGAGAGAGAGAGAGAGAGAGAGAGAGAGTTTCTCTTGGCCTGCCTTACTCTTTTATGTAGCGATATCTCCCTCTGTAGTAAGAAGAAGATAAAAACCGCTGAGGAAATACAAAACCTCTAGATTTGTTCTTTGTTCCCAACCCCTTAATCTCTGAGATACATGAGCTCTATATATAGAGCGAAGAAAAAAGGAAAAATCTCATAATAATGAGGAGACGAAGAAGGTGAAGGAGCAAGATCTCATGGCGTCACGTGATGATGAGGGTTTGGGTCTGATGATGGGTTTAGTCCGCCCAAGATTCGCAATGATGGGTTTTACTTCTGGGGCCTTCCTTCATCATTTCTCTTCTTTATTCCCCCCCACCCCTTCAAATTTCAAGGAATATTACCATATTTACAAATCTAACACCTTTAACTTTAATTTCTACACATATGAAAGATTTGGATTGTACAAATGTAAAAAAAATAAAGTTTAGTTGGTAAATATGTAAATATATAGGAACTGGGTGGTATGTTTGTAATAGTGTAAATGCTTTATGTTTTGAATTTGCTGTTATGATATATTTATTTAGATGCCAGATTAGTATTTGACTAATTGCATACGGCGATGCCTTTTTATGGTATTCTTCATCATTAGTCTTATGGTTATTTGTCTCTGTCTAACCATATGGGGTCCCCTTTTGTATTCTTATTCTTTATCTGTCTCTATGGAGTATTCTTTGGAGCTTTGAATCTATTTTGAGAAAGTATTTTTTACACTTTTATCCAAAAGATTATTCTTTTTGTTCATTTTTTTCTGAATTTGTTTGCATTCATTTTGTTTACTTTTTTTATTATTACATATTTGGGAAATTTTTTTAGATTTTTGTTTCATTGAATTCTTTTCTGTAGATAATACTCATTATATATATGAATAAATTTTTATTATTAAAAATATAAAATAGTTATTTTTTATCAACATATATCTATTATATATATATAATAATAATAAATTAAAATTTCATTTTGTGTGGTTGGATTTCTTTCTTAAATTTGACCCTGATGAATAAGCTAATTCGGTTTAAGTATCTCTTGTTTAGGTGAAATAAGTTATTTCCAAATAAAATAATTTATTTTTGTAAATTATTCTATTAAATAATTATACTATAAAGGAGAATTTACATACATACCATATAACTCTTATGTATTTACACATCAAACACTTGAGTGTCATGAAATTATGGATGAATGGTGTATTTCAATTTTAAAAGGTTAGCAATACTAATATTTTTTGATGTGATGTGAAGTATTTGAATGAAACTTTAGTTGTTGGGTATATAAATACATAATTATAAGTAAGAATTATGTGGTATATTTATATAAATGCCCCTAATAACAATATTCAGGAGGAGAAGGAGAGAATAAGGAAGAAAGAAAAGTTGAAACCAAGCATTAAAAGCATTAATGGAATTGTTCTGTGATAAAATGATGGCAAGAGCTGGCAAAATGATGATAATCCATTAATCCTTCTGTGTGTGGAAGGAGCGTTTGGACCTTATGAGAGCCTTGTGGTGTTCATGACCTGCAACCCTAATTACTGCAAACAGTTTTTCTTTTTTTTCTTTTTTCATTTAATTATTATTATTATTATTATTCTTTTGGTATTCTTTTTTTTTATTTTTTATTTTTTATTTTTATTTTTTTACAGTAAATGCAGTGCTTCGTCTGCGAGCTTATGAATGGGAGCAGAACCCATGATGGGCTCTTGTGGGCTTGTAAGGGTATTTGAGTGCTTGCTTTACTCTTTTGATTGGACAAATATAATGCATTCTGAACCTTGTATGAATGCTAACTCTCCTATTAATGCTCATTTTTCTCATTTATTTTTATTTTTATTTTTTTTAAAGGGCATTTACAGACACACCACCCAATTTCTATGTATATACATGTCTAACACTTAAAGTTTACTTTTTTATATTTGTATCACTATTTTAATTTTCACAAAGTGAACCTAGGATGTCAAACGTGTAAAAATTGATATCTGTTAGATATGGCTTATATACCATATAAGAGACAGATCCTGGAGCGGAGTGGAAGAATCAGTTCAATCGGGGAAGTTTTGTTATGTGGATTGGGGCTGCTGTGGCAACGCCCTCGTGGTACGGGTTGCCCCCGCGGTACGGTCCAGGGGTAATTCTGTAATTACATATTGTACTCCAGGGTTATATATATGTCTCTGTTTGTAATCCTAGGTCTATATTCTCTACTCTTTTCTGAAATTGAAATAAAGCCGTTGCTTTGCTCCCAAGGATGTAGGCATCTGTTGAATCTCGTTAAATCTTTGTGTTTATCTGGATCTGTGTTGATTCTTGTTTTTCGTTACCTAAAATTCTCCACAAAATCAGTTGACAAGAATGCAAGCAGGCTGAGGAAAGCTTGGGATTGATTAGAATTACGGTTTATTTATGGAAGATTTACATATGTTTCATAAAATTTTTATGTATTTATATTTCTTGTGCCTAAATTTTAATTTTTTGTTTGCATTTATACCACTTTGCTTAAGTTTGAGAAGGTATATATGACTTTAAAAGTTAGTAATAGTGGCATTTTTGATGTGATATGAATGATTTGTGTTAAGAGATGCAAAGATTAAGTTTTAAGTATTAGATATGTAAATACGTAAGGCTTGTGGTATGTATGTAAATTTCCCTTTTTTTATACTTGCAATGGTGGATCAAGGCCACTTTATATTTGAGACAATTTTATGTTATGCATAATTTGAAAATTTTATCTTTAAATTTTACCTTAACAATTATCCATAGGGAAATTTACATAAATACCATACAATTCTTAAATATTTGGATGTTATGTTTGAAAATATGGAAGTTTAGGTGCTCAATATGTAAATACGTAAGATTTGTGTGGTATGTATGCAAAAGCCCCTAAAAATTATTCAATGTACTCAATTTATAAAATGTTTTTATGATATTTAAAATAATCTTTTATTACAAAAATTGAAGCAATTAACAACGGAATTTTTTTATGTGTATATGTTCTTTCTATTTCTGTTTGTGCTCGACTCGATAATGTATTTTCATTTTTGACGCCTAAATTTTAATATGTATTTCCCTTTTTAAAAGTCAAAATTGCAATCTTTTTGATGTGATACGAAAGATTCGAGTGTTAAAATGTAAAAATAAAAGTTTAGGTGTTAGATTGTAAATACACGAGTAGTAGTATGTATGTAAATTCCCCTATTTATGGTTTGTTAGATGTTTTAACATTATTGATGCATTTGTGATGCAACACAACAATTAAATATCAAACTTATAAACATGCAATGAAGATTAATTGTCTGTCTGAGGTAGCTTATCCTGAAATGCGGCCCGCGGGGGTCGACCCGCGGCCTATTTTTAGTGTAAAAAAACTAAAATGCGGCAGACAACGTTTTCAAAAACATGCAAACCAAACAGTTAAACGGCGTTTTTTAAAACACCGCCATACTTATAAGGTGCTCCAAATGTGCCCTAAGCATGTGACTGTAACAAAATGTTAGAATCCATGTTATATATATTAATTGTTTCAAAACCTTTCATAATAGGCTATAAGCATCACTCTTTAAATTTAGTAGGGATCATTCTCTAAGCAAGCATCATTTAAGAGGAAATTGTATATTAAATATTATAATAATTCGACCATTATCATGACATTAACGGTGGCACGGGCTACGGCCTAGTAGGGCCCATTAGCTCTATTTGTTGGCCCATGATGGCCAATTATTTATAAACAATTAGTCTTTTAGCTTATTCACTTGACTAATTTTTAAATTACGTAATCAAAGTAGGCTTTTCGCCTCCTTAAAAAAAAAATATAATATCCCACTACTGATATATTTTGGTTGAAAGTTGATATTTACATTTATATCTCATCATATGAAAATGTGTACTTTATTTTTAAGGAAATATTGATGATATATATATATATATATATATATATATATATATATATATATATATATATATATATATATATATATATATATTAAAAAGTTTAAAAAGTGCATTTTTCATTTATAATTTATGCTTGTTATACAAAACAAAATATGTTCTTTTAATTCATCTTTACTTATATTTGCCTGCATAGCACAATAATTTGGCAAATGACAAGGTTGGTAACTTGCTATAGACGGCTCTAGCATTATGGGAAACTATTCCGTCTGGATGTCCACACATTTGGATGACCCACCACATCAACTGCTACATCGTCCGTTGATGAGGTGTATGACTACATGACGGCCAGTGGTTGCCCGTTTGGACGTGTTGTGTCCGGAAAGAATATTTTCTTGTAATTATGGCTGCAAATTTAGCTCCAAGGTCGTTCATAGTGCGAAAATTGATTCGAATTTTAGCTCGGATCGAGATCAAATAGAAATAAGCTAGCCAAATTATGAGTCAAAACTTTAGATCAAAATTTTTTTTTCAAGTTTATTTCTAGCCATGCAGGCATAGGTTTGAACTGGCTTGAGAGATGCTCGAATTATAATACAAAATGGTACTAAAATCAAATATAAGGAGCTACGAGCTGATTTATAGCTGAAACTAATCCAAATGACTCAATTTGAGCCAAGTTGTTTCTTTTTCGAACTGTGTCGACCTGATTTCAAGTTGGAACGGCTCCAAAAAAACTCAAATCGAGCCGATTCATTTTGATTTTGAGCTAGATAGAACTCAATTTAATTTTGGGTTGAACTGGCTCGAAATCGAACATAACGAGCCACCAGCGGCTTTTGGTACGACTTCAATTCAATTGAGCCAATTTCAGCCCCAACTTGACTCGAAATCAAATATTATTGATCCAATTGCTGTTCTTCAATGGTCCAAAATTGTTGATTCGAATAAACATTACTAATAATACAAATATTTTTAAATTAACTCTATTTATACCTGACAGGGCCTCAAAACAAATATATAGTATCATATTTATCGTATAGTTACTAGGAAAAAAAAATTATAAAAATAAAAATAAAAATGTTCATAAAACTTAAATTTTGCAATTAAATATTAAATTTTAATAATTAATATTATAATAACTAATTTATATTTTTAATAAATTAAATAAAATGCTATAAATAATTTTATCGTTTTAAGTTACTGTTGGAAGTTCATTGTCTTTCAATTTTGGCAGTACGCTATATGAATTTTAGGTAAACTTATAGTCAAATTGATAGATTCAACGAGACGAACATATGACACTAAAATTGGTGCAATCTAAATCAAATCAAGCCCGAATTGAGCCATTAAGACGCTTTTACAAGTTTTCAGTGCTTAATTAAAAGATTGAATGAATTTCAAATTTCACAAGCTTATAATCAAATCAAGCATCTCAATTGAACGAATCCAATGATCCCAAAGTCATTCAATTGTGACATAATTAAGGCAATCAATTGTCCATAAAATATTGTAGAACATATTTATTTTCTTAATAATCATTTTTTTTCCTTCATCCTTACAAATTATTTTTCTTATTTATAGAATATCCTATGTTATTTAAAAATTTGTAAGTCATAATAATTATAATGAACGGTCAAATGGGTGTTCCTATCATATGGTTTCAAAAATAAATGTATCTCAGGTCCGTGCCGTATCTTATATATATCCCGTGAGAGTATCGTGCATCCTAACATAATTATTATTTAAAATATAGTAAACCACATTAAAGACCAATATATTTAGGGTCCATTTGAGGCAGTTTATTAGGTGCGGTGACATTTTGAAGACGCATCCGACTTGTTTGGGTAAACTGAGTTTTGACAGCTTATGAGTTTTCAAAACACTGAAAATATCGTTTTCAAACCCACATGTCGAGGCGTGGTGGCAGCTTTCTGGCTGCAATCTGAATTTTCCAAAAAAATAAAAATTTATAGTGGCCACCGCACCTAGCTTATCGACAGATTATTTTTAATTAGTTTATCAGTAGATTATTCAATAAGCTGTAGCTGCCCCAAACAGACCTTTAATCAAACTATGCAGATTATGCGTTGATAATGCGAGAGAAATTGAAAGGAATTTGAGTAAATCATAATTGGCTTAGAAATAAAGATTCCAATTTTATTTAAAGCCAAATTTAAACCGAAAAAAAATAAAAGATTTCATGCCATTCTTCCACCCATTTAATCAGTTAATATTATAAAATCATTATATGATACGAATTATAAATAATTAGTGAAGTTTTCATATATCTATTATTGTTAATTAAACAATGGATTCAAATAATATGTTAAAATGCACTTATTTCTACAATCAATCTTACTACTCAAATTTAATCCACATAAAAAAAGTTATTAAAGTAAAACATAAGGGGGATTTAAGCACCACTTTAAATAGCATTTGAATTACATAGAACCTGAAAAAAGAGGCGCATACCAGTATATCACACAATTCTAATGTATGTATAATATTTTGATGTTAAAATCAATATATAAAAATGTTTCTAATAATAATAATAATAATGTGATATTAAAAAGTTAAATGTAATGTCTATCAATCGTACAACAAAAATATGTCAACATGAATCTCGAGGAAATTCAACAGACTAAAATATATGAAATTATGATCAGAGATGACCCACAGAAGGAAAATCAAAAGTCATATCACTGAAAGATCAAAAAGACTCGATTGACCAAGTATAGATCAATTACAATCTGTACTCGAAGCCGGTCGAATGAAGATAGTTGGAGCCAATGACCATGATCTATCAAGCTAATGGAAGGCCTCAACCAAACTCTCACCCAAACAATGATAGTCACCTCACATGAGTCTCCAAACTCTTCATCAGGCGACAAAAGGTTTTACCATGATATACTCCACAAACAAACCAAAAGACTTATTGCGAAGGGGTGAACTACTTGTCGGATTAAGGGGAATCACTCTCAGTCAGCAACATAGTCTCATCCTGATAATAGAAGCTCATCATCTAGGGTTCAGTAGTCGACAGTTGGATCAAATCAGCCCACTGACATACTCAAGTCGATCGAGCCAAGTCTGGACGATCGAAGATCAATAGGAGTCGTTAGCAACTCCAACTCAACATAATCAGGTAAATGGGCCTTGCAGCACCAAGACCCCATAATCTCAATCAACCGAGTGAAAGGACAGTCGAGCTTGAAGCTCATTTATGTAAGAAAAAATACCATGTAACATCCCCATTAAAATAATAGTACACATATAATTATACATAGTGTACCTTCTTTGTCTATAAATAGAGGATCATTTTGAATAAAGTGTTACACAATCTTCTCATTCTACTCTTCATTATCATTAGGGGTGTAAACGAGCCGAACACGAGTGAGTTTAGGCTCGGCTCATGTTCGACTCGTTAAAATATATCATTGTTCTTGTTGAACTCGTTTATATTTCGATCACAAAAAGTGTGTTAGTGTTCTACTCATTTGTACGAGTCGAACATGAGTTGTTCGCAAACAAAGAGTCGTTTTGACAACCTTAATCACCCAGCTGCATGATATTAAAAGTTGGGGCAAGATTTAAGTCCTACTGTTTATATTAAAACATCATTTAAATATAATTTAATATATTTTAATTTTATTTTTTAATTAATAATTTTAATTGATTATAAATCTTTATAGCCTTGTAGTTAATTAAATTTTTTTTACAAATAGTTCTCCTCAATATATATATATATATATAATCAATGAACAACATTTCGAGCCCGAACGAGCCAAACATGAACGAACAAATTTTTGTTCGTATTTGGCTCGTTTTTATATCGAGCACAAAAAAAAAAGTTTTTGTTTTCAATTCTTTAACCTAGCAAACAAATCAAAGGCGAGCTTCTGACAAGCCAAACACGAGCTTCTTGACGAGCCGAACATGAGCTTTTTAATGAGCCGAACATGAATTGTTCACGAACAACGATTCATTTTGACAGCCCTAATTATCATGCTCTCTCTCTCTCTTTCCTATTTTACGATTTATCTTTTGGGCCCTGGTCTCCGGACAGTCTAGGATTCAACATCAATATAAAATAACAAACTGTCGACAATGTAAATATATTATGAATTGCGTCGCATGAATGTGAATTGCCAGAAAAAAGAAAAAAAAATCAAACTATTGGAATAATTTTACACTTGAAAGTGCCGCGTGGCATATGTCATCATGTATCAATTTTCTAGTAAATTCTGTTTCCTAACCTTCGAACTAAACCAAAAAAAAAAGAAGTAAATTTCATAAACCTTAAAAAGATTCAGCGGAATCATGATCTAACGGTAGAACACGAGAGGCGGAACCCTAAAACCAGAATCCCGAAGAAACGGTATTACCTGCGGCCTCTCAACCAGATCTCTGTAAAGCTCATACTCCGCCTCATAATCATGCAGATCTAGCTCCGCCTTCTGGTTCGTATAATAATGATGCTTCGACTCCGCCGATTTCCCGAATCCGAAAACACTAACTCGATCGCAAATCCCCAAAGCCAACATCACAGCCTGCATTCCCGACGAGTAATGAAACCACTTCTCATCGTGAAATTTCGACCAATCCTCCATTGATCTCCCGCTCATCTCCACAAACCTCTTCACCGAATAGTACTTGACGATTCTTGAACAGAGCATGTCGAATCGGATGTCGGTGATCAGCAACGGAGCTTTGTGCGACGAATTGCAGGCCGCGTAATCGAGGAAATGGATGGCCTGGCATATGTACATGATGATGGGGATGTGTTCACCGTACGGATGGCAGAAGCAGCCGTCTCTTCTCGCGCATAGATGGAGAATGTTGCTGTTGACGAAGGAGAGGTTGGTTTTGGATCCGACGTTGCGGTGGAAGCCATGGATGCGAGCGTTGTTGAGTCGGATCACGAGATCGTGGCCATCGATGAGATCGCCGTGATTGGAATTGAGTAGGATTCCGCTATTTCCCACGACGGCACAGGAGGGGTACCGATGATTAAGGTTTGAGTTACCGGTGTGTTTGTCGATGGGGGTTTTCACGAGTTCGGTGAGATTCGACATTATTTCCGGCTGGAATAGTCGATTGCGCCACCAGTCGAGAAGGGATCGCCGGAGCTCCGGACGGTGGAGCGCGGCGGCGCTATTGCGCCATACAATCGGGGAGTGACGGCCCCCGGAGGATGGGAACGTGCCGGAGAGAAGAGCGTTGACGTCCTTGCTCACCACGGCTTCCGAGTAAGGATCGTCAGAAGCGAGGTGAAGGAGCGTGGGGTTGGATGAGAATGAGGTGACGGAGCGGGTGAATTGATAGGTGCAGGCCTGGCGGATGGTGGAGCGGCAGCGGAGGAGGGTGAGGATGGCGAGGAGAGGGATGAGGGAGAAGGGAAGGCGGAAGAAGAGGGAGAGCTTCATTGCTAAGAGTTGGTTTGGCTCGGCATTTCATCGAACAGATGAAGTGGAGGGAGGGGGGGAAGAAGAAGAGACCTAACTTGGAGGCGAGCGCGGGAGAGGGAGTAACGGTGAATCTGCGGTGAGCTCTGGTTGCATTTGTTTTTTGGATTAAGGCAATGACAAAATGGCTCTTATATAGATGAATAGATATGGGGCATTTGCACAAAAGCCCCCCAATTTTTATGTATTTACATCATGAAGTTAATTACATGGAGACCACCCGAAATATTGATATTTATAATTTTACCATCCAAGTATTTAGATAAAGTTGATATGTATGTCAATACATAGGAATTGATAGGTGTATATGTAAACAGTCCTAAATATGTGTATGTAAATGAATAGGAATTGAGTGTTTATAATATTAAGTTTATAATATTTAATTGAAATTCATTTGATTAATAAAACAATGTAAAATTGGGTCTAGTTAATGGAATTGTTCAACGAAATGAATTTTGTTGTCTAATCCAATCGATCACCACTCAATTACAGCTCAAGAATTTGAAAATGTTATGGCCATTTAATAATTAGAAAATATATTTTAACAACTTAAAACGCTTCTATAAGTATTATATACATGCATACCACACAATTCTTTTGTAATTACAAATCTAACATCCAAAACTTTTATATTTACATGCATAGCACTCAAAATTTTAATATTGCGTTAAAAATATTACTTTTAATAACCTTTTTAAAGTGTGTTGAATTTAAAATTATCCGGGAGACACATTCGTGGAATAGAGCGTAAAAGAGAGGGAAAGAGAAGAGAGAGCACCATAATGCAATGAAATGAAATTACGTAACTTTTATTTATGAAATGAAGTTCTTATTTATAGGGAAGGATTTGACCAATTTACACTATGTGCCCCTAGTAAGGTAGAATAAAAAAGGGGTATTTTTGATAATTTGTATTAATATTGTTGGGAGCATGAGAGGGCATTCATCCAAGTGGTTGACCCAGGCAGATCATTTAATCCGTATGCAGGGGCGGAACCAAGTAGGGTTTAGGGAGGGCAATTGCCTCCTCTCAAATTTAGTTTTTTACTTGCATAGAAGTGCAAACTTGGTCTTTGGCCCCTCCTGGAATATTACTTTGCCCTCCATTTCTCTAGCTCCTCCCACGTTGGGTTCTAGGTGCTGGCCGTTTATACAACCGCACACCCCCCCACCCTATAGCTCTACCCGGCTTAAATTGAAAAAGGCTGCTTTTGCCCCTGTTGGTTTGGTTTTTCTCGGAGGTCCTGAGGTATAAGTCGTGTGAAAGATTTGACCATAGTACCCTTTGAATGAATCATTGACTGGGGCTTGACGTGAGGGCTTGACTTCGTCGAGCTGGTATGAGCCGAAAATATATGTGCGGGCTCTCAATTTACTCCAGGTGGGTCTTAGCTTGCCATGTATTATTTGTCAATTGCTGGATTTTTTTGAGATTTGTGCTGACATATTTTTTTATGTACATATTAAGCTCTCCAATTTTCTTGCTTTTTGATAGAGACAACTACAATAAGGATAAGAGATTCTTAAATTTTAAAAATTTAAAAGCATTCTTGATTATTAATTGTGAAATAATTGAGCTTTTTCTTGCATTTTGTGCCAAGATCTTTATAAAAAGGATGAAGGGAAGGAAGAAACTTAACTTTGTATTTCTTCTCGCAAGAGTCGTTTGGACTTCATTTCTTGCTATGGCGAGCAATCGTCCTCACAAATTAGTCAAATTTGGTGAGGAAGCTAAGAGAAAGGCCTTTGAGGCCTTGAAAAAGAGTATCACACTTTATTCCGAGGCTGAGAGGAGCAAGAAGCTGACTGTAAAAGAGAGAAACTTTCCGAACCAAATGATCAGGTGGGATCGTCCGATTCACTATAAGATCGTACTGCAGAAAGGGGACAGATGAAAGAGAGTGATCTCTGAGTGCAGGAGTGTCAGACGATGGACATTGTCTGTGCAGAGGAATGGTCGGTTGAACTATCAGCTTTCGCCAGAATTTCATCTCTGTCGGCCAGCTTTCGCCCGAATTTCATCTCTGCCGACAGATGGGTCAAGGTCAGCATCAGCTGTTGAATTGGTGTTAGAGGAGGCTCCCAATCTTCCTCTGACTGATGTGTCCAACTATCCAAGTGATTGCTCCCAATCTTCCTCGGCTGATGTGTGTGGGATTGTCGATTCTCTTATTTCAGAAGAACAGATGATCGATGAGGGAGCTTGCTCCATTGCCATGTCGGGCTTGGACAGGATGATGGGCATTGATTATACATATTTGTTATGAACCTCTATTTATCTATCTCAAAATATTGTGTTTCATCGTTTTTCTCACTGTGATAGGTCTGCCCTCCGACGATGTGAATGTTAGCCCCCCTCTTATGGAGCGTCACACTGATCATGTGGGGGTGCCTATTGATCGTGCATCCGTTGAGGGCAAAGGATAATCGGATGATCCACCAAGGAGTAATTTTGAGGTCCATGCTGAGATAAATGTCATGTCGGGATCGTTCAGTTCAATGGAACACCGGTTTTCATGTGATAGGGAAGGCCTTGGTCCGGGAAGCCAATCTTCCTTCTCTTCACAAGGAGCGACGACTATTTGAGCAAATAGAAAGGCTGAAGAGCCTGGAGTGGCTGGAGGAAGATGTAGCCTCTATCCATGCTTGGGAAGCTGCACTTCAAGAGGAAGTCTCACTCATTTTTATGTACATGTTGGCCGTTTGGGAGTTGTTTTTAGTCTTTCGAGCTCATTTTGAGATAGATAGATATGTTTAGATTAATGGATGAGCCAGTGTTTAATAAATTGTCACAACTTGGTTATTTTTTATTAAGGCAGTGGATGATAATTTCATCAGGTATTTTCTATTGGACTGATAAATTTTAGTTGGATGACAACAATGTACATATTTTGTTTATGAAATAAAATTTTGTATTTTTATATCTCACTATGTGTGTTTGATGTGAATTCTTTTATGCGGTTTTATGTGGTGAATGACGATGGTACCCTCGCGGCGCTTTAGCTTCCCCTATGCATATAAATAGAGTTGGTGAAGTTAAAAAGTCTCGCTATATCATTCCAACTTTTCTCTTGCATCTTGCTCTTTTTCCTTCCTCTTGTCTAATTGTCAAGACTCTCAAGTAGTTCTCTAAAATTTTCAATTTTAGCCCTACTACAGAGGGGACCGTTGTGTATGCAAGTCAAGTGGAGGGTGTCAAAAGGTCATACATCTTCGGAACCTCAGTTATTCTACTAGAGCTTGTGAATTACTCCAGAAAAAATCTTCTAAAGTTTGAGAAGCAGCTAATACTTCCGACTGACAGCGAGTTGAACCACCTTAGAGTCAATGACCTCAAGGTGGTGAAGAACATAAATGCATCCAAAACCTTGAGCAATCACATTGATGACTAGAACAAAGCGAGATGATTGTTGGGATATGATCGACCCCTGCAAGCTTCTATCGCTAGAAGTTTAAACGTCTCAAGGGGTTCATCTCCCAAAATATGGAGAGAGAAAACATTCTTCAGTTGTGTGGGGTCTCAATAAGCCAAAACTAGTATCTCTCCATTTGTGCAGATCCAAGACTATCTTAGTACTGGGAATCTCCAACCCTCACCAGACCATGGTTCAGTCTCCTGCCGTTGTGTGCCGATGCCACCTCTCAAGGAGGGTTTCGCTCTCGAGAAGCACTTTCACCTCCAAGGGTCGTGATAACTCTCCGAACCTCTGCAATCTGGCTCAACATCTGCTTTGCTTTTTGGGTTCTTAACTCCTGCATTTCCGCTGCACAAACTCCTCTATGAATTCTTTGGTACATTCCATGTTAGCTATGTCTTTCTAATGGTTTTCTTCTTACTGTTGCGCTCATCTTCTTGTTGATGACATGAATCTATACACATCACATATTTTAGAATGTTGAATTCAAAATTGCCCTGGAGAAACACCCAAGGAATAAAGCATTAAAAAGAGTGATAGAGTAAAGCGAACACAGTAAGAAACAATTAATTGTGTAATATTTATTTATGAAATGAACCTCCTATTTATAAGAAAGAGTTGACCAATTTACACTTTGTGTAGGGCCAACGAGGGATATTTTTGATAATTTGTATTAATCTGGTCGGGAACTTAGAAAACCATTCGGTTGGGTGTTTGACCCGAGCGGTCGTTATCGGTAGGGCCGGTAGAGACTAATATGGGCAGACTGTTTCATCCGTCTGGTCTACCTCAATGGCTCCTGAGTTAAAAGTCGTGCGGAAAATTCGACCAGATTGTCTTTTTAATGGATCGTTGACAACCACTAATCATGAGAGTTCGACTTCATCAGGTTGGTATGAGCGAGGAGAATAAGTGCAAACTTTCGATTTACTTCATGTGGGTTCTATGACTCGCTTGATTTCTTTGAGATTTATGCTGACATATTTTTTTTTACGTACAAAGTGAAATATAACTTTCCACACATAAGTATATAAAACCAAAATATTATAAACAGAAAGATCAATCTCTCGGTTTCTATAATTGTAAATACATAAAATTTTGTGGTATGTCTGCAAATTTCTTGCATTTAATGCATGATTATTTCTAAGTATTACGGGAAAAAAGAGAAATTTTGAATCCGAACAGTCTCCCTCAAAAATTTCTGGATGAATTTAATGATTATTAAACCAATATTAATGCGACTAATGTACATATTTTTACTCAATTAAAATATGAATTAAATTAAAGAAAATTTCAGAATTTTTTATTTAATTAAATTTTAAGTTTGAATAGACAAATAATTTCAAGTAAACTTCATATTCAACATTTTGAATTGAATTTTAAATTTAATTTTGAACAAAATTTCTATGAAAAGAATATAGTTTATATTTTGACTAATTTAGCAAAAAGAAATTAATGAGTTTGAGGTGTAACTTATTGGATTTGATTGAGGCAGTTACAACTTATTAAAACACAGTCGTAAAACTCCTGAATAAAAATCTAATGTTCAAAAAGCTGCGGTGACTATTATAATTTTTTTTCTTAATATTAGATCTCAACCACCGCATCTAGTCATTGAGTGATGAGAAAAAGTTATTTCAACGGCAGCTTTTTGAAAAAGTTAACAAAATACAGTTTACCCAAACTGACAAAATTGTGTTGAGGTGCCTCAACGCTGCCCAAACAGACCATGAATTTTAATATATTTTTTTATATTAAGAGAGGTAGATATGTAAATCTCTCAGGTATTTTTTACATACTTTTACTTCACAATTAATAGATTTGTACTCTGACAAACTGATGACCTACACCAGTAAGTGCATTTTTCTTAAGTTTTATTCAGGGCAATGGTTTCCCAGGGAAATAATTAACGCATTAGAATAAAGTTTTTAGGTGAAATATTCTAAATGATCATTCAATTGATGGCTTGTAATTATATATGAAATTAATATTTATATTTAATTATATCCAATTAAAATTTAAAATTTAATAAATTCAATCATTTAATATATATTTAGGGAAAAAGCTAGGCAGCCAACCTCTCCTAATGCCTAGCAAACCATAGATTAACTAATTAATGTGCGTTATAATTACCTAATTTATAGTTTAGTACAAGTTAATGACGACTGTGATTAACAATGGTGAGTCATCTTAGATCAAATATGGTTTGTATCCCCCGTGCTAATTCAAAATTAGATCAAAATGTATGCCTATAGTTATTGATGCATCTATGTGTCTAGGGACTAGGGGTTTTGGCTATTCGTTTTCAATCTGAGCCGGGGTCGCCTCGAATCGGCTCGAATGGATTGAAAGCGGCTCAAAATGGCTTGTGGCTCATATATTTGATTTCGAGCCAGCTATGCTCGAAATTGAACCGAGTCGGATTGAGAAATTTGGGTCTGTTTCGGCTTGAAATCAGCTCGATTTGGCTGGAGATTAAAACGAGTTGACTCAATATGAATTATATGGGTCAGTTTCAGCTTGAAATCAACTTGAACCGTCTCAAAATTAAAACTAACTGGCTCAAATTGAGTTATTTGTATTCGTTCCATCTTGAAATTGATTTGTGGCTAGTTTTGATATTACTTCGAGCCAAAATAAATATGATATAACAAGCAAGTTGAAAAATATTTTTTAATAAAAAGTTAAGAGAAAATTAATCAGATGTAGCCTTAACTTTAGTTATTGGAGGTAGCAGACCCAAAATTAAGCTCGAAACATAACAATTGTGACTTATGATGGCGAAGAGAGTTGGAGGTTGATGACATTGATAGGTAAATAATGATAAACATTTTTATTCAAATTATTTATTTATCCATAAATCAATATTTAATAATAAACTTTCAATATTTTACAACCACTGCGAAGTTGCAAAATCATGAGATTGCTCGAAATGCAAAAAATCTATTAAAATCTTTTTGATGATCAACATTTTTGACATCACTGCAACAAAAAGGAGAAATGAATTAGACATTGTACATTCAAAAATGACCAACACGAATCTCGAATTAGTATGACAATCGGGATCAAACGCTAATGTTCATGAAGTCAACTGGCAGGAGAGCTCGTAGCCGATTAGCCATCCTAAGGCCGAGTGATTGAAGATCCGTCTAAATCGGCCTAAAGCAGATGATCTTCCACAATTAAGTCAAGGTTTGATATCCCAAACAACATCACAAATATCACTTTACACACTCTCAACACTACTCTTAAATATCACCAAGAAATAGGCTAGCTAACGAGCCACATTAGGGCCAACCTGATATCATACTCAAACCCGACTAGTTTCGCAGGTCGAAGACCACCCGACACCAAGACAATATAGTCTAATGACACCAACTTGGTCGACCCACTCAAGAACCCATCAACTGAAGGGTCTAGGAATATCAAAAGACGCCTAAATTAGTTACAAATACGAAAAGACAAAAAAGAAAAGAAAAGATAATGATATATTGCAACCCCCTTATTAAAGTAGAAACATATTTGTAATTTTTCTACTTTATCACCTTCTAACCTCTATAAATATGAGGTCTAGTGCTTGTAAATGGGGGTTTTCAACTATTCTCTCTAGACCCATACCCTCCCCTTCTCTCTATAACCTCTATTTTCACATCTAGCATTGGCCAAGGGGCCCGTGAATGCCCCAGTTCGCCCACCCCTACAAGGCAAGTTCGCGTGCGTTTTTTCATTTATTTTTTATCTCTGTCTCCTTTTATTTTTTTTCCCTCTGGTCCCCTTCGCTCGGATCTTTGGGCATGCCTCACATAACATATTTGGATTCAATAGAGATAAAAATAAAATGAAGAGAAAGGCATTAGGTGTCGATGTAATACTTTTTAGAAGCAATTTATAAGGATGAGGTCTTACCCTTTTGAACAATGAAGAGTCTTTGAAATCAAATAATAACAAGGCAATTTAGAAAGAGAGAAACTTAGAGATTCTATGAAAAACTTTAAGAGATTCTAATGCCAAAACATATAATTTACATTTGAGATATTACATGCTCATGCTCTATCAATAATGCCTTATATATAAACATGCATTATGATATGTATTATAAAAATGACTAAATTATAGAAATACATAGAATAAAAAATCAAATCATATGGAGCCAAGTGCACGGTGAATTTAGATATATGACATTGAGATTATGTATCATTGGTGAATTATTACTCTGTCGAAAATTTCTAGTCGGCAGACAAGTACTTTACGGAAGTTATCGGGTTATTTTCGAGTGAATTGCCTTGACTGATCTATAGGTCGACGAATCTCTCAAAAAACTTTATTTTACTTCAAATAAAAATAACTTTAATTTAAAGTAAAACTGGTGCTCAACAAAGGCTATGTGAATTTTTACAATGTAGTTAAAAATCAGCTAAATCTGACTCATTTCAAATACATTACAATTTAATTATGAGGTACGTTTGGGGTTTAATGTAATTTTGATTTGCATTCCAAATTAATTTAATTTTCATAACAAATTAATTTAATTAACAAACGCAAGTGGATTTGGGCTTGGTAGTTGATCACCTGCACCATCATGTACATTTTTAAAGGGTTTTTTCAGTGCATTAGTTGTTCTGTGAAATAACTATCAATTTTAAGCATACATTTAAATTATTTTGCAGCCATCCCAACTATCTCTTTGGGGGCAACTGCATCTTATTGAATAATCTGCTGATAAGTTATGTGCGATGACTATTACAAATTTTTATTTTTTTGGAAAAGTCAGACCGCTGCCAGAATGCTCCCACCGCACCTAGATATGTGCGGTGTGAAAACACTGTTTTTGGCGTTTTGAGAACGCATAAGCTGTCAAAACGCAGTTTACTGCTGTCAAAACGCAGTTTACCCAAACAGATCAGGGGCGTTTTCAAAACGCCACCGCTCCAAATATTTGGCTATAATTAGTATTAGATCAAATAATTTGAAGCTAATCCCCAATTAGGGCAGGATTAGTTAAATTGAGATTAATTATTTTCTTAGCCTACAAAAAAGGATGGTTGAATATTTCTATGATTTGACCATAGTGCACATGTCTGCCTAATGCCTTCCTCGGCAAATAATGTCCCCAGTTGAAGCATGCATTTTATGCAAGCAACTTTATTTTATAATGGTATTTAGGGAGTTGACACGGTTTTAGTTGAGAGTTACTGATGTGATATTTCTCTACAGATATTTGTTAGGGTCGTTGCCTCATTTAATAAAGTGTGTTTTGATAGTTGTTTTAAAGAGTTGTCCCTATAATTTATATTTTATCGTCACTCTTAGTTAGGTGCGGTGTCAATTTTTTAACTGCAGCTTAATTTAAAAAAAAAGGCAAATTGTAATAACCATCGAATTTTTTAAGCATCGGATTATTATTCATGAGCTTCACTTTTGAGTTTTAATAAGTTGCAACTATCTCAAACAGATGCCTAGATGACAGATAAAAGCTGGCCCTGTTTGGGTGGGGCAGCTTTTTTATTGCGGTGCATATTGAAAACGCACCCAAGACCGTTTGGGTAAACTGTGTTTTAGCATCTTTTTCAAAAAACTGTGTTTTCAAACCGCTGAAATAAGCATTTTTACACTGCGATATCAGCTTTCTAGCTGCAGTTTAGCTTTAAAAAAAAATTGTGATAGTCATCTCAACTTTTTGAAAGAAGATGAGATTTCTAAATTATTTAAAAAGAAGATCAAATTGTGTCAACATAACACAACTTATCTGTAATGGCACCAAATTATGCCTCGCAAGAACAGTTTGCTTAAAGTAATTCTTTTCACACGTAATTACTAGTTCAGCTATTTATTAAAAAGAATTTTCAAAAGCTCTGCAAAAAAATATTTTTCATGATTTATATTGTTAATGTATTATTAAAATCTCATTCGATATGATTTCTCTCATTTTTTCTCTCTTTCGCCTATTTTATTCATGTTACTCTATTTAATTTAATATTTTTAAATAATAATTTTTTAATAAAAATATTACATTTATTTTTAAAATGTTATTTCTAAAAGAAAAATAATTTTGAAATTATGAATTTTTTGTGATAAATGTATGCTCTATTTGATTAAATTAAATTCAAGATTAAATTTTTTTAAATCAAAACTATATGAAATAATTTAATCAAAATTTAATCGATTGAGTATATATTCATGAAAATAAATTATAATCTCAAAACTATTTTTTTTCTTTTGAAATTAAATTTTTAAAAATAAATATATATTTTTTATTAAATAGAGTAGAATAAAGAAATTAAGAGAAAAAGAGAACAAATGAGAGAGATTTTATTAAATGGGATTTTAATAATGCATTAATTGAAGAAACCATGAAAATGAATTCAAGCCGAGTTCTTAAAAACCTTTTAAGGGTCTGTTTGGGGTAGTTTTAGCTTATTGAATAGTCTGGAGATAAACTAATTAAGAATAATCTGGTGATAATCTAGGTGCGGTTGCTATTACAAATTTTTATTATTTTGGAAAAGTGGACCGCAGCCAGAAAGCTGTCACCGCACCTAGATTGTGCGGTGTTAAAATGTTGTTTTCAACGTTTTGAAAACGCATAAGTTGTCAAAACACAATTTAACGAAACATACCCTAAATGTGACTAGTAGTTACAAGTGGAAAGAATTATTTTAAGCAAGATGTTATTGCGTGGCACAATCAGACGCCACATAAGCAAGCAAGTTATGCTTTGTTGGCACAATTTAGCCTCATTTTAAATAAAATAACAATCCAACAGTCTTCAATAAATTAGTTCTTAAACTAATTTATTCTAAAATTTTGACTTATATCAACGTCTTAGTGTTATAAGAAGATCCAACACAAACATAGGTAAAAAGAGATTGACATAAAAATAACGTGTAATCTATTCTATCATTCAATTAACCCTCCAAAGCCTCTAGTTGCACTTAAACAGCTTGACCTAGGCTTCAATAGACCCAGGTTGGACCAAGTTTAGAGTTGTTGGTTCATCTTGTCGAGACGTGCAGTTCAATTATAACTTTGATGAAATCGGAGCTTTGATGGTCATGAATTCCTAATTGGAATTGTTTCTTATTCAAAATACTTCAAAATACGTGTGTGAATGCATGAGCGTGTACGTGCACCTAACTGCTCAAGTGAATTTATAATTCTTATGTTCTTTTGGCATCATCCAATTTATTTAAAATTGGGATATGATACCCTCATTTTAATTAATAATTTTGAAATTGGTTTCTTTCAAAAAATGCTTCTTATAAAGTACATATGAAGGCGATTCAATTCGAGTATGTAAATATTTATTTTTCCATGTAAAAATCCAAAATTTCAAGAAACTATTTCCATCTTTGCTTTGTTTTAGAGTTTACCACTATTTATGACCTAGACTTTGTGATCGTACATTCTTCGAGCTTGTGACATTTCAATGCGGGAGAAAATGGCCGTCATCAGATCATCATCTCATTTGTAAGAAAATATTCAACTTGTGGTCAATCTATTTGTTGTTCACTTTATTGTACTCAATATTGTAGGTTGGCAACAAGAATTATTAATTACTATTGATGGCCAATAGTATGTGATTATTATTCATAGTAATATTCAATTTTAGAAAGACTATCATGCACACATTCATAAAAGTGTCATGCCGCCAACAAAATGATGTTTGAATATTTGTAAGAACTCGAGTCGGTTTGTAAGCCAAGCTCAATTAGCTATTGATTCAAGCTTGATTCAAGCTTGATTCAAGCTATTGATTCAATCGTTGGCTCGTGAGTTTTTTCCTTCTAGAAAGTATCACTATTAAATACATAGACTGTATTCGTGTTGCATACCAAAAAAATTCTCAACAACAAAGAAAATTAAGTTATGGCAATATGAACATCCATCAGAGTCATACACACAAATAGAAGTTGTAAGAAACGACAATATTTTTACGTGAAAAATTACAGAAGGAGAGAAGCATTGTTGATTAATTACATTAATCTTTTAGCGATTAGGTGCCTTTAAAAACTTAGAATTGAATGATCTTAAGCTTGTTGGATTCCTCTAATGGAGTCACTGGAATCAGTTATAAGCATCCCAAATTCAAAGGTTGCTTGATTAATTATATCATAATTGCATGCATATAAAACTATTTAACATCACATAAAAAATATCAAAGTCATTTCCTTTTAAAAAGTGAAATATGCATTTTTAAGCATTAGTTTATGACACCATGATGTCATAATTGCAAATAGCAAATTTTATGTGTGGGAGGTATAGATGCATAAAAATTTTGTAGTCTATTTAATGTTAATTTTTCAAAATTCTATTGGTCCTAATACAAATATTGCAATGAATAAAATGCCATAAATAGTGCTGATTTTTTTGTGGTAGAAACTATATGATTTGATATTTTGGAATATATATCATAAATTTATTGAGTGATGTGCTCAAATAGTTCATGACTATTACACGGGTCAGTTTAGTCTCAGAGTTTATAGAAGTGTCAAAATAACTACCAAAATCTTTAAATTGAGAGTGAAATAATCATCTGAAAACTATTAGAACTCAATTTTAAAATAATTATTTCTCTCCTGAATATATTTAACAACTTTTAAGATTAGTATTTTTATTTTATAAGATATATTTAGTAACATGTTAGATAAATTAATTAATCAAAATAAATATTAAATTTTTTTTTTTCATAAACATGGAGATGGATTCAAGTGTTTATTCTATTGTTGAATCATTCAAGCTACTAAAAATGTGAATGAAAATAATTTTAATCATATAAAGTATCAAATGAGGGCCTTTTTACTCAAGTGGATGACACCTAAGAAATCATAAATATTTTTAATTGAATGTACAATCCATATTCACCAATAAATAGGGAGGATTTTTTAGTCATGTTTTATTTTGGAAAAAATATTCCGTCCGGACGTCCATATTTCTGAACGATCAATCACCGGCGGCCACGTCGCCTGTCGCTGGCTCATATGGCGATGTGGTTATCTGCAATTGACCGTCCGGACGTGCGGTATCTGGACAGAATATTTCCTTCTTATCTCGATCTTATCATTTTCTTATAGATAAAAATCTAACATTAGAAAATAAAAGTAAAAAAAAAAAAGAAATTCTATGCATTAATCAATCCACTTTCTTAGAATTATTTCTAACTAATTAAGAAATAAGAAATAATTACTTGAGGATTTAAATTAATTATTTTAAAATGCTACTTCACTTCAACTCATTTCTACTCCAAATAACCCATGGGTTCATAAGATTCCTTATTCCTCTATATATTTTCTAGAATTATATCTAGTCTTTATTATTCCAATGATTCATCTAAATTCTATTTAACTTAATTACTTTTTTTTAATATAGTGATCTCACTTTTTTATTTATTTTGCGCATTTTGATCACATATTTAGGAAAAAAAAATTTCGACCAGACACCCGCACGTCCGAACGGCTAACTAGCAACCGTTACATAGTCCGTCGCTAAGATGTATGACGACGTAGCACCCAATGATTGGCCTTACGGACGCGCGGTGTTCAGACGAAATATTTTCTACATTTTTAATGAGAAAGATGAAGTGGACTAAACATTTTTCTAGGCACGTCCTTCACTCAAGGATCTTTGGTTAATTTTGTTTGACCAAGTCAACATTTGATAATCCTGTGGGGCTCACAAAGATAAAACAAGTATTTTTTTTTTTTTTTAGGATTTGAGATAATTGAATAGATTTCTTCCACTCAATATTTATTAGATTTAATTCACAGCCTAAATTAACACAACAAAGATATCATTATTGTGATGTTGACCAATTTTGTCAACGTTGAAGGGATAATTGTTTTGCTAATATTAATTTTACAGAAGCTTTAGAAAACTGGATTTTTTATAATATTGCTTTAGTTTCCATCAAATCAAATAAGACAATGTAAAATGTTGTATTTATTTTAAAGTGAATTAATTAATTTTAAAGGTTTCTAAATAAAAATATATTATTTTTACATAGATTTTTTTTTTCAAAAAAATCAAATAGTCCCTATATAGAAAAAAATTTATTGATTGATGATGATGTTTTTCTTATTTTGAGTTAACCATCATAGACGTGTGTAAATACGTATAAATACCACAAATCTCGTAGCATTTGTAGCAAAGAAACATTTAAGGCAAATTTTAAAATTATTAAGAACTTCTATTTCAACAAACTTATAGTAATGCTGATCGGTTTGACGAGACAAACCCAACAACACAAAAATTTACCTAATACGAGTAAATTCAGGTATGAATCAAAGTTGGTAAGCCAAAATTGCAGGTTTTTCGTGTCTTATTGATAGATCAAATTGATTCCAAATCTAACAAAGATGATAGTCAAATTTAGTGTCTCGATAAGACGAGTCTAATGAGGCTAAAATCACTCAATTATAACATCTTTAAGACACTCAAATGTCTGGAAAATACCATTCGATTGAGGCAATCCCTCTGGATAGTCTGATGGAGTGGTATGAATTCTTTTCTTATTTATAGGAAACTCACTCTTGTACTTTATAAATAAAGCCTTACCTCTATCATCAAGAGGGTGCGGACTACAGTCGAGGAAGGAGAAGTGGTGGAGCTAGAGTCAGATCTTTATTTTGTAATCTAACAGGAATCTTAGGGCATTTTGCACAAGTATTGGAGTAATTCTTTAGCAAGTAATAATCAAACTAGATTTAAAAATCATCAAGAACTCCAATTTTAGCATATTTATAGTCAAATTGACACGCTTGACAAGATGAACTAAACAATACAATCCGAGTTTAATCAGGTTAAGCTTAAGTTTTTAAGCCACTTTTTGGAAGCTTTTTATGCCTAATTAGAATTTTAAAGGGATTACGAATTTGATGAAATAACAATCAAATTGAGTGGCTCGACGAGCCAATCCAATGAGTCGAAATATCACTTAATTTTGTCATCGTTGAGGTACTCAAATGTTTGGAAAACACAGTATAATTGAGAAAATCTCTCAAGGTAGTTCGATTGAGTGGTCCAGATTTCTTTCTTATTTATAAGGAAGCTACTCTCATACTCTATAAATAAAAGCCTTACTCCCTGAAGGGGGATATGGACTGAAGCTGCAGACGGTGGAAGAAGTGCTGAAGCTAGAGCTGGATCAGGAGAAGAAGGAGCTGAATTCCAACATTGTCATGCACCGAAGACCCGACGAATGTTTCTTGTTCATGTTATTACCGACCAACATCAACCACCTCCATAACTCAGTATCGACCGCCCCCTGTTCATTGCAACAAATCCCTTACGAAGTTATGACGTATGTTGCAGAACACCAAAGCACTGTGCGGAGTAACAACTAAGCTTGCTGAGTAATGAATCATCCTACGGCACAACACACACCAAATATGGGGTAATAACACACTTCAAAGATTGGGTAGCAATGCCCTGAATGCCATGTATTGCACACCTCACATACAGTGCAACAATACACACTGAATACGATGTAAATCATAATAATAACTACTCACAACCGCTATACTCAAAATATGGTGGCCTTTTCGGACTATTGAAGTTCTCTCCTCTTGCCACTCCCAAATTCGCCCATTGTGACATTCAAATGTTATTACAACATCTGTCATTAAGGCCAACATGACCAACTACCACCACATGACCCACAACACATGCAACTTCCAACTCTAGCCCTGTGACCTGCAGACTTTATTACAACTCACCGCAACGACCTATGTGACCAACTACAACCTATGTTGCTCATAACTCATGCAGATTCTGACCTCGATCTCTGTGGCTTACATGTGTTATCGCAAACCACCACTACAACCTATGTGACTAATTACAATATATGTGACAATGGCTCATGCAACTCCCAAATCTATCTTATGTGGTCTACAAACGTTACTATAGCTTACCACTACGTCATACATGACCGGCTACACGCTACGAGGTCCATGACTCATGCAACTCCAAGCACCAACCTTTATGGTCTATGGGAGTTATCACATCTCACTACTACGCCAATATGACTAACTGCAACCTACATGGTCCACAACTTAACTATCTCTCAATTTTGGCCTCTATGATCTACAGACTTCATAGCTGCTTAACACTATGATCGATTTAACCAACTATGATCTATGCATTTTATAGCTCATGCAGCTCTCAACTCCCTGCTTTTATGACATACGATTGTTATTGCAGCTCTCCATTGTGACCTATGTAACCAACTATGACCCACATGTATCACAACTCTTACAGCTCTCTACTACAATCTATATGACAAACTAATGCCCCTGAAACAATCATCTATGACCCATATGACCTACTACCACAACTTTCAACTACGACTTTTAGACCAACCAGTGCAACAACCACCATCTACAACATCCATGATGAGCTAATACTTTCATAACAATCGACTATGGACTTCGTGACGCATTAAAACTATTATTACCAAACTAATGTTGTACATCGACATTGTAATTCCACATTCTCTAATTAAATAGAAAAGTCTACTTGTGTACTTACAATCATATAGTGAATTATTTAAATCGAGCCATACCCTATGATTTTTATTGCCTTTTCAGAATTTTTCATGTGAAAAACTCATTCTGCTTATTTTTGTTTTATCTTTGTGTGTACTGGAAAAGACAAAACAATTATTATTGTACCGGCGTGAATCATCCGACACCACCAACAATATATATTGACTAAACTTTAATAAATTTATAATTTTTTAATTACTTAATATCCATATATTTTTTTTTTGACTCTCATTTCAAAATATTTCAATAGTAAAATTTTAGCTCCACAAACAATCAACAATAATAATAATAATAATAATAAATAGTAACGCCCCCTCATGTTTAGTTATTTTCATTACTTGGTAACGCCCATCGTTTTTCCTATTTTTCAATAAATCTTGCATGTCAAGATAGATGCAAAACACTTACTTTATTTCCAAAATCGTTAAAGTTGAATATTGGAAAGTATTTATCGGCACGGGGGAATGGATTTTAAGCTGACAACCAAAATCAAACCGGTCAACTGCGAATCATCTCCCTCGCGGGAGAGGTAGGGTTTTGCTCTCCACAATGGCTGCCTTCGCACAGGAACAGCTAGACGCGCTGGTGAATGGCATGTATCGCGAGGTTTACCAGATTTATTTCTACGGCTCTAGTTCTTGTCTGTTGTGTTTCGTGAAATCTGTTTTTGTGATAGGACTGTTTGATTTTTACGACATGAAATCGACATGGGAATTGGGGTTTATTTTGTTGTTTGTTTTTTCTTGAGGCAGGGTTTTCTGGATGAGCAGTTCCAGCAGATTCGGGCGCTAGATGAAGGGGGGAGTCCTGATTTTCTTGTAGAGTTGCTTGGTTTGTTCTGTGCTGATGCAGAGAGGATTTTGAACGAGCTGACCTGCTTACTGTATGTGTTGTTTTTTTTTTCTTAGAATGGGATTGCTGGTTTGGTTTTTGTGATGATTTGATTGAGATTGAAATGGGTTTTGGTTGCTTATAATCAACAGAAATCAACCCATTGTGGATTACAAGAAGGTGGATGCTTATGTTCACCAGCTGAAAGGAAGCAGCGCAAGGTTTGTTTGATTTATTACTATGAATACATGTTGTGACTTGGTTTTGTGCTTTATCTTAGTTTGTTCTTTCGGCTTTTTGTTTGTGCATTTTGCAGTGTTGGTGCCCAAAGTGTGAAATTGACGTGCATGCTTGCTCGTGAATGCTGTGATAAAAATGACAAAGAAGGGTAGGCGGCCGATCCCTTGTCTTTTTGAAAACTCTAGCATGTTCACTGCAAGTTATGCTTACTTTTCTCTCATTTTGGTTTTGTATTGATGTTGAAACATTTCCCGTTGAATATATTTTGTTCATCATGTCATGGTATTATCTTGTCTGAGGAATATTTCTTGAGTTATTGTATTTGCAACTGCGAGAAACCTGCATTTTTTAATGTAATTTTATATTAATAATAAAATTGATGATAAATTGAAAAATTGCATTCTACTAGTTGAAGATAAACATTGAAACTTCTTTTGCTTAAGTTTAAGTAATTTACAAATGAAAAATAAAAATGAGCTTTATAAAAAATATGCCAACTATGTGATTAGAAAGGAATTTTCAGTAGAAAACTAATGCTAGATTTCCAAGGCCAAGTTTTCAGCAATAGTAGCATGCTGCTCTTGGATTTTCAACAAGATATATTGATAACGTCCTAGGGCACCTAGAAAGCGTTTAGGAAGTGATTTTAGTGGGGAGATAGTTTGAAGTGGCTAAGTAATGTTAATACTGGCATTCAACAATGTTTGCATGGGGATAAGTGTTGTTCGACGGCTGTCCTTGCTAAATAAATGACATATGTGCAGCAATGAGGTTCACCGTCCGTTCATGAGCAAGATATTTATACACTATTTGCAAAAGGAAGATGATACAACACTCATAAATGATGAAATCAAATATTACAATCTCCATAATACTCAAACAAAGCAAAATTCTTCAAAACAGAAAAAATCCACTCATATATAGGTCCCTAATAGCAAGAATCCTAATTGGAAAAAAACTAACTAGAAAAAAGGGCTAAAATTAGGAATCAGCAGAGTTTCCCACGATTGCAAGATTTGCTGCAACCTTGTGGAATCCGTCATTTGCGTGATTAATCTTACGATAAAGGCAAAAACTTGGGACCCCACAAAAAACTTATGCGTCATTCTTCCGAGACAAGAAAAGCTTCTTCTTCTTATTTTCTTGAAACTCTTGGTATAGATCTACCATTATAGCAAAATCGTCACCATGATGTTACTTAGACAGTCCCACGATAAAATCAATGCTCACATCCAATTCATTCAACTCTAAAAAACGCCTGTCCTTTCAAAGTGAGTCCTGATTCATATTTTTTTGCACAACCAGAGCTGCAACTATTGATAGACATGTATTCTCACGAATCAAGCATTGAACAATCAAGTATGTAACATTATTTTTCCTGCTCTTTGTACTTGGCTGGGCTCATTTGATAAACAAGTATATTTGGAGAAACCAACCATGACATAAAATCTATGATTGGTTGAACCACTCTCAATGAAAACCACCCTGGAGATAAACTGTCAGTCAAGGCATACAATAACTCCTTCAATAGGGGACATCCCTTTTTTGTCATTTGCTTCTTTGATTCACTATCGTCTACGAATATCAATGTTGATCATGCTGGAGTCTCTCTAATGGCTCAACTTGAATCACTAGCATCTCTTTCTCATTAGTTGGAAGTTGACACACCTCCTTTGCATCCTCACCTTCTTCAGAGTCTCCGGTGTAGTTGTCTATATCTTTACTGGCTACCTACTCAGTGAATAAAGTCACCCATCGGTTTGGGCAATCATATGCGATATGCCCAAAGCCTGGACACTTGAGAAAATTCTTTGTTGGAATATATTTGGGAGTGTTGGTTCTTCCCACTATGTTTTCACCCTGAGCTGATTTTTCTTCAGGCTGTGTTGGTTGAAGTTCTCCACTGAGTGTACTCTTACTATTTGATCTTGGGATTCAACTTCATCTCTAAGGTGCGATAGTAAATTGTTGATTTTACTATTTTTTCACCGTCAAATTTAGGTGTTGTACATCAAGTAGGGACCAACACAATTCCTGTTGCACTACTTTACTAATAGATAATCTCAATCCTCCATGATACATCTCTACTTTGTGCTCCTCTAGCTCCACAAACTCATATTTTAACATGAGTTGAACAAATTCAACTTTGTACTTCTCTAAAAATAAATCTCTCTAATTTTGGTGGTGAAGTTTTCTGAACATACCCTGTTGGTATTGCGGGGGAAGTATTTGTGTCGCATCTTACTTTTCACCCTAAACCATGTGGTGATTTTATTCTTCACTTTAGCTATTGAGAATGGATTAAGTTCTACCATCATCTGAACCATTCTTCCTTAATTAAATAGCAGCCAATTTGACTCTCCTATCGGGTGGGACATCCTGATATTGCAAGATACATTCCATTGTTTAGAGCTACTCGATGAGTTCATTTAGGTCCATGCGACCATCAAATTCTAGTAAGTCAATCTTCACTCCAACATCCCGGCTTCCAAATTACCCGGGTATTGGTTCTTCGTCACTAGAAACTATATGATGGAAGTGATTCACTTTCTCCTCTCAATATGATGATTCCCCGTTGTGGCCATGGGTGATCTTATCGGATTGCTCCTCTCATTGGCAGCAAGCCTCTGTTGTAGTTGTAGAATTTTCTGTTTAATATCCTCCATAGTGATCTCATGGACAACCTCGTTGAGGGTTTTTTATTGGAGGCATGACATCTCATTCTTTCAACTGAAATATTTGCTAAAAGAAAAGGGTAATTTAGGGTTAGGATTTTGGGTGGTAGGCGTCAAGATGAAATTTTGGTGGAGGCAGGAAAGTTAGTTTTTGTAGTTTTTAGTATATGGCTTGGGATTGCAGTTGGAACAGTTAGTTTATTGAGTTGGTCAAAGATTTAGATTATGTGAATTTTGATTTGGGGAATTGAGCATAAAAACCCTAAAAATCTTGGGTTTGTTGAGATCCGATACTAGATGATACCATTCTAGGGCTTTTTGAAAGCGTTTCAAAAGCGATTTTAGCAGGGAGATGGTTATAGAGTGGCAAGAGAATGATAATATGGGCAATCAATGATGTTTGGATGGAGATGGGCGTTGTTAGGTGGTTGTCACTGCTGAAAACAATGAGAAGAACCACAAAATGATGAGGTACGGGCAACGAGGAGGTTCACTACATGTTTCCGAGCAATATACATACACACCACTTGTAGAAAGAAGAAGATATAGCACTCCTAAATGAGGAAATAAGAGATTGCAATCCCTGTAATACGCAAACAAAGCAAAAGTCCTAAAAATAACAGAATTACACATAAATACATCTCTAATAGTAAGAATCCTAATTAGAAATTACAAAACAGGAAAGAAATAAGAGAAGGAAAAAAAATTGGGCTGAAATCAAGAATCAGTAGAATTTATCATGTTCGCAGGATTTTTAATGACTCCTTGGTATCCCGCATTCGCTAGATTGGTTCCGCAATCTAAGCCGGAACCATGGGACCCCACAGAAAGCTCCCACATCATATATCTACTCTAGCTATAACACCATTGTAACTCTTTATTGCTATGTTTCATGTTTTTGGAGCTAAACATTTAAATGGAGTTCAATATATAATAGGTCGGATTGCAAGTTTAATGATTAAGTTGCCTTTTCTTTTGCTTCTTTTAATGAGTGTAGTTAGCCAGAAGCTTTGGAGGCCATATAGTCATTTTTGTTATTTAAATATCATAAGCTTATTCTATAAAACTATATACAATAATACATGCATGCTTTTGGTGGTGAAAAAAATGGATCCGGGAAACATCTAGCTTTTTTAGTAGAAAAATAGAAAGAAAAAGCTTTTTAATTTATAAACGAATACATGGTGCATGCATTATCAACAATTATCCATTTTTTAAAGTATCGAAAAATTTTCATGATTTAAAGTTAAAATTTAAATCTTTAAAATGAAGGATCTGTGTTCACTCTTTTTTCTTAATGAAGTGTTGGATTTTTTCCCCTCTTAGTAGAATACCATGTTGTTTTTAATAGTTGTATAAATATTCCCAAAATTTCAAAATACTTATAATTATTATGTAGTCTTAGAATTCTTAGTATCATCATGGTTGACCACCTCTATTTGCTGTCCTTGCTGACATCAGCTACTTTTGCCTACCTCGGTCACCTACCATTGTCATAACATATGTGAAGCATCTGCTATGTCTCTCTTCCAATCATCTCCGATGAGTTACCAATGGTTTTTTAATAACATATATATGTTTTTTATTTTTCATATCATCCTAGCTCCTTTATAGAACTGCAATTCCCAAGCTTCATTTATCTGCAACTAACTCTTTAATTAAACAACCTTAATCAATTAAAGCTAAACGCTTTCATCTCCCCTACGGATTGTTATTTATTTCATTTCTTCTCTTTATGTTTTGTTGGGTTTTCATCTTTGTTTCTAGAGGTTACGGATTTACTTTATTGTTTCATTTTCTTTAGTATCGAGATCTCTGTGTAGCATCGTGGTGTTCAGTTTTTGTTACCACTGTCCTCCTTATTAGAAATGCTTGATTCCCACAAATATGCAGGGCACCTTTTCTTTTGAAGCTAAAATGCTTGATAAATGATAGAATAACTCCAGGGTTTTGCAAGGCTTCATGAGGCTCCTAAGGCAGGATGTCATAAGAGTTGTGTGGCCTATAATGTTGGAAGCTACGAACCACTTATACATTTTTTGGAGTTATTATTCATTTGAGTAAGCATTCTTAGTTGAAATTAGGCAAGCAAATGAAAAGGACCATGGAGGTTCAACTATAATACTATGGTTAAAAGAATTAAAACTTTGAGTTTTTGATGGTTGACCACTATACAAGTTACTATGGAAGGATGCTGAAAGGGTTTCCTATTATTTGTAACTAAGGCAATGTGCCATATGCTGGAAGAGTTCCCTATTATTTGTGTCTAAGGCAATGTGCCATATTTCCAAGTTGCTCAGCACTTTTCGAAGTAACATCAGCGGTAGAAACTTGATTCAGCTGATTATGTCGATTTTCTTTACAGTTATTTTTTGTGTTGTCTTCTTCCCTTTCATCTACTATTAACAAAATGTTCTACAATGCCCTCCCATATCAGCAAAGTATCTCATGGTGTTTTGAACCTTTATTGGGAATGATTAACTTTTTATATAGCACTTGACGTGGTAGATTTATCACTATTTTCAGCAATCATCTTCAACTTTACTGATAGAAATTTTATCCACAAAGCTCTAAATAGTAGTTTTCTTACAACAATGATTACCGACATTACCAAAAACGACCTTATAATAGCACTTGACGTGGTAGATTTATCACTATTTTCAGCAATCATCTTCAACTTTACTGATAGAAATTTTATCCACAAAGCTCTAAATAGTAGTTTTCTTACAACAATGATTACCGACATTACCAAAAACGACCTTATAATACATTTTGTGTTGTTGCATGATTCATTTATTTTGCATAAGATGACTTTTTGAAGGCGCAAGGGTTTGTTTGGTGGCATGCATTTAAAATGCATGTATTTTAAAGATGCAAAGTAAAATAGGTATAATGCATTATGTTTAAATTGAGATGATTGATTGGAGGTTAACTTATTAAATAAATACAGTCAAGTAACTTTTTTTGTTGCAAGTATAGTATGAGGTTTGGTATCTCAATGAAATATAGTGAAATTACCTCCTGTTTTTCTATGTGATATAAAATAAAATGTAGATATATTAAAATAAATTGTTTATTGTACTCATCCATGCCTCTATTTTATAGCAACATGCAGTATCAGGAATCAATGTTAAATCCATATTCATTAATATGCATGATGGTATATAGTTGGTGGTTGCCCTAGTTTCTGCCAGGAAAATGTAAAAATGACCACAAAAATAGGAGATGTTACAAATTCAAATAAGCAAGATCTTGGTTTTCTAATAAATCATACAGCTGCAAACCTTTGCGGTTGTACTGTTCTGGTGAGATCTCTTCTTAAAGTAATGAAATCGGAGAGCCACTGCAATCGTGAGCATGGTGTCAAATCACTTGAATCACGAAAAAGATCTTCAATCGACCCATTTTAACATGCTCTTTTAAGCTTTGTTTGGAACCGCTTTTTAAGCTTGTGCTTTTTGAAAAAAAATTATAAATTATTTTCTTAATTGGTTTTGTTCTAATGCTTATGTAAAAGTGCTTCTATTCAAGCTCAATTTTTTGGCCATTTCTGATAGCTATTTACATCTGAATTTAAACTGCTTCTTTTCGTATAAAAGTTTTTAAACAAGCTTTTATAAAAGTAAGAGCGCAGTCAAACAAATCCTTAGCATATTTTTTTTAGCAATTTCGATATTTATTGTTATCATTATTTGATGGAGGAAAGAACTCTTTAAGTTGAAATCAAAGGAGGTGCGTGATTCAAAGCAAAGTGATGTGACTAATTTGGCTGCTCTTTTTTACAAGAAAAATTAAAAGCTCAAGTATTTGAAGTCCAACAAAATTTTAGTTTATACTGACTTTATTGCCTTCCAAACATTTAAAAGGCACGATGCATGTAAAGCTTATACTTCACACCTATTTCCCTCCAACCAAATAACCCCCAAGTACTTATATTACAGCTTGTGCACTCAATAATCTACCTCAAATTGTTTCATTCACTTTTGGGTTCATTTAAGCGATGTTTGGTAGGACATTGCATTCCAAACACTTGGAAGCTAAGATACATGCAAAAATTATACTTAACACCCATTTTCTCTCCAGCCGAATAGCCCCTAAGCGGTTATATTACACTATGTGCCCTTAAAAATCTAACTCAAATTACTCCATTCACTTTTGGGTTCATTTAAGGGATGTTTAATTGGCTGCAGAAGGATATTGCATTCCATTTTTTTGCATTTAACTTTTTTGTTTTTTTATTTGAAGAAAAAATGATAATTAAAATATTGTGGGATTTGACTTACTCAATAATCTTTGTTTTTATGACATTTGAAAAACACCCAAATTTAGAAAATTTCAAATCTCACATTATGTACACTTGCATTTCCTTTCCACTATCGTCAATGCTCGATGTCACCATTACTTGAGATTTCTTTCATTTTTGCCTACTTGCCTTTGTTGCTACCAGCCGTCTGCTGCTATCTTTGCCACTGCTACTTGTCGCCGCTGGACGCCGCTCACCAGTTCCAGCCTATTTTCACATTTCAATGAATTTATAAAATATACATTATATGAACGTAAGAAAAAAAATTCATTGCATTAATCCAATCAAATAACTATTTCTAGAATGCATGCATTCTAGCTATTCTGCATTTCTGAAATGCTTGTATTTTTAAAACATCCAACCAAACTGTCCCTTAGTGACTACTGACCAATGACAAATTATATAAATTGTTGTTTTAGTGATTTAGCCCCCATCTCATCTGAGTATATTTTTTCAGTAGTTACATGTTGTAAGTTAGTTTACTTTAGAAAGCCTTGAACACGTATTGGATGCTCTTTTTTACTATATTATTAGAGCTCACATCATGGTGTTTTTCCCAATTGTTAAACATTATCAAACTGAAAATCCATTATAACCCGTTTGAATATTCCAAAATTTCTAATTCATTTGTAGGAGGACCATACGCTTGCACCTTGGGTGCTTTATTTCACGTCTTAGAAACTTATTTCTAGCAAACATTATCAAACTATAATATTTGTAATAACCCGTTTGAATATTTGTGGATGCACCTTGACCATACGCTTGCACCTTGACCATACGCTTGCATCTTGGATTCATTTGTAGGATGACCATTTGTAGCAAACATTATCAAACTATAATATTGGTGATAAATATGTTAGCTCCTTGCCACCAAGGAAACCTCTGCCTTAGAAACTTATTTCTGTTGGTTTATGAGGCTTTTATGCTTGAGTTTTACCTGGTTCTTATCTCATTGGAAACTTCTTGATCCTAGATATTTGAACCTTGGTGCTTTATTTCCTTGTTTTTTGATCTTTGTAAACTTGGCCTCATCTATTCAGTATCTGCTATGTTGATTGTTTAATGTCTTAATTTGATAATGTTAGCTCACTGTGTACAGTTTTCCTGTTTGGTACAGTTTGTGTTCATCAGTATCATTCATTGCATTTATCCTTACAAAAAGCAAATTTATCTGATCTTAGCTTTGCAATTTAGAATCTAAAGCCTCTATTTTGCTTTATGCTAGCATGTTCTTGGTTTTTTTTATAGCAATATTATAGTTGGGAATCATAGAACCCGCATAAAGTAAATTATCTTGAAGCTAAGATTTTTGGCCTATTTGTTTATCCTGGGATTCATTGTTATCAAAGCTTATTGATTATTGAGGGAGAAAAAGGAAGGTTTACATGCATACCACTCAATTAATATGTGTTTACATATCATTCACCTATACTTCAATTTTTACATATATGCCACCTTACCTATGCATGAAAAAATTGCATTTCATTTTTAAAAGTTAAAATAGTGGTATTTTAGATGTGATATGAAAGATTTGAGTGGTATAACTGTAAAGGAAAAGTTTAGATGTTAGAATTGGGTGGTATGCATGTCAATGCCTCAAAAAAAAAGAAACTTTTAGGTTATTATATGTGTAGCAAGTGAGTGAATTTATGTGAGTGGATTCCATATATTATGAAGGGCAGATCAAGATGAACTTTAAATATACTAGTCTCATGAATGATACGAACATGTGAAACCAGTTATTCTTAATTATTATAATTTTTGTTTTCAATTAACCGAGGGTCAAGATTTACTGTTTGCTGAACAATGTCATGAATAATGTTTGTTTTTTATGGCACTGGTCTTTTAATGTTAGCCCCAACCAGCCTGTAACCTGTGTTGTTCTCTTCTATTTGCTAATCAATGAAATTTAATGCTATCTTACTTGGTTATTTATATTGCAACGAGATGCAAAAAGGCAACGATTATTCTATGCATTTAAGCAAAACTAATCATTTATATCTGTTAATGCAGAATTTGATGCTTTTATTCATAATTAGGTGTTGCATGTTTTCTTTTTATTTATTTATGAAAGAAATCTTTTTTTGATGTCAGTTGCTTGCAGGCCTTGAACCTTGCCAAACAGAGGTTTTATGAGTTGTCCAAGAGATTTAATATCATGATACAGGTGATCGATAGCCTGCATTATTTTTTAAACTTGTTTTATGTGATTTTATGAAGATTACCGAGTAAAAACCTTCTTTCACACTGATGGTTTGTATACTCTGTTGAAAGGCTTGGTAATTATATTTATTTACATGTGCACTAAATGATTCTACGCTCTCTTTAGATGTTTTTCACTCCTCTATATAGCTGACTTGCTCGTCTTTAATATGATCCCCTTGTACTGTGACCTTCGTCATTCATAAGCTATGATACAGATGTTTATCGATCAATCTACATCTGTAGCTTTAAAACGGCCAATTGAGTAAATATTATGAACTTTTAGATACCCACGCTTTTTATTATTTAATTACTGTTAGATTTTTATTAAAAGTAATAAAGGCATGCATCTCTTGCTACTCCTAAAGCCCAAGTCTCATGATAAGATGATGCATAGGTCAATAAATAAATATTATGAAATATTAACCAAAGCTAAAGGTTTTAGTATATGACCCGATAAACAATACAGTCTAGAAATTCCATGTTTGTCAGGTTCTTAAATGTTAACCAACTTTTGGTTTTGCTTATCCTCCAACCACGCTCCAGCGGACGTTTCATTCTCGCTCTTGCCGTACTTCAATCAACTTGATGCTCTTATCAGTGATCTCCCCATACTTAAAACCTCTTAGCCCTCCCAAAGTCTTTGATTCGTGCCCACCTGCTTGCATTCCTCTCTACAACAAGAAGCCTTTTTCCCACTAAGTGGGGTCAGCTACTTGAATCTTTCTTCTCCATTGCATTTCATTGAATGTCATATATTCATTTAATTCTAATAGATTAAGATCATTTTTTATACAATATGCCTAAGTCTTTTTAGGTTTATCTCTACCTTTCTCAACGTAAGTCGAATCTAAAACATCTACTCCTCTAATGGGATCATCAGATGGTTGAAGTTTAATATGTTCCTAAACATACCAAAAAATAAAAAAAAAGATCAATTGATTGCCTTTTTATTTGTTTAATGCTGGCTTGCAATTTGTTTGCTTTGTAAGTGTCTTTTAAATATGTAGTCATTTCTAACATTTTACAGGAGTTAGAGTGCTTTTTTCTCGTTTTCAGTTCATTTCTTATTTTGCTGACTTCGGTATGGTAATGTATGGCCTTCATCTGTATTTATATTACAAATACACGCACGGCGCAATAATCTATAAGAATACGAACCTCATAACTTTTCATAACCTCCATCTTCTCATTTGCTACCATACACTATAGGCTTACTATCAGGATAATATGATAAAATATGTGTGAGAATAAGAGTGTATATACTCTTAAATGGGTAGTAGTGTTACTGTCTCTCTCCCAAGCACTCGTGTTCATGCCCAAAGTTGTGCGTGTGCGTGTATGCTTGACAGGAACTTGTGTATACGTGTTGTTGAATCAAACTTACCTTGTGCAAGTCATCATATTGAAGTAAAAACATGGTACTAGCATTGAAGGATTCTCAAATTTTATTATATAAATCAAATATATTCATTTGAGAATGTATGACATGACATCTAAAGATAATTTAATTCTTATGATATTATATAAAAAAAAAAAAATCAAGACTTTTTATTGTCGCTTGGTTGTTGTATTTACCCTTCAATGCATTGTCAGCCTTACTTATTCCATGGGAGTTTGCCACCCTATTCCTTGTCTTGATCCATTTGTTTGCTTACTATTGGAATCAACTTGTCCTTTGCTATAGGTGTCCTTCAGCATGTTAATGTGATTAGACTAAAGACTATTTGCAATGCTTGAGTTGCCCTTGACTGTACAAAGCTGAGTAATTGGTCCCTCCACGTGACTGACCATCATTTTTGCTATCTTATTAACAAACATTGTTTTAAAAAATAGTTTGTATTATCACTATTATTATTTTTATTTTATTTAATGTTATTTTGTATTTTTATTATTGCCATTTTTGGTCTTGTCCTAGATTATAAAGATTTAGAATAGGTTGATAATTGTCTTAAATTCATGTCAATTTAATAAAATAAATTTAAATCTAAATTTTACTAGTTCTAATGTATTTTTTAAGAGAGACTCCTCACAACCTAACGCGATTGTGATGAAATGTAGGAAGAGTGGGTCAGGACGTCCAGTAATTCTGAATTTAGCATGATTGTTGCGAAAAGTTGGCAAGGATGGAATATGCTCAAGTTTAAGGTTAGATTTGTCATATTGATTATGGAAAAAGATCAAAAAAATTGTTTAAGGATAAGACAAATAGTATTCTTTGTCTATTAGAAACTAATGAAAAAGAGAAAACTCAAATATTATGGGGATAAAGAGTATAAATGTAAAATTATTTGGTTTAATATGGTTAATAAAATATGATCGTTATTAAAATAATTTTTAACAAGAAAATTAGAAATATGGTTAATTCTTATGCTCCTCAAGTTGAATTAGAATATACAATATATTTACTCAAAGTTGATTGTTGAGGTCCTATTGGTTGATTTGGTTGCTTTTGTTTGTGTGAAATCAATTACCGGACTGGACAACCCTATTCTCAATTTTTGGGTCATAAAGAATTATAGACACTCTAGACTTATTTTGACACTTTCAAAGTCCATTGGAGTCTTTACAATCAATCTCAAGCAACTATGAGTTGTTTGGGGCTGAATTTTTCAAGAACTTTTTTTAATGTGTCAATTTTGGCGAGGCTGCAATTATGATTGAATTATTTGAATCATAGCCCAAATAGGTGGTCCACATTTTTGTTTAAAGAGTAACCATATGTTGTTTTTTTAAAATTATAAATTTACGCCACAAAATTTTTAAAATTCAATATAATTTCAGGCAACACAAATTGCAACAAAATATTTTCGAATCAGCTGATAAGGTTAGTAATATGATGAATTTTATTATGATAATTTTTGGTAAGAAAATTAGAAATGTGGTTAGTGCTTATGCTTTTCAAGTTGTATGAGAATATACTTTAAAAATTAATTTTCGGAATACATTGATGAATAACTGTACTGTATACTACTAAAGAAATGTTGGTTTTTGAAGATTATTTAATCATTCAGATAGCTTTTAATTTGATAAGCTATGATAAGATTTATAGTGTTTGTATAAATATGGGATAAAAATTTTATGCGAAAGGCTATACTTGATTTCTTAGTTATCTATTATTTTGCAGTAATGGTCACGTGCTTTAAGAAATAATGTGTGATATTAGTTATCTATAGTTTTATATCCTACTTGAGGAGCGTTTTGTTACTTACAAAGTTGTACTCGAATCACAATTAATTTTTTTAAGAAAAGTATTCATTTAAAGATTGTAAGGTTGGCTAGGATAAACCTTGACCTTACAGCATAAGGTAGTGATTATGGGTATGTCTTAAGAGTAAGAGTATAAAGAAAATAATAAATGGAAATTATTGCATTTGGATAAGGTGGTTGAATTTGAAAGGCGAGAAGTCTTTAATTTCTCAAGATAGATCGTTAAGAGGCAAATTAAAATTTTATAGTTGAACCAAACACGACACTGTTACTGTCGGGTCCCAAGCTCCAGATGCGAAGAGTTTTGCGTTCGCTAGTTGACAGTTAGCATAAAATTTTGTCAAAAATTCATGACATAATATTTTAAATCATTGTGTAAAGAATAAGGCATCTCGTGAAAGCGATGCATTTTATGACTTGAATATAGTGAAATGTGTGCAAGGGAAGCTGCACCGTCTTCTAGGTGTAGTGTTAAATAAGCAAGAGGTCCCCTATTATGGACGGATGTAAACAAAAAAGTTAATACACAAAACTACTATTAGGATAAGATCTCGAAATATAGACACTATCACATTTAAATTAATGAAATTAGTAGATATTATGTTTCATGGGAAGATAAATATATTATGCATTCAAAAAATTAAATGAGTTCAAGAAAATGCTAAGTAGATTGATTATTTAGGTTTTAAATTTTAGTTTTTAGGTATGAGTCGTACTAGAAATGATGTAGATGTAATTATAAATAAGAGTTTGAAAGATAATATTGTAAAAATAATATAATTTGAGATATAAAATTATAGTCTTAAAGATTGTTATCGATACTAAGATTTTTAATGTTACAGGTACATATGTTTCTCAAGTAGATTTAGATATTTGTTTTAAAAAATATTGGAATTGCTTAGAAGAATGAATACAAAAGATACTTCTTAATGGAAAAAGTTTTATTGGAGGAGATTTAAACGGCCATGTTGGTAGAGCAGTAGAAAGTATTAGAAATATTCACGGTGACTATGATTTTGGAGTGATTCCTGAAGAAGTTAGTCATATTGAATTTTATTTTTGCTTATGATTTTTTTATTGTCAATACTTTATTTAATAAAAGGGATGGACATACTATCACTTATAAGAATGAATCTAATAAAATGTAAATTATCTATTTTATTATAAGAAAAAGAGATACTTATAAGAATGAATCTAATAAAATGTAAATTATCTATTTTATTATAAGAAAAAGAGATTGTCGTGATTGTAAAGATTGTAAGGTCATTCAAAATAAAAAATTTTAATACTCAACATCGGTCATTGGCTTTGAATTTTAAGATGTGATGTTAGAAGATAAAATAAAAACAACAAAATATTGTCATAAAATTAGAGTGAGGCACTTAAAAAATGTAAATAAAATTATTTTTCTTAGTAATCTTTAAGATCTTAAGATTTGAGATATTTATGAAGGAGCTAATGCATAATGGAATAAAGTATCTAACATTTAAACAATTTGTAAAATATGTACTTGGAGAATTAAATGGGATTTTTAAAAAAATAAAAATAGTTGTGGTGGAATGATAATATGTAAGAAAAGATAAAGTATATATAATTTTGTTATAAAAATTGGTTGAAATGTAAAAACTTGGAGAATTGAGAAAATATAATTTAACCCATAGAAAGTTTAAGAGAACAATCTGTGACGTTAAAAATTCTGTTTTTAGTATATGTATAAAAGATTAGATACTAAAGAGGGTTATAGATATATGTATAAACTAGCCAAACAAAGAGATAAAAAAAGTAAAAGTTATTAAGGATGAAAATCAATTAATGCTTTTCTTTTATGAAGATATTCAAAATAGACGGGTGAGGTATTTTGGTAAACTTTTTAATTAAAATTTTAAAAATATAATTGATTTTAGCGATTTCAATATAGTTAATAATAATAAAACATTTTATTTTTACTGTCATATTAGTAAAATGAAAATTGATGAAACTTCAAAGAAAATGAAGGGTGAAAAATCACTGATATATGAGGGTATTATAATAGAAGTGTGAAAATGTTTAACGGATTTAGAAATTATTTGGTTGGCCAAAATTTTTAATATTATTTAAAAAAAAAAAGAAGCCCGGGGAGTGGAAGAAGTGTATTTTGGTACTTATTTTTAAGAATAAATGAGAGACACAAGAGTATGTAGATTATAAAAGAATTAAATTAACGTGTCATGCATTAAAATTATGAGAGAGTAATTGAACATGGGTTAAGGCATGATACAAAGTTTTCTCAAAATCAGTTTGAATTTATGTTGGGTAAGTCTACTGTGAATGTTATAAATTTATTGATAGGTTTGATGGAGAAGTACATAAAGCATAAAGAGGATCGACATATGATGTTTTTTGATTTAGAAAAAAACTTATGATAAAGCACCTATAGAAGTATTTTGAAGAGCTCTAGTAAAGAAATATGTTGTTATTTCTTATATTCAAGTTATTGAAGATATGTATGCTAAAGTTGTAATTTGTATTCGAACATAAGGAGGATTGACCAAGTATTTTCTTATTTCAATTGAATTACGCCATGCATCAGCTTTAATCCCATATATTTTTGCGTTAGTTATTGGATGTTCCTACTAAACATTTACAGTAGATTGTACATTGATGCATGCTTTTTGTTGATTATACTTTCTAGGTGGATAAAACTAGAGAAAGAGTTCAAGAAAAACTTGAAGATCAATTTAGAGTCTAAAGTTTTTCGTTTGAGTAAATCAAAAACTGAATAAGTGGAGTGTAACTTTAGTAGTAGTAGATCTACTGACGCGATTATAACAATTTATGATCAATTCATTAAAAGGTGTGAATGTTTTAGATATCTTGGTTATATTGTTCAAAGTGATGTTGATATAAATGGAGATGTTATTAGTAGATTTCAAGTTGGATGATTAAAGTGGAGGAATGCAACAGGTCTGTTGTGTGATAGAAAAGTACTGCATAGGCTTAAAGGAAAATTTTATAAAATGGTTGTGAGACCTGCAATGCTTTATGGTGCTGAATGTTAGCCTATAGAAGAGAAGATGAAACTAAGTTAAGTATTGCTAAGATTAGAATGCTTAGATGGATGTGCGGCTTTACACTTAGATACAAAAAATGAAATGAATATATCCATGAAAGGGTTGGTGTAGCTCCAGCAGCAGACAAGATTAGAGAGTCATCTTAGATGGTTTGGTCACATTAAACGTCGTTCATCTGATGATCCTGTTAAGTGTATAGATGTTTTAGATTTGAATTTTAGTAAGAAAGGTAGAAGTAGACTTAAAAATCTTTGTCATCTTGTATAAAAATGATATTAATCTACAAAATTAAATGAAAATATGACACTTAATAGGACAATGGAGAAAATGATTCATGTAGCTGATACTACTTAGTGGGATATATGAAAATATGAAAATATGTCTTTGTTGTTGTTGTTGTTGAACCAAACCTATTATGAGGATAATATGACTTGCAAGTGTAGTGAAAAGACGGAAAGTATTAAGGAAAACAAATGCATTGAAAAGTTGATCAATTGAATAGTACTAATATTTATAATGTTTTTCTAAAAGTTAGAGATCCTATGAAGAGTATAACAAGTAGAGCAAAGGCAACTTTTTCTCGGTAGCTTGTATATTTGGTATTAAGAAAGGAGAAATCAATATACTAGAGTACATGATGAAAGATTAATGGTTTTGATCGAGTTGGATATATTCAGTGTTTTCAAAGCCTAATGTGTACTGCGACGTGCAAAATTTTTTCATTCAAAGCACAAAGCAAAATGATGCTTTTATTAACTAAAGTGCTCTATAATTTTTTTTAAACTATAAAAACATTGATTCATTCATTAACAATTATAAAATATAGAGCATTTATTAGACGAGTTAGAACTTTATATAGGATTAAAACTGTAGATTGTCAAAGTTTGTATGAACAAATCTTCTCAACTTCTTAAGCCTATTTATTGTAATTTTAATACTAAGAAATAAACATGAAATGTCAAAGAAACAGGGACCCTAAACATTTTGATGAACATACTACTTTGTATGCTAGCTTATCTTAAGTATAGAATTTAGAGTAGCCGTGTGTTGCTTAATATCATGCTTTCAATTTATGAAGAAAAGAGGCGGCTACTGAAATGAAGGTAAATCTATAGACCACACATAAATTATTTCTTTCTTAGAATAAGAAAGCCTCCATTTAGGTGACCTTTTTAAAAAGTTGATTGTGGCACAAATATATTTTAATAGTGGGTTTTTAGCAAGTCAAAGGGTTACAAGAAGTGAACGGCCAAAAAAAAACAACCTGTTAGTATGTTAATCATGTAGATAATATGGAAAATATACACCATTATCTGAATTATCTTTATTTGTATACCAAATATCATGTCATGAAGTCTCAAAAAATTATTTTTATTTGATTATGATAAAGTGACTGTTTTCTACCGCATTTCCTCTGCAATTTTTTTTTTTTTGTTGTATGTAATTTTTTTCAAAAGCAAACCAAAGCTGTGATTTGTCTTATCATGGAGATTGAGGTTCTCGAAGCAAACCACATGGAGATTGTAATATCTTTATAGCCATAGGTGGAGTCATCAAAGCGTTGAAGTCAACCTTGCGGTTGCTGGCTTGATAGCCTCCACGTAAATGTGGAAGAAACCACACAGAGGGAGGTCGACGAGCTCGATCTAGTGGAAGAAGTTGTAAAAGGGTCGACGTGCTTGGTCGAGTGGAAGAAGTCGTAGGGTATCAAAAACTAATATTAGTGTCTTTTCTAAGATTCACAAGCATTGTCAAAGGTAATAGTCGCAGTAGTCTAATATGAGGTTAATAACCAGGATTTGCTAACTCTGTTAAGTTTCACTACCGCTAACTCCAACTCTTTCTTAGATGTGCTGAGGCAGGCTTCACGCGACCTCACCAATGCATTTATTGTATGAAGCGTGTGCTTCACGCACTGTTGGTACTCAATCATGATGTGAAGTAGATATGCGACCCTTCACTTCGCTTTGTGTGAGAAGGGCACTTTGAATTTAAAAACACTTGTTGCATTTGAAGTAACGATAATAGGGTATTGGCTGGAGAAGAAGATATTGGAAAAAGATGCAAATGCTATTTTGTGAAGTTATTTAATGAGTTAAAAAAAGAGATTATTTTGTAAATGAATAAAAAATATAATGAAATATATTATATATTGATCCAAAAAATTAAAATAAAGGTAGCTTTACAAAAAATACATAGAGTTAAGAAGCCTTTAGGTCCGAATGAAATATCTAATAAGATTTGAGAGAGTTTTGATGGATGTAGTGATTTGCTTTACATATCTTGTAAATAGAATTTTATAAACGAAGAGGATGTTAATTGATTGAAGAAAAAAAAACATTTTTATTCCAATATTTAAAAATAAGGATGATATTAAAAATTGTGATGACTATAAAGGAATCAAATTTATATGAGTCATACAATGAAAAGCTATTGGAGAGCGTTGGGGCATAGGCCTAGAGAAATTATTTGAATTCTGAAGAACTATTTTGATTTTCATGCCATAAAGTTAGATTTTGGAAACTTTTTTTGAGTTGCTACTAGTAATAGAGCAGGAGGATTAAAAAATGATCTTTTAATGTTTTTATTGATCTTGAGAAGACATAATTTAATACCATAAAAATTAATTGTGTACTTTAAGACCAAAATATTCGTAAAAAATTTAGTGATGTCATTTATGATATGTATGATGTAGCACTTGTATTAGTAGTAGTTGTGAACCAGCCCAAGATTTTTCACTCATTGTAGATTTGCATCAAAGAATCAACATGAGTTTTTATTGTTATTAGTAATGGAAATGTTTACAAATGATTTTCAAAGTGGTGTATCTTGATGTATGCTCTTTATAGATGATAACATTTTAATTTGTGAGACGTCAATTGAAATAAATAAATTAGATAATGAAGGAAATGTTTTGGAAGATACTAGATATAGAGGTGTTAGAATTAGTGCCAAAGATTTTGAATGTAATATATAATTTTAGTGAGCATGATGTTAGCAATTATCATTCAATCTTATTGAAATATATGTCAACACCTAGGAGTGATAAATTTATATCTTGAATCTATTATATAGAAGAATGGAGATATAGTTGAGGATATATATGTTAAATTCTTAAATGGCTGAAGTTGAGAAGTGTTTTAAGGGTTTTGTGTGGTTGGAAGATATAATGAATACTCTTGAGGTAAATATATGAAATTGTGATCAAGCTAGCAAAGCTATATAGATCTGAATGTTAGTGTGTAGAAACTCATTGATATCTAAGTTAAATATGATAGAAATGAGAATGCTAAGATGGATCTGTGGTATACTTATAAAATATATATTAAGAATGATTATATTGGAGGAAATGTTATACTGACATATATTAAGATAAGGTGATGAAAATAAACTTTGGTGATTTGTGTTTGTACAATGAAGGATAAGAAAATGCACTCATTAAACGGGTTAATAAAATCAATGCTGAAGAACCTGAAAGGAAAATGGATGGACCTAGTGTTGCGTGGACAGAAGTTGTTCAAAATGATTTACGAAGAAAAGGAAAAATGAGGGGTATCATAATGTTAATAGTTGGGATGATAATGATTTTCTTAAAAAAATGCCGTCTAGATTGGCATGCAAAGGATCATTAGGTTATGAATCTAGGATTGCCCTTAACGAATATAATAAAATATTGTTAGATTTCAAATCTTGTTAACTTTAAAAAAAAAATTTCTTGCGTATTGGACACAAGCTACAAATAATTTGATAACTGATTTATTATTTATATAGTGCACAAGTGCTCATATCTATTAATGCTCTGAACAAGTATCTTATAATTTTAAGAACATTTCAATTGCCTTGATTTTAAAAAGATGGATAAGGGGACTCTCTACTTGGAAATTGTATCAAACATCCTTGCTTTCTTCAAATTTGATGAAATTGTTGGTTAATTCCGTTATCAGGTATTTATCATATTTTAATGTTGGGATATTTACAACCGTACCACTTAATTCCTTTGTATTTACATATCTAATGCTTAAACTTTACTCTTTATATTTATACTACCTGATCTTTCATATCACGCCAAAAATACCACCAAACTTAAGAAAAAGGTGAAATACACAATTTCATGCATGGGTAAGGTAGCATTTATGTAAAAATTGAAGTTTTGGTGTCAGATACGTAAATACTTAGGAATTGAACGGTATGTATGTGAATCTACCTCAAGTGTTTACTTACAAATTACAAATCGTATGAATTTGCATATTAAAGTTGGTAGTTTCATTGTGATTTTCAAGATTTAAGTTATCCTATTGTAAATAGTAGTATTGATATGCCTTTTCCATAAGAGTGAAAGGTTTCAATATTGCGCTAAATCGCTGGCTTTTGTCTGTCTGAGAAGCAACTCAATGTTTGTCCAAGTTACATATATATATTTTTAATTAAGATTGATAACACATAATAATGATGCATTTTTAATGTAACATTATTATTATTATTATTATTATTATTTAATTTGGATTATGAAGCAATTTTTTTCCGTCTAATGCTGCATTTGTCTCATGCAGCTGGAGCAGGCAGTTTATGCCTATAAAGCTGGGAAGTAAAATAAGCAAAGCCCTGTATTTTCTTCTTGGTGCTTGAGTTGGCATGCCAGAATGTTGCATTCTGTACAGATCCCTGGCAGGCATTCATATGCCCTTAATGGCAAAATCCTTTAGGCTTTGATGGAACAAATTCATGCATTTGTATCAGCAGTACTGTTGTTTTTTGTAAACTGTTTCCCCCCCTCTTTTTTGTAAATGTATCTTTTATGTAGAACTAGAAAGCTAATTTATTAAAATTTTAAGCAAATCTCAAATATTTGAATTTCATGAGGGTTGTTTGGTTTGGTGGAAATTTCATTTGAAGTATTTATATTTAATTTTGATTTGATTTTATTTATAAGCAGTAATTTATACTGTACATAGCTTATTCTGTTAGTGTTATGAAAATTCTACCTGGTTCTAGGTTTAGTTCTTTGGTTTTGGTATGGTGAACTGAGTCCATGATGCAGCGGAGTCAATTTAATTCATGAATTAGCTCANTATAAAAATGATATTAATCTACAAAATTAAATGAAAATATGACACTTAATAGGACAATGGAGAAAATGATTCATGTAGCTGATACTACTTAGTGGGATAAATGAAAATATGAAAATATGTCTTTGTTGTTGTTGTTGTTGAACCAAACCTATTATGAGGATAATATGACTTGCAAGTGTAGTGAAAAGACGGAAAGTATTAAGGAAAACAAATGCATTGAAAAGTTGATCAATTGAATAGTACTAAGATTTATAATGTTTTTCTAAAAACTAGAGATCCTATGAAGAGTATAACAAGTAAAGCAAAGGCAACTTTTTCTCGGTAGCTTGTATATTTGGTATTAAGAAAGGAGAAATCAATAGATATTAGAGTACATGATGAAAGATTAATGGTTTTGATCGAGTTGGATATATTCAGTGTTTTCAAAGCCTAATGTGTACTGCGACGTGCAAAAATTTTTCCTTCAAAGCACAAAGCAAAATGATGCTTTTATTAACTAAAGTGCTCTATAATTTTTTTTAAACTATAAAAACATTGATTCATTCATTAACAATTATAAAATATAGAGCATTTATTAGACGAGTTAGAACTTTATATAGGATTAAAACTGTAGATTGTCAAAGTTTGTATGAACAAATCTTCTCAACTTCTTAAGCCTATTAATTGTAATTTTAATACTAAGAAATAAACATGAAATGTCAAAGAAACAGGGACCCTAAACATTTTGATGAACATACTGCTTTGTATGCTAGCTTATCTTAAGTATAGAATTTAGAGTAGCCGTGTGTTGCTTAATATCATGCTTTCAATTTATGAAGAAAAGAGGCGGCTACTGAAATGAAGGTAAATCTATAGACCACACATAAATTATTTCTTTCTTAGAATAAGAAAGCCTCCATTTAGGTGACCTTTTTAAAAAGTTGATTGTGGCACAAATATATTTTAATAGTGGGTTTTTAGCAAGTCAAAGGGTTACAAGAAGTGAACGGCCAAAAAAAAACAACCTGTTAGTATGTTAATCATGTAGATAATATGGAAAATATACACCATTATCTGAATTATCTTTATTTGTATACCAAATATCATGTCATGAAGTCTCAAAAAATTATTTTTATTTGATTATGATAAAGTGACTGTTTTCTACCGCATTTCCTCTGCAATTTTTTTTTTTTTGTTGTATGTAATTTTTTTCAAAAGCAAACCAAAGCTGTGATTTGTCTTATCATGGAGGTTGAGGTTCTCGAAGCAAACCACATGGAGATTGTAATATCTTTATAGCCATAGGTGGAGTCATCAAAGCGTTGAAGTCAACCTTGCGGTTTCTGGCTTGATAGCCTCCACGTAAATGTGGAAGAAACCACACAGAGGGAGGTCGACGAGCTCGATCTAGTGGAAGAAGTTGTAAAAGGGTCGACGTGCTTGGTCGAGTGGAAGAAGTCGTAGGGTATCAAAAACTAATATTAGTGTCTTTTCTAAGATTCACAAGCATTGTCAAAGGTAATAGTCGCAGTAGTCTAATATGAGGTTAATAAACAGGATTTGCTAACTCTGTTAAGTTTCACTACCGCTAACTCCAACTCTTTCTTAGATGTGCCTCAGGCAGGCTTCACGTGACCACACCAATGCATTTATTGTATGAAGCGTGTGCTTCACGCACTGTTGGTACTCAATCATGATGTGAAGTAGATATGCGACCCTTCACTTCGCTTTGTGTGAGAAGGGCACTTTGAATTTAAAAACACTTGTTGCATTTGAAGTAACGATAATAGGGTATTGGCTGGAGAAGAAGATATTGGAAAAAGATGCAAATGCTATTTTGTGAAGTTATTTAATGAGTTAAAAAAAGAGATTATTTTGTAAATGAATAAAAAAATATAATGAAATATATTATATATTGATCCAAAAAATTAAAATAAAGGTAGCTTTACAAAAAATACATAGAGTTAAGAAGCCTTTAGGTCCGAATGAAATATCTAATAAGATTTGAGAGAGTTTTGATGGATGTAGTGATTTGGTTTACATATCTTGTCAATAGAATTTTATAAACGAAGAGGATGTTAATTGATTGAAGAAAAAAAAACATTTTTATTCCAATATTTAAAAATAAGGATGATATTAAAAATTGTGATGACTATAAAGGAATCAAATTTATATGAGTCATACAATGAAAAGCTATTGGAGAGCATTGGGGCACAGGCCTAGAGAAATTATTTGAATTCTGAAGAACTATTTTGATTTTCATGCCATAAAGTTAGATTTTGGAAACTTTTTTTGAGTTGCTACTAGTAATAGAGCAGGAGGATTAAAAAATGATCTTTTAATGTTTTTATTGATCTTGAGAAGACATAATTTAATACCATAAAAATTAATTGTGTACTTTAAGACCAAAATATTCGTAAAAAATTTAGTGATGTCATTTATGATATGTATGATGTAGCACTTGTATTAGTAGTAGTTGTGAACCAGCCCAAGATTTTTCACTCATTGTAGATTTGCATCAAAGGATCAACATGAGTTTTTATTGTTATTAGTAATGGAAATGTTTACAAATGATTTTCAAAGTGGTGTATCTTGATGTATGCTCTTTATAGATGATAATATTTTAATTTGTGAGACGGCAATTGAAATAAATAAATTAGATAATGAAGGAAATGTTTTGGAAGATACTAGATATAGAGGTGTTAGAATTAGTGCCAAAGATTTTGAATGTAATATATAATTTTAGTGAGCATGATGTTAGCAATTATCATTCAATCTTATTGAAATATATGTCAACACCTAGGAGTGATAAATTTATATCTTGAATCTATTATATAGAAGAATGGAGATATAGTTGAGGATATATATGTTAAATTCTTAAATGGCTTAAGTTGAGAAGTGTTTTAAGGGTTTTGTGTGGTTGGAAGATATAATGAAGACTCTTGAGGTAAATATATGAAATTGTGATCAAGCTAGCAAAGCTATATAGATCTGAATGTTAGTGTGTAGAAACTCATTGATATCTAAGTTAAATATGATAGAAATGAGAATGCTAAGATGGATCTGTGGTATACTTATAAAATATATATTAAGAATGATTATATTGGAGGAAATGTTATACTGACATATATTAAGATAAGGTGATGAAAATAAACTTTGGTGATTTGTGTTTGTACAATGAAGGATAAGAAAATGCACTCATTAAACGGGTTAATAAAATCAATGCTGAAGAACCTGAAAGGAAAATGGATGGACCTAGTGTTGCGTGGACAGAAGTTGTTCAAAATGATTTACGAAGAAAAGGAAAAATGAGGGGTATCATAATGTTAATAGTTGGGATGATAATGATTTTCTTAAAAAAATGCCGTCTAGATTGGCATGCAAAGGATCATTAAGTTATGAATCTAGGATTGCCCTTAACGAATATAATAAAATATTGTTAGAATTCAAATCTTGTTAACTTTAAAAAAAAAATTTCTTGCGTATTGGACACAAGCTACAAATAATTTGATAACTGATTTATTATTTATATAGTGCACAAGTGCTCATATCTATTAATGCTCTGAACAAGTATCTTATAATTTTAAGAACATTTCAATTGCCTTGATTTTAAAAAGATGGATAAGGGGACTCTCTACTTGGAAATTGTATCAAACATCCTTGCTTTCTTCAAATTTGATGAAATTGTTGGTTAATTCCGTTATCAGGTATTTATCATATTTTAATGTTGGGATATTTACAACCGTACCACTTAATTCCTTTGTATTTACATATCTAATGCTTAAACTTTACTCTTTATATTTATACTACCTGATCTTTCATATCACGCCAAAAATACCACCAAACTTAAGAAAAAGGTGAAATACACAATTTCATGCATGGGTAAGGTAGCATTTATGTAAAAATTGAAGTTTTGGTGTCAGATACGTAAATACTTAGGAATTGAACGGTATGTATGTGAATCTACCTCAAGTGTTTACTTACAAATTACAAATCGTATGAATTTGCATATTAAAGTTGGTAGTTTCATTGTGATTTTCAAGATTTAAGTTATCCTATTGTAAATAGTAGTATTGATATGCCTTTTCCATAAGAGTGAAAGGTTTCAATATTGCGCTAAATCGCTGGCTTTTGTCTGTCTGAGAAGCAACTCAATGTTTGTCCAAGTTACATATATATATTTTTAATTAAGATTGATAACACATAATAATGATGCATTTTTAATGTAACATTATTATTATTATTATTATTATTATTTAATTTGGATTATGAAGCAATTTTTTTCCGTCTAATGCTGCATTTGTCTCATGCAGCTGGAGCAGGCAGTTTATGCCTATAAAGCTGGGAAGTAAAATAAGCAAAGCCCTGTATTTTCTTCTTGGTGCTTGAGTTGGCATGCCAGAATGTTGCATTCTGTACAGATCCCTGGCAGGCATTCATATGCCCTTAATGGCAAAATCCTTTAGGCTTTGATGGAACAAATTCATGCATTTGTATCAGCAGTACTGTTGTTTTTTGTAAACTGTTTCCCCCCCTCTTTTTTGTAAATGTATCTTTTATGTAGAACTAGAAAGCTAATTTATTAAAATTTTAAGCAAATCTCAAATATTTGAATTTCATGAGGGTTGTTTGGTTTGGTGGAAATTTCATTTGAAGTATTTATATTTAATTTTGATTTGATTTTATTTATAAGCAGTAATTTATACTGTACATAGCTTATTCTGTTAGTGTTATGAAAATTCTACCTGGTTCTAGGTTTAGTTCTTTGGTTTTGGTATGGTGAACTGAGTCCATGATGCAGCGGAGTCAATTTAATTCATGAATTAGCTCAGATTTGATTCGATGAATTGTCGGTAAGTCAGAGCTCAATGAGTTAACAAACTAAGGGTCTGTTTGAGTCGGCTGGACTTTATTAAAGTGTTGTGTATGGTAGGAAGTTGTTGCAATTAAGCTGTTGCAGGGAACTTATATATATGTTTATTTTTTGTAGTTTTGAAACAACAGTATTATAGTTGTTTCTGAACGAATGACATTTTTTTCTTTTTATTATAATGTTTTTAATAACAAAATTATTTACACTACCATATTTCATATTTAAAAAGTAAATATTCAGTTTGAATGTTATAAAATAAAAACAAACATCTCACAAAAGAGTAGTACGACAATCAAAATTTTAAAAAAAAATTGTTAAAATAATAATTATTAATATGATAATATTGTTTATAAAATGTAATTTGTTTATTTTACGAGCTAAACCGTCTCCAAGAAAACTCGTCACGCTCGATCACTATTGACGGTGGATTCGTCCAACTCATCTGTTTATTCAAAGAAGTTGTTACTTTTTGTTCTCTCCTTAGACAGATGTAAAACTATCTCCTTAGACACATGTAAAACTCTTTCCTGTAACTATGTAGTTGTCGCGAAGTAAGCATTGAACATTGTTGTCTATAGTAGCAATACAATCTCTGGATGTACTAGAAGCCCTTGAGCTTATATGTT
>NEWO01000013.1:2930101-2968575 GCA_003013225.1 Phalaenopsis aphrodite
CATTTAAATAAAAAAAATTAGCTTCTATTTTTAATGTTGTATATTACATAAAAATTGAATATTTAATTAATTATCACTATGCCGTATTTTTTGAAAAAAAAATATATTGAATATAAATAATGAAATTATCAAAATTACTTTGAGATGAATAAAATATATAAATATTTAATTAAACTTTATGCTGCATACCATCAAACTAAACTTAATAATATTGGGATAACAAAAAATACTAGTTTGAGTGAGAAATTGAAAAATTGGATAAAATGTGCTAGATTTATAAATAATAATGTTTTGAGGGCCATATATGTAATTAAGCTCACCCAAGCCAATAGTCATGCACCCGAGAGGCCGAGAGACCTAGTAACCCGAACTTTCTTCCTTTGTATTAATAGGATTTCATAAATGATGTAAATTCAAATTTAATAAATGTTTGAAAGACTAAATCTTAAAATTATTTTGAAATGAATTTAATAAATCCAATTAAATTTTATGAAATTATTTGAAAATTCATCTGATAAATTAAAAGTTTGTTATAATAAAAATCATAAGTAAAAAGTAATTATTTGATTAAAGTAAAAATTAATTATTTAATTTAATTCGATTTAATTTAAATTTTATTCATGAGTATTCTGATTAATAATTGAATAATCATTAAATTAATTAATTATTAAAAAATTATTAAATTAATTAATTATCAAATAATTATTTAACATTAATAAACTGTTAGATTATTAATCATTAATTATATTGATTAGGAATGTATTTTAAAAATATATTTTTTATTAATAAACATTAAATAATGACATATAAATTTATCCAATCATAATGAATTCAAAAATATATAAATTAAAAATTGATTATTAATAAGTTAAATTAAAAAGAAAATCAACTTAAAGTAAAACTAAATTAAAAAAAACAAAATTCCCATCTCCCATTCTTCTCCCTCCTTCCGGTTTCGCCCTAAGAAAACCTGCTCTTCTAAATCCCTTGTCAGACAGCCTCTTTCCAAGCTTTCAGCCTGCATCTCTATGGCGCTTGTTGGCTACAGGTAATATATCATCCTTATTTGTCGCTGTTCCAGTCCTGAATTAGGCGGATTTCTTGTAATTTCTTTTCTTTCTTGCTAGTAATGTTTGGATTTGCTTCTTGGCTGAGTTTACGATGTAAGATTATGTTAGCATTAAACGAATGTATGATGACGAAGAAACTTTACTTAGTTACAAACGTTGGCAGAATCTAGGGAGCCTAATTTTGATTAGCCAGTTGAAGTTTGGAATGGAATTAAGGTACATCTGTGTGAATAAAAAAGGTACTCATTGAATTTCGACTAAGCATTGAATGATTCCATGGAGTGGTTGGATAAATTTCTAATTACTTAGATAGGAGCATTAAAATGAGTCTTGTGTGGAAGATACAAGTTAAGAATCAAGTGAAGTTGTCTATGTGAAGTCAATAGTGGTAGTATCGAGTAAAGTTTGAGAGAGTTTACTTTGAACTCCAAAATTTTGATTTCAAGCTAAATTATTTTCGGCTAAAGTTTATCGAAAGCTCTTTTGAGCCAATTTTTCTAAGTTGGCTTCAATGTTGGAATAAGATATTTTGCTAAATTTACATTAAATTTATAATTAAGTATGCATTCACATTTATATCGAGTTTAAAGCATGATGACCTAAAACTATGGATTATTACAATCTTGATTGTTTATCTACAAATTTACTTGCATTTATTGCAAGGTTTAAATATAAGAAAACATGAATTGAGATATTTTGTCTTAGTGAAGCGAGGTGTAAGCCTCAAGGTGGGAATCGGATAGCTAACAAATCATAAAATTTAATATAATTCATATTGTTTTGTTTATCATCATAAACCGTAAAATCATATAATAATAAAAAGAAAGTAAATCTGAATCTTGAATATCAATCTAATGTGAAAATGTGAAACTTATTAGGATCTGTTCAAGTCATATTCAAATCATAATCAAATATGGATCAAACATGGTTCCAATATGTTTGCACAAATGTTATAACTTTGCTTCAAACATGATCGGACATGATTAGCTCGAAAGAGTGTTTGAATCTTATTCAAACTATGTTTGATCATGTTTTAAAAACATGCTTTGAAAATGGTGAAGTTATATGCATTTTAACACATTTTAACGTGCTTGTATCAACGCTAACATCTTTTTTTTAGCAGTATTAATTTTGAGTTTGTCACTATATTTTTTTGTCTTGAAAAACTAAGCTTCAATGAATTAAATATTTGATATGTGGAGCATATTTAGGCATTATTGATATTTTTATTTTAAACTAATTTATAAATCATCATAAGTTGTTCCGTCACACTAACACACATGATACCTATAACATCCATCATTAGTAATTTAGCAGCCGGTGCTATCCCATCATTTATGGAAGCAATTTTCGAGCATGTTATCTCGACCATATGCATACCTTTTAGATTGACATTACTATATATCACCCAAACTTTTATTAAATGCTATGGTCTGTCTATCAGCTTGCTGGTGATAAGTAGCTAAAAATTTGTGTTATATTCCTATCAATTTTCAGAGGTTTTTCAAAGTAACTTATGAACATTGTATTATTGCAGATACAATAGTTTTAATTAAGCCATACAATTTAACTAATTTCTTAGAACATAATTTGTTATATGAGTTGCATTGGCAGTTTTGTAACATGAAATGAAATGAATTACTGATGCTCATAAAACAAAGATAAAAGTCATGTTTCTCAAAAGTTCATGGCAATAATACTTTTGTTCTCTTTATGATTAATGGTAAGCCATATTTTTCTTTTGTTCTCTTGAATTTTAGTTTAATTAGTTCTAGATTCTTTTATCTTTCCAATTATCATTTCATGTTCATCCAGTACCATTTTCTCTTGTCTCGTTAGTTTTAGTCTTACAAATCTTACTTAATGCTACCTAGCATTATTCATCATTCAAATTCATTTCCCAGTAAAAAAAATATGAGCATTCAGTTTCCCATTAAATGTGGATGCCTCAATTTTAACCTTCTTAGTTATGTCTTTATCAACCATAAAGTTGATGTTTGTGATTATTATAAGTTTCACCCTATGTTCTATATCTTGATTATATTTCTCAAGAAAATTTGCCTCTTGGCAATGCAAATAAACTTTTCATTAAAATTAGATTTAACTTCTACTTTATGTGGATGGAATTGATTGTTTCCATTAATTTGTTCTTTGTTTTTTTTATATCCTCACTCCTTTTGCTTTGCTTGTTGAGTAATTCTACTAACTAGTTTTGCAAATTTCTCAAAATCCCATTCCACTGATCATATGCTAATTGGCCCCCATCTTTTAAATAATTTTGATAGTGCGCCTTCACAACTAATTTGCATTTTGACACAGCTTTAGTTTCTTATATCAAATTTGATGCAAAGCATCTTAGAGTCTATTCTATTAAAGTTTTTGCAAAATTCTCAAAAGGTTGTTCCTTTGATCATCTGTTAACTGATCCAATCTTCCAAATGATTCTGATATATTGAGCCTCACTTATAGTTTATATTTTTTGCACAACTTTAGGTTTTGATATCAAATTTGATGAATAACCCTTCTGGTGTTTGGTTTCTGATATGGATTTTTTATGGGAATTATAAAAAAAATACGTATGAAATATCAAGTTCACTGTTTAATTACCATCTATTTAAAATTTTGTTAAAGGATTTGTTGTTAAACTAAACAAATTGGTACAATTGGGAGGCTAAAGTGAAATCCTCCTAAAAGGGGTCATGTGATCCAAGGATGAAAGAGCACTATTAGAAAAAGTTTTCCTCACAATATGAGCATAAGGTTATGAAGGGATTAGGAGATTTATCTCTTTTGAAATTTTAATGGTCCAAATCTTTGATGTGATTGCTAATAATGTTGATTTTTATGTCGCACCATTAAGATTGAAAAGGATGTTGTCAGGAGTCCATAGATTGAATTAGATCGTGAATGATACATTGTACAATGTATATTAAGTCCCCAAAAGTTAGGCTGTTGAATTAAATTCAGATTAAAACAGAATATGGATGGGTTTTTCTTTTTAAACATGTTTGTATAATCCTGTTGTTTATTTTTTTCTAATCTTAAATTTTAATAATTGCTTTTGAAATTATGTAGTTTGTCTTCTGACTTTAGGAGTTCTTATTTTACGGAGTTTGTTTATGAATTAGTTTTCTTTTATTGCAAGTCATATGAGGATGAATAAGATGTGTTTTTACAGTAATTCATATCATAATTTACTTGTAAATAAGCTGAGCTTTGCAATATTTAAATCCAAAAGCTAAACCTTATTCTTCCTCTCCTTCCTGATTTTTCCTACCTCCTGCTGGACCATTTTGTAGCTTAAATGATAAGGTTCTGTTGCTGTCACTACTTTCTATTGTACTACTGTTGGTTGGTCTTTGTTAGTTGACTATAACTTCTTGTTTGTTGTTATAAGAAGGAAACCTTTTGTGAACCACAAGGAGGAGGTTGTAATATGGGACGAAGAGTCATCCACAACTAGAAATAACAATCTAGATACCTTTGTTTTGATTAATAGATCTTGAGGATTCATCCAACAATAATTTCTATATCGTTTTCTATCTATTCTAGCCATTCATTGTGGGCTTACATAATAATGTTCAATTTCTAGGATGCAATATAGCTTTTAGTTGCAAATGGATTGTTAAACACAGAATGAACTTGAGCTGAACACAGTACTTGATACAAAACATGATTGATTGCAATGAGTTGCAATTAGAAGGAAGGTGTGGGCTTAAATAGATTTTCACATATCATTAAGCATAGCTTGATTTCTACTATAGTAGCAGTGGTTGCAATTTTGGACCTAGAGGTGGTACAATTAAGTATAGGAAGATTTACATCTATGCCACTCAATTCTTATGTATTTATATATCTAACACTTAAAACGTCAACTGTTACATGGATGCCACACTACCTATGCATGAAAAAGAGTATTTCCCTTTTTAAAAGTTGAAATAATGGTATTTTTTTAAGGTGATGTGATCTATTTGGGTCGTATGAATGTAAAAATCGAAGTATAGGTTTTTTAACAAGTAATACAGAAGAATTGGGTGGTATGTTTCTAAAAGCCCCCTTAACTATAATGATGGATTTTCTTCATGGTGCTTAGCCGAGGATATTTTTTTGCAATTAACAAGTTCAAAGTTGCAGAATAGAAAGATTTTGTCTCCATCTCGAAGATATTATTATAAAAACCTGAAATTTTTGTGATCAAGAATGGGCTGAGGAGAAAAGCCCATTTGGCATATGTGTGTATTCACAAACATCTTGTTGATGGATTGGAACAATAAGATAGATTAAATTTTTGTGAAGAGGCACATTGACCGTCAATTAAGTCTAAAATGAGAGGTTTGGGGTACTATTGCAGTCTATATTCATCAGTGAGTGGTGATTGGCTTGTAAGGTTGGCATTAATTTTTGGTGTTGTTAGTGTAGGATGCACGTTCAAGCGCTATGGAACATTGTTTGATGCATGCGTTGATTCTAGTAGTGCGAGACATTCATTTCAGACACCCCAATGCACATTGAAAGGGCAAGTGGCCGGGGTCGTTTTGCTAGACTTTCGCCATCTTTTAAGCAAAGACCGTTGACATTTTGTATGTCGGATAACCTTGATCGAGCCAACAGATCTCATTCATCATGCTGCAAGTGAAACTGCCTAAATTGGGTTGTCCATCGGCGAATTTAGCCAGATGAACCCGAATGATGAAATGGACAATGCGAGCTTGTTTGGAACGTCGATTTTGCCTAGGGAGGATATTCATTTTGCTATATTTTCGTGCACAACCGAGTAAAGTACGAATCAAGGCTTTTAAATAATAAATAATGATAACAATAATAATAATAAATTAATAAAAAAACAAAAAATCTATAAAGTAAACTAACGCACGCCTCTCTCTCTAGAGCCCGATCGATGCCTTAGCCCTTCGCGTCGCACTTCCCTCGCACCGCGCACCGATCGGCAAAGCCCAAGCCGACGCCTCCTCCATGCCGCTGGTGCTCCATGGTCGGCGTTCCTCATGAGCCCTAGAAACTCCAATTCCTTACGGGCGCGCGCTACTCCTCTCGGCCCCAAACTCTCTTGCCGACGATCCCTGTCTGACGCTCGCCTGTTGGTAAGCCCTTTCGTCGGGTTTCTCTGTTGCCGGAGTCCCTAGTCGCCTAGCCTCCTCTCACGCAAGACTTTCCTTGGGTTCAACTGCCCACCCCGACCCGCTCGATCTGGCACTTGGGTCCAACCGGCCGCTCCGACCTTGTTGGTCGACAAATTTGTTTCGTCCGGCTGCCACGGTCCGATTGACCGATCACTTTGTTCGACCGGCCTTCTTGGCCTGTTTGACCAACAACTTAGGATTGTCGTGTCGCCCTGACACTGTCAACCGATCACTTGCATAGTGTATGTTGCGCATGTGCATTAGGCTGTTCGTATGCTCGTATGGTGCACTATACCCTATATATGCTTGTCATTTTCATGTGTGTCTGGTTGTTAATGGGACAAGGTCTAATTCTCCCTGATGGCATTCTATACCCTAAGTGACCAAACACAATACATCTTGTGTTATATGATTTGCATGACATCTTGCATAGTCATTATCACTTGCTTGAGATGCATTTTGAGTGTTCATTTATACACTCACTCCACTTATATAATTCTCCCCAGTGAGGAGTATCATTCTTTGGACCACTATCTCCACGGCATGCCCACCCCTTTCGGGTTACTGCATCCACGACACACCCCTCCTTTATATATTTTGGGGTGTTTTTTACTTTCTATTGTATGTTTGCATGCTTGGATTGTTTTTCTTGTTTCTTTTTTATTTATTTGGGATGTCACGAAAATTACAATTTAGGAGCTCAAGAACCTTAAAATTGTAAATTTTTCTCTATATAAATTCTAATGAAAGATTTAAGATAAATTAAAATTTAAGATTAAAAGATTCAAGATTTGTATAATATTTCTTTTACTTTCATGCATGGTCTTCGAGCCGGTTTTAAAACGGGTTGTATTGTTTGGGCATAACCCGAGTCATATAATAAAACCTTTACAATATCTATGAACCGTTCTAATTAATTGCATCATTTGCATGTCAAGAGGAGAAACCCCCGCATTTCTCCAACATGATTGTACCAATATATCTTTCTATATAGGAGTTTGTCTACTGCGCCTAGGTTGTTAGAAGGCTTCCAGTCCCAGACGAGGTGCAAGTCCTTTTGTTGGGAGCATTTTTAGCTTTGTAGCTGAACCTCCATTTCTCTTCTTTTTCAGCGGCATCCTTGTTATTTCAGTGGGTATAAATTCCTTCTCTTGGAGCTCCACTCGATAGTCATAGGATAGAGTTTTCTTTCTTTGAACTTAGAGCTATAGAGATCCTTGCAGACTGCACAATTCACAGATTGCTGATTGGGGATCCCTGGACATGTTAGGTCGGCTACTTTCACGACTAGGTAGACTTATGGTCCTAGTGGCTTGGGATGACGGGTCCGTGGTACTCTGACTCGACTACCTTTATCTTTTAGGGATTACTCCTCCCTTTCTTTGGCTATCCCTGCTGAGCTTTATCGTTCCTTGTCTTCGTTGGCATTATCTCGACGGCATGCTTGCTAATGAGTTGTCGCCCGTTTGCGATATGAAGATTTTTTCTCTGCCCTTATGGCCCGAATATGCTTTGACGTATCGGGATTCCCCTTCGGGATCATTCAGTTATTTCGCAAGCTTCGTATGTCAATGAGTCTATTACCCACATAGTACCTTGAGAGATTCACTCTCCGCTTCGTGGCTTGGTGAGAGCTTTGAAAGCATCAGAGCATTCCCCTGCGAGATAACCCTCGTTTAATAGCCCTATGCTAGATGTCACTACTATTGTAAGCAAAATTCCTTTGGATCAAGAGTATTCTTGGGCAACCCCCAAGATGTAATTAACAAAAAGGGATATCTCCCCTTGGGAGCACGCTAGACGCCAGAACAGACAAACATACTTGAATTTTTTGTTGTTGGTAGTCTACTTAGGTATTCTTTCGCGGATATTTGTTCGAGGTGCTTTCGTCTGATCTTATTTGGGCGGACATACTTGACACATCGTTGCGAGGTTTATCGCACGTAGGCTCTTCACGTTCTTTATCTTGTTTGTCGTCTTTATCGTATGTCCGTTTTTTCCGGTTCTTCTGTTCTCCTGATCATTCATATGATCCGGAAGAGATGTTTATTTGAAAAAGGGAAGTATACGATGATAGATAAACTGACGACTCTTTTAAAAATAAAAAGAGAAAAAGAACGAAAATAAAGATTTTTGCTATATGGACTCAACATGCTAGCTCACTCGAAAATTCATCTAGTTATCATTTGTTTGCTTGAGTGGTGGATTATTATTGTTTCTAATCGTAGTGGAGATTTTTTGTCCAAACTGTAGAATATGGAAGCTTGGGTTATGAGATTAATCATAATCATGAAATTTCATAGATAGAACTGTGATTATTCAGATCATAAAATTTAGGCTTCTGCTGATTTTAGAGCATATTATATAGGTTTTAGGTGATTCCAAAGCAAATATTAGTTTTAGGTTAATGACTGAGGATTCTCATGCTTGATTTACGGGTAAGGAGATCTTCCTGAATTGTGCAGTCTGATGTAATGTGCCCTTTTGTGCAAAATGATTTGCCTGGAATCGGCTTAAATTTTAGGGGGGGGAAAAAGATCAGGATATCCAGATACAAATTTTTTGTTATAATGAGTTTAAAATTTAATGGATTTGCTTTGAAATGAGTGCGATACAAGTTTAAATTGATCCTTTGTTTGTTTATTGCACTCATTTCAAATTTGAAGTTGATCCAATAACTTTGAGATTTTTCTTGCTCAATTTTTTATCGGATATCCTGATGCAAAATATTTTTTAAATTTTTGTCTACCGACTACTGTGCTCCAATGCATAGCACATTGTTCGAAAACAAAGTGAAGAATCCTAAAATGTTGGGTTTGAGCGCTCACCCCGCCTTGAAAAAAAGAAAAAATACTACCGGTTTGTCTAATCTGATCCGGAATAGATTTTCTTGTATTTCTGATTCCTGTTTTTGATGGGAAGGATTTAAGCATGGGGCCATTTTAGTCAAAGAGTTTATTTTTCAGTAAAGATTTTGCATGCAAGCAATCAACCTGCAACATCCTCACCTGTTGCAATGAAGCTTCTATTTCTTTGCTTTGACATTTTTCATTCATTTTGCTGATATTTATATCCTTGTTTGGTTTTGTCAATTTCAATTATGATTTTCTGAAATTTACCTCCCCTGTAATAAAGTAAAGTTCATTTTAATGGCGAAGCTGATTTCCTGCAACTCCCCAATTTATTCATCTAATCCCCTGCTTCCCCTTATACAACATAAAACATGACATTTTTATTTCCTGCAGGTAAAGCCAAGGTGTATTAAAGCTTCATAAAAAGTGAAGTAAAAGCTCAATCCTGCAACCATTCCTCAATGAGATTCTCTCCTACCTTGAGAACCCTCCTTCCTTCCAACTCCTCAACCAAGCATCCAATACTATCCCAATTCTCTCGCCTTTATTCCAACCACGTTCCTAACGACGCACATCATCCCAAACCAAAGCGGTACAAATATCCCGAATTCTACGACCCATACGGACCGCGCCCCCCTCCGCCCGAGAAGATCTTGCAGCTCGCTGCCCGCATCGCCTCGCTCCCTCCCGAAGAGCTTTTACAGCTGGGTCCTGCTCTCCAACACCGGCTGAAGCATCTAAGGTTGCAGAAAATATCTTCCGAAGGGTTGGGGTTCGCCGCCGGCTCCCAATCCGCTCCCGAAAAGGTCGAAGAAAAGGAGGCCGAGAAGACGGCATTCAATGTCAAGCTCGAGAAGTTCGACGCTGCGGCGAAAATTAAGGTGATCAAAGAAGTCAGAGCCTTCACCAATCTTGGATTGAAGGAAGCCAAGGATTTGGTGGAGAAGGTGCCAGTTGTTCTGAAGCAAGGGATCACCAAGGAGGAGGCTGGTGGGATCATAGAGAAGATTAAAGCAGCTGGTGGTGTTGCTGTGATGGAATGATGTAAGATGTGATTTTGTTGTAATGTTAATGGTTAAAATGCTTTAAAATGGCTCTTTTTTGCATTCTTAACCCTGGGATATATTTGTAATTTTTTCTGAATTTGTTTCACAGATTTTGATCTGGATTTGAGCTTTAGATGCTTGGTGTCATTCTGGTTATTTACTGATTCAGCAGAGCAGGGCATTTACATACTTACCATTCAATTCCTATGTATTTACATATCTAACATTTAAACTTTTTTTTTTTTTTACATTCTATACCACCCAAATCTTTCGAAGCACTTCAAAAATACCACCGTTCTAACTTTTAAAAAGTACACATCTAACTACCAAAGTTTGATATTTACACTTATAATACTTTGTTTTCATGAACCTATTCATGAAATTGTATACTTCACTTTTAAAAAGGTGATTATGATGGTATTTTTGATTTAATGTTAAAGATTTGAATGGTATACATGTAAATATAAATCTTTAGTTGTTAGATATGAAAATTGATAAGAATTGTGTGATATATATGCAAGTGCCCCAAAAATTTATCCCCACATGTCCATATATTAGATTATAATTACTATTCTTTGAATGATTTACATTCATAAAGAAAAAAAAAATTTCTTTTTGTTGCCACACTCAAGTGACTGCATATTGTAATCATGTTGTTGATAGTGCTTCCATCTACTAGTATTGCACCACTTAGCAAGATGGATAGGATTATTATTAATGATATAACCATAATGACTTCTAGGGTTCATAAATGTTCGACTTATTCGAAGAATTATTCAACTTAAGACCTCGGGATAACATTCTGAGAGTTCATGAAGGCTAAAAGAGTGCATTACACTGATTATCACTAAGTATGTTTTTTTTTTTTTATCCCAAGAGTTCATATGTTACACCTATAACTAAGAGTTTGTTTAAGATAATTGCAGTATATTAAAAATATAGTTGTGAAGCTGTTGAAAAATAATCAGATGTTTAAGAAACTACAGTGACAATTACAATATTTTTTCTTTTTTGAAAAAGTCAGACCGCAGCTAAAAATCTGTCATCGCACCCAACCAGGGTTGCTGGGAAAACACAAATTTCAACGGTAATTCTTTGAAAAAAATGTGAAAACACAGTTTAAACAAATATACAAAACTGTGGTATTGTGATGCACCGCCAGCACACTGTCGCCCCTAATAGACCCTACCTCAAGACTCGTATCTAAGCCTATGTTTAGCTTGAACCAACCCACTTAATACTTTATTAATTATTTATTTTATTAAGTATATATTCATTCATATAAATTTTACTTGTTTATATAATTGTTCGATGTAAATCAAGCTAATTTTAACATAGTTCTACGAGAAAATTCTCGAGTCACCACTTGTGAGTTCGTGCCTTGCACATATCAATAGCCAACATCATTTCATCCCCATTACTTATTTTCGAAGCAAAGTTAGTATAATAATATCAAATAATGAAAGTCAAGTGTTAGATGTAGCTCTCATAAGGGGATGTAAAATAAAAGAAATTTTCAATGCATGAGTTGATGATACATGATATAGTCATATAAAACATTAAAAAAATTATGTAATAATATAGGTTTTTTTTTCATGTTTTAATTTGTGATCATTCATGCAAATAGTTTGTATGATTTTATAAGAGCAATTAATTTATTAAGGATCACTGCCCATGAACCATTATCTTGTCACCATGTCTGAATATCACATAATATATGCAAAGGGAATGTCAAAATGCTTATATGCTTTCCAGGAAAAATACAAGGGGAGGGCTATTACATACATACCAAAACAATTCTTAATTATGTATTTGCATATTTAACACCCAAACTTTCATATTTACATGCATAGCACTCAAATCTATGATGCCACATCAAACTTTATTGCAAAACAACTTCACTCTTTTTTTAATTGCACCCCATAATTTTTATAATTTTACAGGAAAATCAGCTCCCCTTAGACATGAATATTATACGGGTAAAAAATCTCAATCAGAACCCGACCCGCCAACCCAAATCTGACCCATATAATTACCTGTTTAACATAAGAAATAAAATCTATTCGGGTTTAAATCATGTCAATTTTGGGTCAACTCCAGATTTGTGTATCGATTTCAAATCAATTTAGGGTTGACAACTTATTTTTGGGTTGGCGTCTTTGTAGGCCAGTGAAAATATTTTAACTCCAATTTAAGAATTTTTGGGATTTAAATCCTTCTGCAATATCCTTAAATTGGAGTTAGTAAACACTTTTATTTGACTTTAATAACCAAGTTGCACTGAACTATGAAATTACTCGAGAACAATTAATAAGATAAATTTGAGGTATTGACCTAAGCCAATTTTACGTGATTTCACCGCTTTTATTTCCGCAATATCCTTCTGCTTTGCCTTATACATCATGGATCGAAAAATTAATTAGGTTATAATATTTAACCCGAATCCAACCCAAAAATTACTCGGGTCAACCCGAACTCTAATTTTCAAGTCGGGTTCAGCCAAGTTAGCTTTTCCGATCAATTTTAAACACCCCTACCTAGGGTTTTTAGAAGTTTCTAACAAGCTTGCAAATTTCATAAATATTAAATTGTTATAAAAACAATAAGACACCAATAAAAATAAAATAAAATAAAAATTTAAATTAAGAAAAATAATGAAAGTGAAGGGTGTCATCTCTTTAGACAAAGATACTCTTGGATCTTGGTCTCCTTAAGCCTGATTTATTTCCTTATGTTAAATCAGTTTGGTGGTTAGGAATCTCTCAGAGAGCACACTTAACCAAGCATTTCATATTGCTTGTGGTAAATTACTATTTAATTTATATTTAATAATATGCCAATCTTCATAGTAAAAATGCAAAGTTAAAATTTGCATATATGATCAAAAGTTATGAGTAATTAAATAAATCATAATAATATGGCCTCTCTACAAAGTAACATTTTTTTCATTAATTTAAGATTGGTGCTAAAATGCTAATTTTTTTTTATATCTAACACTTTTAAAGGGTATGGATGTAAATATCCAAGTTTGGGTGATGAAAAATGTAATTACTTAAAAAATTGTGCTGTTAAAAGTCATTGCTTGTGACATTATTTATAGGAGCAAGTCAACAACTACATAGCAGGATCTGATTGACAGCATTGAATAAGAACATTTTAGCAGATAAGTATGGTGATTAAATGTGAGAAATGATACCTCAAGGGTAAATTTGTAATTGCATGTGATTAAAAAAAATAAATTCAGCACCAAACAAAGTATGATAATTAGAATTCATACTTATGTTTTAAGTCTGTTTTGCACTAAGTGTCTACTGATAATTAAAAATAATGATATGTAAATATATAAATTTACTAGTATTAAAGGTGAAATATGCATTTCCATGTGTGGTAACATACAGATAGGGCTGTTTGCTTTCGAGTTGAGTTGTGGTCGGCTTGAATAGATTGAGTGCAGCTCGAAATAGACTCGTGGCTTGTTATATTCAATTTCGGGCTAACTCGGCTCGAAATTGAATCGAGCTTGATCTGGCTCAAAATTGAAGCTGCTAAATTTGAGTTATTTGGATATATTTTAGCTCTCAATTGCCTCGAAATTGAAGCTAGTTGTTTTAAATTGAGTTATTTTGATAAGTTCCAACTCTAAATTGGCTTGTTGCTTCTTATTTTCAATTTTATTTAAAACTATATATATATATATATATATATATATATATATATAGAGAGAGAGAGAGAGAGAGAGAGAGAGAGAGATTTTATAAAAAAAATACTTCAGATCTCAAGCCAGTTTGAGCTAATTCAAGTATGGCTTGAAATCGGCTCGAACCACACAATTCTCAAGCATTCACATATTTAACATTATTTAATATTTATGTTTGTAATATTTTGATACTAAAAATATATGTTAGAGAATATGTATCTAATTAAAAAAATATTGTAAATTTATTCTTCATAAAAAAAGTTATCATTTGGCTCGAACCTCGAGGTAATTTTTTGAGAAAAAAATATTTAAATTTTGATTAAAAGTCATCTAGAAATACAATTTCAACAAACTTACTGTCGAACTGACCGGCTCGACAAGATGGACCCAACGACTAAAAAATGATCCAATCCGAGTCAAATCAAGCTTAGATCATGCCATGTAACTACTTTTGGAAACTTTCAATACATAATTGGAAGGTCAAATGAATTTCAAATATGATATGCATGTACTAAAATCAAGATTATTGACAAAAATAATCCAACAATATCAAGATTACTCAATTCTGACATTATTAAGACACTTAAATATTCACAGAACATTGTTTGATTTGGGTAACCTCTCTATGATGTACAATTGGAATGGTTTAGATTTTTTCTTTATTTGCAATATGAACTCTATAAATAGAGTCCTACCCCTCTTGAGGAGAAAGAGAGAGACCTTGAGTCAGAAGACAATTGAAGTTTGGAGGATGAGCTTAAGTTTAACTTGCTTTTGCACTGCATATCTGACGAATAGTTCCCACTCTTGCAGCTGCCAACCACTATCGACCATCGTCCATCAGACATCTTTGACCATCGTCGATTGCCCCTGAATCGTTGCAATGAAATTTCTAGTGGAATAATGATGTGTGATGCAAAATCCCGACATCATTACAAACGAACAAGACATCATGCAAAATAACAACCCATCATATGATGCAATGAAGATGCCCAAAGATGTTGTAATAATGCATCCCAAATATAGTGCAACGACACACTCTGATGGCTTTGTAACAATGCACCTTAATGATAATATAACAATGCATCCCACATACGGTGCAACACCACCTCTTGAGAATGGTGTAACAATGTGACCCGAATACGGTGCAACGACACACCCTCGGTGATGATGTAATAACACACCCCACAGACGATGCAATGACTTCCTCCAAAGACGGTGCAACAATTGCTCCTCTAACGGTGCAACGACACACCTGATTACAATGTAGTAACACATCTCAAATATGGTGTAATGACGCCTCTCAAAGATGGTGTGGCAATGAACCCTAGATATAGTGCAACGACGCACCCCGATGACGGTGTAACCACACAATCCACATATGATGCGACAATGCCTCCCAATGACATTATTATATTGCACCCCAAATACATTGCAATAACATACCCCAATGACGGTGTAACAATGTACCCCACATATAGTGCAATTATTTCTCTTGAAGGCGGTGTAACAATGCACCTCAAATACGGTGTAATGACACACCCCAATGATGATTGTAATAACACACCCTACATAGTGTGCAACGACAGCTCTTGAAAATGGTATAGCAATACACATCGAAGACGACGACTCAATGGAATAATAAAGCTCTCTCCTTGTAGCTCACAATTACAACCTACGTGACCAATTATGACCTACGTGGTCTGAAGCTCGTGCAACTCTTGACTCCCATCTTTGTGGCCTAAAAAAGTTATTACAACTCACCACTACGCCCACCCGACCAACTAAAGCCAATTAGTCCACAACGCGTATAGCTCTTCACTTGGACCATTGTGACATACAGATGTCATCGTAGCTCCCCATTATGGCCTACATGGATTAAAACTAGTGCAGCTTTTGACTCTAGCTTTTGCATCCTACGAGTGTTATCATAGCTCACCACTATGATTTGCTAGACCAACTATGGCTTATGTGGTCTATAGCTCAAGCAGGTCTCGAATCCTACCATTACGACCTCTGAATGTCTTTGCAGGTCGCAATTATTACTTATAAAACTTACAGCTCGTGCAGCTTCCAAAACTTGCCTTTATGGCTACGATCATCATCATAATACAATTACAACTAATGTGACCAACTGCGACCTATATAGTGCACAACTCCAACTCATGTAGCTCCAGACTCCAGTCTTAGTGGCTAACGAACATCATCACAACTCATCACTAGGACCTATGTGACCAATTACGATACATGCAGTCCACATATCATACTGCTCCCAAGTCTGGCCCTTGTGAACTATAAATGTCATCGTAGCTCAATTTTATGTCCTGCATGGCTTATGTCTTGTGCATCTCCCGACTCTAGCCTTTGCGGCTTACAAATGTCATCACAACTCATCACTATGAACTTTATGGTTCACACCTCGTGTAACTCCTGACTTCGGTCTATGTGGCTTACAAATATTATCACAGCTCATCACAACGACCAACAAGTCCAACTACGATCTACATGGTTCACAGCTCGTGCAACTAACGACTCAAACCATAACGACCTATAAACATCATCACATTTCACCATTACGACTTAAATAACCGCTCTAGGGCCTACGTGGCCATCAACTCTTGCATTTACTTGCTATGTCATATGTAGTTAACAAACACTCATGAAGTAATCATCTGCAAGCCACAAGACCAACCACCATCATGACTTTCAACTATGACATATACGAAAAGCTAGTGTACAATCACTATCTACAACATTCACGATAAACTATTGTCTCGATAGCAATCGACTAAGGCCCTTGCAACTCACAATCATTAAAAAATACATTCATTACCACTAGACTATGACTATTATCGATGAATTACTATTATACATTTAAAATGATTAACTCTGTAACTTCATATTCGCTAATTCAGAAAAAATGTTGGATCTGTGTACTCACATTTCATAGTGAATTATTTCAACTTCGCTAGAGCCCACTCCCATTCCTAGGATTTTCCGTGTTAAAACTTGAGATATCTTCTCTTTTTTACTTCTCTTTAATTACTTGAGTTTGCGTTGAATTTTTATATAATTTTAAGACGATAATTCGTCACTCTATCTCCATAAACCTTCGTCAAAATTATATTTCTAATACGATGCTAAAGCTTAGAGTATCATCACATAATTTTTATGTATTTACAAGTCCATTGTCTTAATTTTGCTTTTCACACCGATGGGATCAAAAATCGAAACCAGTCATACAAATCCGTTTGTACCGATCCCCGTTTATTTTTGGTTCCTAAACTGCAACGTACTACCGTCAGTCGTCACGTTGGCCTGCGATCGGCTCCAAAACGGTCGCCATGGATCGATAACCTAACGATCTCTCCTTTCTCTTTCTTAAATTAAAAAGCAGTTACCCGTATCTTCTCCCTCTTTCTCTCTCCTCATTTCCAGTTTTACTGCACACTGACACTGCTTCTCGTGATGAGAGTTACCCTCTGCCGCTCTGCGCCACTCCGTCTTCCTCTCCGCTCTCAATTCCGACCTAACTCTAAAAATAACAATGGCCCCGTCTCCAATGAAGCATTAAGTAGCATTACCTCGAAGAAGGTCCCTAGTCTTTCCACGGGATTGGAGATTCCAGGTTTTCGAGGTGCTCTTGTATTTCTATCTGTTTGCTGCGGTGGTGGCGGTGGTTTAATGCAGCTGATTTGGTATCGTTCTATTACTCTGCGTTCTTCGAGTTTGAGAATCCATATTGATTTCTTGTTGATTGATGCATTTATCGTGTTTGTTGTTGCAATTTGCCTATTGTTGTGGTAACGTGAATGTTTTGGAAAAGTTGATTTATCGGCATTTTTTTTGTTCATGAATATTGTGAAGTAATAGTATTTTGTTGAATTTTATCTAATATGCGAGAAATTTGCTTCAGTTCATTGTCGCTAGTGGAAGGGAGATCCGTGCATCGTCTTCAGCCTTTATTTATTTATTTTCGTCTTCAGCCTTTATTTATTTATTTTTCCGATTTACAATGTGGAGGAATAGGCGCGTAAATGAGTCTAATGGAGCTCGAGCTTGAGCTGGACTAGGCAGTCTAGTTTAAACTTGAGTTCAAGTTTAATTCTACTGATTTGAGTGGGCTTGTCTTTTGATAAAAGAGACAAGAAAATGGAGAACGGAAGGGTTTCTGGCAATGAATCTATTGAAGAAAAAAAAAATGAAATGCCAAACAGAGTCAACAATTTAACATATTTTCAACACTATTTTTATGCATTGTGCTATAAAAAACGTGTTTTTGGTCTGCTGGATTCTCGTATATTGTGCTTCTTTTACATTTGAGATGCTACATAGATCTTGGTGTTGACAATGTGTTGGACTTGCTTTTAGGCCACATAGATTTTAATGTTTACCTACTGAATGTTTCTTTAGTTATGTTCAAATTTATTTCTTTTCTTTGTGAATGTGATACTGCTAAAACAACAGTTTGGCAAATGGCTTATGTGATCTAAATTGTTCTCTGATGATCTCTGAAGGATGTGAATCATGTTTAAATTGTGTTATTTTATAAAGCATTTATCAGAGTGCTCGAGTTCAAAATGTTATGTTTTCTATTTCTTAGGCAGAGGTTACAAGGTCAAGGTTGGTCTATGACCTACTTTAACTAGATATTCATTAGCCATGAATTTGATATGCAATTGGCCTCATCAATGTTTTAAAATAGCATATCCAGGAACTGAGGTATTTTACCTTATCAAGGCATACGCCCCAGACAGATTGAGGGTTAAGGCTTACAATAGGTAAAAAAAATCTTAAAATTAAAAAATAACACATAAATATGACATGAAACTCTCAATATTTTTATTTAATTTAGATTCATAAAAACATAAACCACAGATCTCAATAATTTCTTGCTATCAAATGAAATTTTGAAACGAGGTTTAAGATATTCATTTAAAATTTAAATACATCATGATGATTAAGATTCATGGCAGTCTCGTCTTTTCTCTCATCATCTTCAAAAGAATCATTATATATAATTACTTTGTTATTATCTTTTCATTTCATTGGCATATTCCAAATCTTCTTCAATCAATATATATATTTTTACTATTTATATTAATTAATATCATATAATTAAGATAAAATAATTAATTATATAGTTAATTAACTATATTTAAACTACATTTTGATTGTTTTGAGCTATTATAGAAGATAATATAATATAATATTATATTATATAATAATGGGAGATTTACATGCATACTGCACAATTCTAATATATTTACAAATCTAACACCTAAAGTTTGATACATACTTATATAACATTTTAGTGTAATTATCATTTAAAAAACTATGCATGCAATGGTGTGTTTTACCTTCAAAAGTTAATATTATTTCCAATTTGATGCTAATATTTGGGCGTTGTTTAGTAATATTAAAGTTTTGGTGTTAAATATATAAATACATAAGAATTATGCGGTATGTTTGTGCATCCATTATATACTATATATATATATATATACACACACACATACATATATTCATACACATAAAATAATTGGTCGCTCCCTCAAATGCCCCAAGTTGTACATCTCAGATAAAAATTATATAAGCTTTATCAGTGGCATTGAGGCTCAAGCCTCAACAGTTTTTTAGCATTTTAATTTGAGATGCGCCTCAAGACATATATCTCGGATTAATTTTTATACAATGGGCCTCATGCTTACTCATTTATAATTGTCCTTTTGCCATATTTTCAATCGATAAATACTTCAAATATTTTTCTATCATTTAGAAAAAATCTTAAGACTATGATTTTCACAAGATAACTAAGGTTGACATGTCGTCTTAAAATTTATCTAATCAAGCATAAATTTTGGTGCATTCTTAAGCTTTACGACATCTTGAAATTAGAGGAACTTTTCAGAACCATTTGACGGGTGAGCAGTTCTTTGAATCTCGTGTGTTTATAATCAACATGAGATGATGAGTAGTGGGATGAGAGAAGTTTGTAATTTTTAAGGTTCTGCTTGCTAGTTCCCAATGTTCATCATCGACCATCTTCGACACTCACTATCAATTTTCATTGGCTTTTGCCATTAACATGGTTGATGTCATCACTGATCGCTGTCAATGCTCGTCTCCAGTTTTTTCTAGCACCCAACCGAGACTGTCGTTGTCGTTCATCACCTACCTTCGTGAATGTCCATCATCGATTTTCGAGCACACCCATCACCAATCATCCATGCTCACCACCGAGGGTACCTTCATCGGCCGTTGTTGTTGTCCACTACCATATATAATGCCTGCCATTGATGCCCACTGTTGATAGCCACTAAGACTACTGCCATGACCATCCCCACTAATGCTTGACCACTATCGACTTTCCTTGTCAATTTCCATTGATGATGTCGTGTTCATTGTAGACCAATGGCCATTATCAACTTCTACTAACACCTGTCATTGGTTGTCAACCATTGCTGACAGTTGCTGATCTTCAATGATTATCACATGTTGTTGATTGATAAAAATTAATGATTATTGTCCACTAGTGACTGTCAATCACCAACAATTTTTTATTGCAAACTAATATCAACGCTCTCATCAGCCACAACATGTGTTTGTGATGCCCACTTCAACTGCTACCAACCCCCACCATGGTTTATCGCTGATGCTCATCGCTCTCATTTATTGTCGTCTGTTGATGACTGACGCCAACATTGCCCTTTGTAATCCATCATTTTCCGTTGTTGATCAATTCAAACACTGATTGCCTTTCATTGTTATATAATTATTGCTATAGTGATGTTACATCCTTGAAGAGTTGTAGAAGAATACTAGTTATATAAAAATACTAGCTGAAGTGTAATTGTATAACTACTTTGTTTTGACCAAATGATGGGTATAATAACTCAATCTCACCATAAGAAGAGATAGCAAATTTATCAATAGGTCAAGTTTGGAAGAAAATTGAGTAATCTTAATTGCATTTTAAATTGTTATGTCTCACTACATAGAATTTTAAAGCTATTTATAGGATTTACATCATGAAGAATCTTGAGGGCTATAAGAATGATAAAAAAATTAAATTATATGAGCTAAAATTTAATAAAATACACTCACTTACATGAATTTTTTTTTGCTTTTATTTTTAAACTTTCCACATTAAGAGCCTTTATGTTGGAGTTACTTTAAACTCTCTCCAAATCATTTAGTAGAACTACATCAATATTCAAAACTACTTCAAAATTTTGAAGGAACCTACTTCAGGACCAAACCACTCAAAATCCTTAAGGAGAAGCTAGGAACCTTTTTCAGGACCAAACCGCTCAAAATCCTTAAGGAGAAGCTCCTACATCATATTTCTACTTTCATGACCAATTCTAGCTTTCTCTAAATATCAATTTTATCTATGAGGAAGCTTACCCAAGAAATAGTGCATGATCTTAAGTAAGGTTGCTAAATTTCAATGCATGGTGTTGATAATTGGCTTCACATACATACCTTCATTTTCTTTCTTTTCACACGCATGTTTAATAAGAAATAAAGATAATATGATAATAGGCTTATATTATGACATTATTATTTTTTTAATTTAACTCTTGTAAGGCTATGCATTTATGAATATAATATTTTTATGTAATACATGCCAAAGAGGCCATCCATTTAGATATATTGATGTCTTTTGACCTTCATCATCTTCCTTCATTTTGAGATCCTTATGCTGCATCAATCCCCTTGTTAAGACTTTTTTTTTCGAGGAGTTGAAAGCTTTGTACTATGCACACATGAAAGAAGATAGTCAATCTGTACAAAAAATTATTTCTTTCCTTGCAAATATGTAAGCTTGAAAATCTTTGCAGTTATGAAATGCCATTATAAAGTTCTTCTAAGCATTTGGGGCTTTGTGATGCATATGTTTTTTTTTTTTTTTGGTAGAGGTTGTAATTCTAGAGTAGGATGATTATAATACTTAGGAGATTGTAGTTGCGGAGATGGAATGTTAAGGAATTTAGACGTATGTAGTTATCGATTTGTAATGTTAAGGGAAATTTGTTCAATACATGGGGAATCTTCTTTTGGGAAAACATTTGATTTTTATAAGATTACCAATTAAGTTTCAATTGATTGTGATTTTGTTTTTTATGAAATTAATTTTATTATGTATGTTTGAAGTTGTATTATTCTTTGAAAGTCTTTTCTCACTCTCTTAATGATAAGTTGTTTATAGTTGAAGAAAAGGAAAATCCTAGAAGAAATATTTGAATAAGGTTCAATGTACTATTATTAATAATGATTAGAGAGATGCATACAAATTTCATTACCAATCCTTCCAAAAGAAAAGTGATGGAATCACTTAGGGTCCGTTTGGGACAACTTATTTGGTGCGGTGGCGTTTTGAAAACGCGGCTGGACTGTTTGGGTAAACTGTGTTTTGGCATCTTATATGTTTTGAAAACGCTGAAAGTAGTGTTTTCACACTGCACCTATCTAGGTGCGGTGACAGCTTTCTGGCAGCGGTCTGACTGTTCCAAAAAAATAAAAATTTCTAATAGTCATCGTATCTAGCTTATCAACAGATTATTTTTAATCAGTTTATCAGCAGATTATTTAATAAGTTGCAGCTGCCCCAAACTTACCCTTAAACATGGGACACCTTTTACAAGGATCAGTATTATTAGAAGCTTTAAATCACCTTTTCTTTATTTGTACATCGTTTAATCAAATCCATGACTTTTAAAAGTTGTGAAAGAAGATCACAAGTAATGCAAGATTATTAGCTAAAAAAGTACCTGAATAATCACCTTGCCCTTACCGAAGGAGGGATGTTATTCTCAACCTCACTAGAAGAAGAGATAACAACTTTCTACTAAGCTAAGTTTTGACAAAAAAGAATATAATCATGATTATATTTCAAAATATAATGCCTTACAACATAGTGTTCGATAGCTATTTGTAGGATTTACATTGTGAAGTATATTAAGAGTCATAAAATAATGGAAGATATTGAATTATATGACGTCTATAATTAAAAAAAAATAATACTTAACTATATGAGCTTTTATATGTCTCTTCATCTTCTATTTGCACATTTAGAGTTCATGGTAGAGTTACTTCATTCTCGCTTCAAATCTTCAGTAGAAATTTATACCAAAGCTACTCCCATGTTTTCACGGAGAATCTAACCCAAGACTAAATCGCTTAAATTCTTCAAGGAGAAGATTCTATATCATATATCATAGTCAGCCCTAGCTTTTACACCATCCCCCCCCCCTCCCCCCCAACAACGTACGCAAACACTTTCACTTTTTTCATTTTTTAAAATCTTTCTGCACTATTTCACTGAGTCCTTTAAGGGTCATTAAGATTTTAGGAACTCAAACACTTTGGTGCCAAAAGTCCATTTAAATGTCTAGACCCCATAATTCCACAATAGTTGCTACTCTTTCATTTTCGGTTCAAATTTGCTCTTGATTAACTTGCATAAGCCTGTTGGCTATGGCCATCTGCGTTGTTCTTAGAAAACCACATTTGTAGGGTGGAGTAATCTCAAAATAAAGTCCTTCAGCTCCCATGTAGACACGCCAACTAATGTCATTGCAATACAATTATGTTGAGGTTTTCCCCTTATAGAAGTTACCACATTTTGAGGTGACCAAGTTCACGGACACTTGTATGGTGCCTCTCATTGCCAAGATGGAATTTCATTCTAGTTAATAAAGTTCTTTATAACATGGCAAACTTCACTCACTTGGCCACTTAGGCCAATAATCATTAACTTCCGTGACAATTTACTTTGCGTCCTTTTAGTGGTGCTTCTTATTCTGCCCTTTATAATGAATTCTATTGTTCAACAGTTTAGAAAGTTTTCTCATGGACTGCGGACTATAGTTCGTCCCTCCTTGAAAATTTAAGGAGCCCTCTTCCCTCACCAATGCCATTTTGTGATATCACATTTGATGAAGTTAAAGTTATCAGATAAAAGTCTTATTGTAATAGTCCTGTTATAGAAATTGAAAAGTGGCCTCCCCGAGAGGAACTCAAGGGGGACAACAAGATGAGGCGAGGAATCATAAACTGAAGTGGGGGAGGAAGAAACAAGGAGACATAAACTGAACAGTGTGGGAGATGAAACATGGGGATCAGAAGCCAACACGACGAGTTCGTCTATTTAATGACAAGGCCAAGGCGAGATTCACTTAATTGGGAGTTGAGCGGTGTGCGAAGGAGAGGATGACACCACGAGAGACGTCCTAGTCGAAAACAAAGAGGCCTAAGGAAGTATTGGTGTCGGTGACAAGAAGAGATCGAATGAGTCGATGAAGAGGACCATGCAGAGGAGCTCTTGTGTGATTCAGTGCACAGAGAAGCAACTCTCTTGAGCGCTGCTACCATATGAAGGAGGAGGTCATGCCTCTATCGCATGCCATACGAAGGAAGGAAGCGAAATCCGCGAGAGGGTCAGGGCTTGCTCGTGAGGCTTTAATGGTGAGTAAAATTTAATTAAAATATTAAGAATTTTATAACAATAATATTTATACGAGCCGCTAGCTTCCAGAGGGGGATTTTAACCCCCATCCTCATTGGACTTACAACTAACATCGTAGATGCCAACCAACAAGTTGGGGTATACAACACACACACACGCACACACACACACATATATATATATATGTATGATTAGAATTACATATGGTTTAAGAATGCAAATTTATCACTTAAATAATATAAGGTAATATTTTAAATAATAAATTATTACCCATGTTTATTGTAGGATTAAATACGAAAAGGCTTGAGGTTAAGATAAATTTAAGTAAAAATTAATCGACATCGAAGTGAGTACTCGTACTTTTATTCTATAGTAATAATTTGTTTCTTCTCAACTATTTTGCAGTTAATGACACTTAAACATGCTTTATCCTGATTGAGATATTTTTTCTTTATCGTTTATATTGTTATGAATTTTGTAGTTACTTTTATGCATTTGGTATATGCTTTATGTAGTAGGCTGAATTGAATGCGATGATTACATGAATGATATGTTTATGTTGACTGTTTATATGTGTATTACTGACTATGATGACGTCTCCCCTTGATAGTATCAGTAGGAAAAAACTAAAGTACTTGTGCATGCATATGAAAAATGATATTGATATTGATGTGTCTTAATTAACATAATTTTTAGATGATGCTTCTGTGACAAATGTATAAATATGAAATAATATTGATATGTTATCGATATAGTAAGACTTATTAAATAACTCCAAATATTTATATAAATTTATTAAAAATTTTAACTAGTATGCATATTGTATTCTTTTTTTCATATTACTGTAGTTGAGGGGTATGAGTATTCACTGACTTGTTTAGTTTACTGTTATTTTTAAACTAACTTTATAGGTAATTTCAAGTGATTAAAAGATGAGTGATAGAAGGGAAAACAATTATAGAAGACGCGTAAATCGAGTAAGTTGGTAAGTTTAAATATATTGTTTTAATTTAAGTGACTCATTCATTTATAAAATATTATTTATAGAGAATGAATATAAAAAATTTAATTCCCATTGTCCGACCGTCTGTTCCCGTCTTGATTAATTCCAAGCCCAGAGCCAGGTCGTGACACTTATGACCTTTCCAAACACATTCTTTATGATGGGATTAACATGCATTGTCCAAGGAGCCTATGATGCACTTTTGTGCCTCATTTTTTTACCACAGTAAAGGGTTAGACACACATTTAGTTCTACTTTCTTTTTAATTGGGTCACTATATGTTTGTTGAACTTACTATTTTATTTATGGAATATTTTATCACCAGTCAAAGAATCTTCAGAGATTCCTCACACCTTTATAGGATTGCTAGAATGAAAGAGTGTTCCTTAAGTAATATTTTCAAATATTACTTTCAAAATTTTGCCAAACATTCGGAGTATGTTTCTCTCCCACAATAGCCTTCATCCTTGCCCATTCTACTCTTCATTAATGCATGACATGGTTCTCTCCCTCACTGATTCCATTTATCATGTTAAAGCTCATATTAAGACCAATGAAATTATAAATGCTCACTAATAATAGTTAGAGTATCTTTAGATAAACATATTGAGTTCCAAAATAGTCCCTTAGTTATTTGTATGTGGTCCATTTCATTCCAAAGTATTATACTCTAATTTAATTTATTAACTTTACTAAATTAATTTAAAAGGGTCTATTTTATAGAATTTTGATACAAAATTAATCCCATTTTATTTTTTGTAACTATACATGATCGTCCCAATTTGGACTTTGAGATCAGGAACAACCTTCTCACTTCTCATTTCTCTTCAACATTGATAATCAACAACTATCAATCACCTATGTACACCTCATTAAGTATATCTGAAGTACTTATATTGAGATTTGTATCTCCTAAAAAATATTTGTACAAATTAGGATATTCAAACTCATTTTTGAAGGGAATTGCAGTTTTTCCTTAAGGATTATAAACCTCAGATATCTCTCCTCAAATCTAATCTTGATGCACCAATAAATTTTCATCAATCGACACAAACCTCGAGGCAATATTTTGGGTAAAAAATGATCAAACTTTAAGTCATCTAGAACTTCGATTTTAGCAAATTTATAGTCAAATTGACTGGCTCAATGACACTGACCCAATGAGACCAAACTTGGTTCAATCCGAGTCAAATCAAAGCTCAAATCAAGTCATTAAACCACTCTTAGAGCTTTCTGAGCATATTTGGAAAGTAAAACAAATGCAAAATCTGGTAAACTTATACTCAAATCGAGCTTCTCGACGAGACAATTTCAATAAGCCCCAGATCGCTCAATTCCAACATCATTAAGACCCTCAAATTTTCATCAAATGTCATCTGATCAAGAGAACTTTTCCTGGCTGTCTGATCATAGTGGTTTATATTCTTTTATTAATTGCAATCGGGGCTATAAATGAGGAGGGAGAAGTGCTTGAAACCTGAGAAGAGCTTGAAGCTTAAAGAAGGAACTGAAGTCCAACATTACCTTGTCGACGACCTTCACTGACTACTAGTCGTCGATCGCTGCTGGCCACCTTTTACAGACTGTTGCTGATCATCATCGATCGCCGCTCACTTCTTACAACAAGTTCATCCGTGCAACGTCATTGTAACTAAAGAAACTATGCAACATTTTCCTACTTATGGGACAATAGGTTGTAACTGTAATCACAAATTTCTAGTGAATTTCTGCAACTGGCTAATTCTCTTGGTTTGTCCCTTTTCGAGTTTTTCAGATAAAAATTTTTGGTATTTCTACTTATTGTTTGTTTTTATCTGAGTGTGTGCTGAATTTTTGTGCAACGCTAAGATAATAATTTATTACTCTATCACCACTATCCTTCTAGCATGCATCAAATCTGTTACATTTAATCAGTCCAAGAGTAATGAGAAGAATAAACCCTATTTTTCAGAAGAGGATTAGTCTTAATTAGATGGGAGCTTCGTTGCATGTATTTCTACTTAATTACCTCTCATAAGATGTAATGGATCCAAACAAGAAAAACCAATGCTATTTCTATAAGAGGATTAGAGTTTTACCACATGGATTAGAAGCCTCAAATATTTTCCTCCGATCTAATCCATTCAAATGAGAATATACAATCTCGTTTTTAAATGAAATTGAAGCCTCGCCATAGGGACTATACCCTAGACGAGGATCTCAAGGACGTCGTTACTCAAGATGTTCTCTAGTCTCGTGGCAAGTTCAAGATTGGAATCGAAGAATCGACTCTTCAGCGGAGGGAGATCCGATCCGGCGGTTGGAACTACTTGCCGGAAGGATCGACGTAGAAACTTTTAGAAACCCTGTAGAGAAGAGTGGAACCGACGACTATAGATCTACACGGTAGATATACGATAGCTCTTTATGGAGAAAAAATGTTGGGCAGCCAACAACTAAAAATTCTCCTCGGAACATATCTCTATGGGAGGAAAGACAGCAGGAAGAAAAACTGTTGGGAAACTGTCGCTTGCATTTTGGAGGCCGGTAGAGTTGAAGCTCCCGGCTCGGGAAGGGCCTTCCTTCTCGCATAGAGGATGACAGAAAGGGAGTCTGACGGTTATAGAAGGAAGACTGGTGGCTAGGGTACAAAATTAGGCTTTGATATCATGTTGAAATTTAGAATAATCCAGAATCTTTTCATTGATATGAAAATGAGTTATAAATAACCTTTATATGAATCCTAGAATAGGAAATAAAAAAAAAAAACAGAAAGGCAAGAAATAACTCCTAATATCTCTAATTAATGAATTCATATAAATTGTTTTGGAGATAAGGAAACAACATAAAATAAGAAAGAAAATAAATCTAATTCAAGGAAATAATTTATTCCTTATAACTTCTCATTATAATAAATTATTTTCTAATATAACTTCTAACAAATATGTATGGCAGTTAGGTTTTACTAGAACCTTTAACTTAATTTATTTTGTGTAGTTTTAATGTTTTAGCTTTGTTAATTGACATAATACTGCAATCTTAAGATGTAATGCCCAATTTGATATTCTCCTCCTTTCATTTGAACAGTTTACTATCCTAATTTTGGCATTTCTGGTGTTTGTGTAGTAGCATGAAACTACTCGAAGTTCAATAATGTTGTTGTTCTTGTTGTCTTTTGTTTTTCCTTTTCCTAGGGGAGGGGGTGGCGTTGTAAAAGTGGCCTCAATTCTTCGTGCTTTTTTCATTAACTAATTAAATTTTTTGGCCAGATTTGCTTGTTCTTGTTCGTTTGAGACGAGTAGCATTACCCATTAATGACATTGAATCTTGGAATTAGAACGCTTAGAGGTGGTTGTCTCTAAAGTTCTGGTTTGGTTGTCTATGGTTATTTACATACGCCAGATCCTTTTATAAGACCGCTATTAGTTATTGCTATGTTCTAGCATTGATATTTATTGGAATCCAAATGGGTTTCTCTGGCGGTAAGACCTTTGAATCTGGGGAGGAGTTCAACTTTTGGAATCATCCTAATAGGCCAAAGCTACCGCGAATTAAGCTAAGAGAAGGAGAAAAGAATTCTCACGCTTTACATTCTCAGGATGACCTTAATCAGGTCATTGAATCAATTGATCTCCGATTATCACCCAAGCTGCTGAGCTTTTCACGTCAGGTTCTCGGAGAAATACGGAACAAGGAAATATCTAGGGAAGCTATTCGAGTTAGTGCATCACAAGCCTCAGGAATAGCAATTTCTGAATCTGTAACAATGAAACAAGCTTTAAGAAGATTATGCATTACGCAGGCATCAGAACAGGCTGCAATGAAGAGGCGGTCAAAACCAATCAGCTTATCTGGTGTCTCCGAAGCTTCCACAATTAAAAAGTTGTATACATCAATGGTTGCGGAGGAGAATGAATGTGGTCTTTCTGTTGGTGAACGGAAAAGGAATTTATCTGATGTATCTATTGCTCCTAGAAGTACTTTTCTAAATCCGTCTCATGAAGGAACTCAAGTTTGCGGTACATGTCATGTAGAATTTTCTCGTATGGAATCTATTTCTTCTCCAAGTAAAGCTGCTTTAAACGAAAATTTAACTAAAAAAAGAATCCGGCATGTCATAGCTTCTCTCTCAAAAGCGGTTTCTGCTCCACATAGTGCTGCATCAACGCCAAAAAACTGTGGTCGCTCGTCTGGGACATCAGATACAGATATAGCAAGAAAAACATACAACAAAGCTTGCTTGTCTGATCTTGATGAAGGAAGTGCGCTGAATGTGCCTAGCATCATAAGTCCTCAAATAACCAAAACAACAGTCGGAAACAATTTTCTCTCTAAGAAGGGTATGCAGGAAACAGTGCAGCCATCTGCAAATTCTAATAGGTGTGTGAAGCCTATTTCTGCATCATCAGGTACTGTGAAGCAGGCTGTTACAGTTGGAGCCAGAAACCAGGACAATGTAGCCTGTGAGAATCATTGCAGTCCAACTAGTTTTAGCTTCAAAAGTGCCACTGCTGCTAAACTGACCAAATACTCAAGGTCAAAAGAGAAGGGAAGTTGGTCACAATGCTCAATAAGTAGCCTTGGTGAAAACAGCAGCAGTACAAGTAATAGTGATGAGAGCAACAATAGTGGCTCTAGTGTGGCTCGTCCTCACATGTCTAAGGATGTAAGATGGACAGCTATACACCATGTTTTGAATCAACATGGAGGCTTGGATATAAGGAACTTCAAACTAATAAAAAAGCTTGGATGTGGAGACATTGGAACTGTCTATCTTGCTGAGCTAATTGAATCCGGATGCTTTTTTGCCCTTAAAGTGATGGATACTGAATCCTTGATCGGTAGAAAGAAGATCTTGCGTGCACAAACTGAAAGAGATATTCTACAAATGCTTGATCATCCATTTCTTCCAACATTATTTTCAAATTTTACAACAGACAACCTCTTATGTTTAGTTATGGAGTATTGTCCAGGTGGTGACCTGCATGTCCTTCGACAAAGACAACATGATAGGAGGTTCTCAGAACCAGAAGCTAGGTATGCTACTATATAGCTTATTGTGTTTCAGCAAAATTAACTATAATATACTTTCCCTTAGCTTATGGTAACTTGAATTATTTTTAGTCCCCCTAAATTCTTATAAGGTAAACTTCTGTTAGGTTTTTATTGCATGGGGATGTTACCAGATGAATTTCAAGGCATGTTTTTTTAAATTATTTATTTTTTTCAATGTTGAAAGTTGATATTACTATGTGAGTGCGTAGAACAAGTTTCAAGCTGCATGGTGTTATTATAAGGCTGAAATGTGCTTCTATTCCACTTTTTATGATGAGCTTCATGAATCATCCTCATAAATCTTATCAAACATGCAGTTCATGTAAGTTATTGTGGAAATCAATCACATGACTCAAGTTTGCAAAGATGAGAGTGATGCTGCTCCACTCAATTTGCTCATTTGCATCCATTTTGGCTATCTTAGAAGTTGTTTACTTGGTAGCTAATTTATTCATTTATTCTCCCGATTAGTATGACTTGTCTTTTTTTAATCATTTTATATTACTTTTATCGGAATAACTTTTTGCAGTTGAATCAATATCATATTTCTGATCTCTTCTTTTTCATTTATTTCATTAGCATTTTGCATCAATTGATATCAGAGATTATGTTTAAGACACAACGGCCAGGTTGATGATGTCACATGCAACTAGAAAACTCTCTAGAGCAAAAATCGGAGATACCACCCATGGAAATTTGGGCTTTTGTTCTTATGATGGAAAATTGGAGATACCACCCATAGAAAATAATATGGTCATAAGGAAACATTCAGATTTCAGAATAGAGAAAATATTTTAGAACTCTTGGTTACTTTTTTGAAACTCTCAAGTTGAATGCCGAATTCTTAAACATCAATGCGCCTTTTGGTTTAACAATTAGAATTTCATCAAAAACTTGAAAGTTAAGCTTGCTCGTCTCGAAGCACTTCTAGGATTGGTGACGTGTTGGGAAGTTATGCTAATGAGACAGAACTGTGAAGCCATTAGGCTAGAGTGGACAATATCTCAATGGGTGAGAGTTTGAATTATTACAAATGGTATCAGTGCATTACATCAGTATGAAGATTGGAACTCAGTATCATACATAAAAAAATGCTAACGATGGGAGCCACCTTTTGAATCCTCGATGAGACAAAATGCTACATGGTGAAACCACCTCTTGAACCTGGTGGGGCCCCCTTTAGAATCATAGTTTTTTTGTTGATGATTTTTGTAAAAAAAATTGAAGAAGATGTCAGTTACTTGAGTAGGGTAAATTGTGAAATCTCCCAAGTAGAATGAAGCTGTACTCTTAAATATCAAGGTGTCTTTTGGTTTAGCGGTTGAAATTTCATCAGAAACTTCAAAGTTAAGCGTGCTTGTGCCGTAGTACTCCTAGAAAGTTACACCAATTGGATAAAAAACTGTAGGGAAATTATGCCAAAGTGGACGATATCTCGATGGATGAGAGTTTGGATTGTTACAAACTTTAAAAGGGAAAGGCTATATCAATGTTAATATTTAGTGGATGTGCAAATTGTTAGTAAAAGCTGTAGAAAATGTTGAATTGCAAGTTTGACCTTAATTTACTATAGCATGTTGCTTATTATGATCGCTTGGTTGCAGTTCATTTTGAATGGGAGATTTGCCTGTAATGTAAGGTTATATCATTCTTAATATTTAGTGGATTTGAAAATTGTTAGTAAAGGTTGTAGAAAATGTTGAATTGCTAGTTTAACCTTAATTTAATAGAGCATGTTGCTTATTATGATCGCTTGTTAGCAGTTCATTTTGAATGGGAGATTTGCCTGTAATGTTTAAAGTCATGAATTCCCATTGAAGCACTTCAGTAATTTGCACCATACTGAGAGTTATGCAGCGTCCATTAGAGGAAATTTATCAAAAAAAAATTTTCTGAAATAGATAATTATGCACGACTGCATAGGCACAAACCTACTTTGTTGCTCTGTGTTACCCAGTTAACCTATTACATCTATAGGTTTTATGTTGCAGAGGTCCTCCTTGCTCTGGAATATCTTCACATGCTTGGTGTGATTTATCGAGATCTTAAACCGGAGAACATCTTGGTTAGAGAGGATGGTCACATTATGCTCTCAGACTTTGATCTTTCACTCAGATGTAATGTAAATCCAATCCTCCTCAGGTCCTCTTCATTGGCGGGGAAGGAAGCTGGAAGGATGTCAGGTCCTTGTGCTGAGTCCAGCTGCATAAGTCCCAACTGCCTTCGTCCATCTTGGCCTCAAATTTCGTGTTTCACCCCTCGTCTAATATCTTCCTCCAAGGCAAAGATGCAGAACATAAGATCTGGTGCAAGTAAACAGATCGCCACTCTTCTGCAGCTTGTCGCTGAGCCAACGGATGCACGGTCGAACTCCTTTGTTGGCACACATGAATACCTGTCCCCTGAAATCATTACAGGCGATGGACATGGAAGTGCTGTAGATTGGTGGACATTTGGAATATTTTTGTTTGAGTTGCTCTATGGTATGACGCCCTTCAAGGGATCTGGGAATGAAGAGACTCTGGCCAATGTGGTGTATAAGAACTTGAAGTTTCCAGAGACTCCAACTATCAGCTTAAATGCGAAGGACTTGATCAAACGGCTACTGGTGAAGGATCCGGACAATAGACTCGGTTCAGTGAAGGGAGCAGCTGAGATCAAGGGGCACCCATTTTTCGAGGGTCTCAATTGGGCTTTGATACGATGTGCGGCTCCTCCGGAGGTTCCAGGAAGATTTGATTTGAGTTCACCGTTGGCTCGGAGCAAGAGAAAGGAAGGCAAGTGCCTGAGTTTTAGTAAGGAGGATGTGGAATTTGAGCTATTCTAGTAAAGTTGGTCTCTATCTAATAGACTGCGATGTAACTCTAATTTCTACAAAGGCGAATGAGCTTTCTTTCCTTGTCAGTGGCATCATCTATGTATGGAAATTGGAATTATATTCCAAGATGAGCATACATTGTTTTGGCAGTGGAATGGAAATCCTGTAACTTCTACTCGAAACTTTGTTTTTTCCATGATTGAATTGCATTGTCCCATTACCTTGAACCTTTGTAAGCATCTTTCTTTGGCTATGTTTAGTTTATTTTGCAGCAGTCGATGATCAGAATGGCAAACCGTCTTGCGCATTGCCTGATTCATGCACAAAAAAAAAAAAAAGGTCAGAAATTTTCTAACTCTTTATGAAAGCTAAAAGTTCTGGATCTTTCTTGTCAAGTGATAGTAATTTGAATTGATAATAAAATCTCAAAATTTTGATATTCATGATATTAGTTTTAAACAATATATGCACTTCAAATGTCCCATGCACTTCACATTGGGATAGGGTTAAATTAAAAATGGTTCTGACTTTTGGGATGTGGCTAGTTTTGTTAGGTATGCAGTGCTTTAATTTAGTCTCTAAATTATTGAAAATTAATGCCAAGTGGCCGCTTGGGGATTAAATTAACATTAATTTTGCTTTGTTAACGGACTAAATTGAGATTAATTTTGTCATGATTTCTACACAAGGGATAATTTTGGATCAATTTTCAGTCGCCACGGGATTAAATTGGAGCACTTAAAAACTCTAGGACTAGATTGATCACATCCGAACAATTGGGGGACTCTTTTAGAATTTAATTCCACTTGAATATATCTTTATAGATAGCCATTATATTTTTTACAACCATTTCTATAAAGATTACAGTAGTGCTTGATGTAACTATTTGAAGGACTAGGGACCCAAATATTTGGTGTGATATAGTTTGATTTTGCCTTTGTTGCAGAGCTTCGAGGCTCTTTTTGGACTGAAAATGGGAGGAGACCATGGTATGGTGTCAAAATTTTCTGCTCTCTCTCTCTTCTTTTAGTCAAATTGCCTACATTAGATGTAATTTAAAAATCGACCAATTGATAATTTAATTAAATCAAACCGTCTTTTTTTTTAAATAACAGAATTGAATGTCACGATTTGGCCTGGGGCTTAGAATTAATCAAGATAGGAACATACAGTCGGACAGTATAAATTAAGTTTATGTTTTCCTATTTCTATCACTAACAACTTGATATTCGAAATTTAATTGAAAGCGCCACTAAAGGAAACAACTAAGCTGACCAAATAAAAAGTTATACTTCTGTTTGTTGTTCTTTCATCCTGTACACATTAGCTTCTCTTCTATTCATGTTATTTAAAAAAAGTCCTTAAAAATGTTAAAATAGCATAATGAGTTATTTAAAGATAACCCATGAGCAAACACATTTCTAAACTTCAATAACCTAAGGAGAAGAAAAAAATTTGCATGCTGGTCTTTTATATATCACTATATGAGATGTTATAATAGTATAATGTACGTGTCCATGATATTACTCAATGAGAATAATCTAAAAACTTTTTTATACATTTACTTTAACTTCACTCTTCAAGTTTTAATCTTAAATTTATGTTTATTTTATATTCTTAACATATACATCTGTCTGTTTGAGGATCACTATCAAAACAACTTAACATAGCCTTGGTCGATATTATTTTGTCGGACTAGATATTATTGATTTAAATATCTCAATTGTCTGAGGTGGAAAGACCCTTCACTGCCCTGACTAATATTATCTCGTCGGCACAACGTTTAATGATCACTTCACAATTGTTTGAGGTGGTAAAAAACTACGCACGTGCAGATATATTGGCGTCCCCTGCCTATACTATTAGGGGATGAACTCCTCTTAAAATGCACATCAAGCATTTGTAAATAATTTATTTCATTCTTCATAATATCTTCATTCTTCTACTAACATATGCTTACTCTAATGTGCAGCTATTTATCATATGTATCTTTCTTATCATGCTTATCTTGCATATCATATATATCACACATATCATGCATATCTTTCATATATATCTTATATGTATTTTTTATTATGCGTATTTTTCTAACAATATGAATAATCTATTATAATTTAAATTTAATTGAGCTTGAACATACATATTTTTAATTTCTACTTTCCCCTATTTCAAAACTCCTAAATACAAAATCATTATTCCAATTTTGCATAAAAATTTCCTTAATTTAAGATTGTTGATTCATAATATTAATATTAATTTAATAACTTTTTAATTAAAATAAACTATATAAATAAGAAGTCTAACTTTACCTCCTCTAGTGTCATCAAATCCTCACTCCAATCCAAAAAAATCTTCATCATCTGATTGTTGATTTCGAATGCACTTAAAGTTAATACTTAAATAATAAACTGATGTATATCTTTCAACATAATTCTTATTAAATAACTTAATTAGAACTTTTAAAACTTACCTTCTTAAGGCTTGGTTTGGCTTCATCCTTGCCAGAAATTATTGCGTCTAGAGTCCGGATGCAGGTTGCGTCCGGACAACAGACGTGATTTACTTTGTCATGAAATTTTTTCTTTCCGGTAAAGATGAATCGTTGGTTGTACAGACGGATGCAAAGTTGTGTTTGGACTCTTGACACAATAATTTTTCAGTTACCATGCAGTTTCAAAATTTATTTTTCTTTGTTTATTTTATATTATTATTATTATATTTATTATTATTGTTATTTTTGTTGTTGTTATTGTTGTTTTTATTATTATTTAAATTTAGTTATTACACTGACATTCATCATTTCAAACATTAACAATACCATAATTTCAAACAAACGGCGACCGTGCTTAATTATTTAAAAGAAGATAAAAAAATGATTATCAATATTTTATTTATAATTCTAATAATACTAATTTCCAAAAAAAAAATTCATTTTCAATAAATTTGATTATCAATCATATATTTTTTAAAAATAAATCAGTTTTAATCACAAAGTTGTTCAAAATTGTAACTAAGCATTTTACAATCGCAATCTTATTTTTGAATGGAAAAAACACATAAGAAAATTTTTTATGCATAATTATATAAAAATACACAAAATACTTATAATATATGCATGAAGGAGGTGAGCTTTCAAGTTGACTAACTTTTATATAAATTTTGGTCGAACCCTGATTCCCATCTGGAATAGAGTCGATGCTCCTTTGTATAGAGCTGAAGTCCCAATGACCTTCACGATCATCGTCGACCACCATCTTCACCACCGGCTCAACAATGGCGACCATCATAAACCTCAGTAAAAGGGAAGAAATGAGCTGAAAAGCCAAAGACAAGAAATTATCTTGTCCTGTGCTTATTTTGATTGAACAAAAGGCATAAAAGAACAACATTTGTTGAAGATAGGCTATAAAAAACTGCACAGATTGTAAATAAAATTCCTGTTCTTCACTTTTTGCAAGATCAGTCTGTTGCTAGATTTGTATGGTATCAAAATTTTCTGCTTTTTTCCTCTCCTTTTTAAACTAGAGCTTAATAAGTAACCATAGAGAAGCAAAGTATATGGTGTGTGTGCTGTTATTTTCTCGCAGGTAACATTTTCTTATGTTTTGATTTTCGTTCGTTGATCAACTGAATCTGTTGCCTCTGTTTTTTTGAAAATTTGCTTATTTTCTAGTGAATTAGTGTTCTTAGAACTGCTTTCTTGAAAGATTGTCCTTAGTCTTTGGAAGCCCATATATACCACACAATTCTTATGTATTTATATATCTGACACTTTACACTTTCATATTTACATACATAACACTCAAATCTTTAATATCGCATAAAAAACACCACTTTTAAAAACTAAAACATATCTTTCCATGCATATTTTTATGACACCAAAGTGTTGTAATGTAAATATCAAAATTTATGTGTTAGATATGCAAATACAGAAGAATTGTGTGGTATGCATGTAGATCTTCTTTTGTTTTCTCATGGTTGCCAAAAGTTCATGTATAAATTGTATATTTTGCTAGTTTGGTACTCATGATTCTGCTACATACTCATTAGATGGAACAAAATAATCTTATCCTAAACTTCACTATTACTATGCAAAAAATTTGACTCCGGAGTCCAATGGTGGGGCTTCACATGTCAAGTGGGTCCACCGCAATATACTGTGATTGGCCAATGTTAAAATTTGTGGGGCCCACTTGACATGTGGCGCCCCACTATTTGTCTCTGGATCCTGACCTAATTTTTTTTGACCTATTTTCATTCTCTCTGCGGTCTTCTTTGTGGAACTTTTATGAAGATTTGCTGCTGATTTTTGTGTTTCATTTTCTTCTTATGGTTGATTACTTTTGTTGGATGTTTTCTTAAAAAATTTTTGGGGGAAATTTACATATATCGCACACATTTTTATGTATTGACATTTCTAACACCTAAAGTTTGATATTTACACTCACTTGGTGTCATAAAACTATGCATGAAAAGGTCTTAAAAAGTTGATAATGGTGGCTTTTTCTGTGATGTTGAAGATTTGAGTGGTATGGATGTAAGTATGAATGTTTCGGTGTTAAATCCGTAAATGCATATGAATTGTGTGGTATGTATGTAAATGCCTCATTTTTTTTTTCTTTATGCGATTATTATAATAATGAAAAATTTTCGTTTGCTGGATTTGCATTTTCCAAAGGTTTCTTCTTACTGCTATTTAATTTTTGGTTCTTGCGAACTTTGATTTGATAATTTGTGGCTCTTTTTTTTTTTTTGATTTGGATGTGTAATGATTCTGAGCATTTCTATTGACCATCTTAGGGCCCGTTTGGGGCAGTTTATAAGTGCGGGCGACGTTTTCAAAATGCTGCTGCAGGCGTTTTGAAAATGCCTTCGTACCGTTTGGTTCGAGCGTTTCGCCAACTTATCTGGAACCGCGTTTGAGTTTTTACAATAAACGTATGTCACAGGTTGAACCACGCGGGTTGCGTTTCAGGATAAGCAGTTTATCCTGAAACGCACAAGTTGCCCCAAACACACATTTATTCCTCTTCAGGTCTACTAATTTTTTGACATTCTGATCACCCGTAACTTACTATTTACAAATCAACCACCCGCTTTCCTCCATTTTTTAAACTTTCACTCAAATATCAAAATTCATGCTAAATCACTAACCCATGTTTTTCATTTTTATCAAATTCTCAGTAGTTTGATCGTGCACTCGCCTAAATACATCTGTTTTGTAATTCAAAAAAATCACGTGAGTGGTTAATTCGTAAATATCAATGTTTCAAGGGTTCCTATGTAATTTTTTTTTATATAAAGTATAGCTTTAAATAAGCTTAGAAGTTAATTCAAATTAT
>NEWO01000013.1:2998793-3012483 GCA_003013225.1 Phalaenopsis aphrodite
CTTCCAGCTCCTGTAAATTTAACGAAACCTTTTGCCATTGTAATCCATTTAAAAGCCTACTCAAAAAACTTCGCATGCGACGTTCCCCACAGAAATTCCCATTCATTCGATCTCTTCTAGCTTCCCGTCTCAAAGGTCGAACCGCATAAATTTAAAAATACAAAAAAGGAAATCCAAATGCAGACGCAGTTAAGCTGCTGGCGAGCGAGGGAAGGAGAAAGAGGTAGGCATGATGGCTTCCACGACTATAAAAACGTCCCCATTCCTCTTCTCCGCTGAGGATCCCTAACCACTACCTGAAACCATCGACGTGCAATGCTACTCGATCCCTGACCCGTCGAATCGCTCTGCCGCTTCTTCAAGATGGCTGCTATCCTCGGCATTGGTGCCGATGACTCTGGTGTGACCAGCAGCAGCCGCCGGAGCTGGATGTCCGGCAGCTTTCGCGATCCCACTGATGTTTTCCGCCGGAGCACGACGGAGGTGGACGATGAAGAAAATCTCAAGTGGGCGGCACTTGAGAAGCTTCCTACTTACGACCGAATGAGGAAAGGGATTCTGCAGCAGTTCGGGGACGACGGGAAGGTTATCAGCAGTGAGGTTGATATCAAGAAGCTCGGCATTCAGGAGAGAAAGATTCTGGTTGACCGGATTATGAAGATTGTGGATGAGGATAATGAGCGGTTCTTGAAGCGCCTTAGAGATCGATTTAACCAGTTTGGGCTCCAAAATCCTCTGCTCTTGTTGTTTCTTACGGCTTTGCTTATGGTGATGTTTACTGGGACTGAATTGATTTCCTGTCTTGATTGATGCAGCGTTGGCCTTGAGCTTCCGAAGATTGAAGTGCGGTTTCAGAATTTATCGGTGGAGGCCGATGCGTATGTTGGTAGCAGAGCGCTTCCTACTCTGTTGAATGCTACCATTAATATTCTAGAGGTACTATTATTTCACAGAAATCCGCTCGTTTCTCTCAAATTTTCTGTTTGAGTTCCGGGTGTCAACCCAAAAAAGATTAGATGACATTAAAAAAGAAGTTACAACTCAGATGACATGGTTCTTTGAAAATATTATCATTTATTAAAAACTTTACGACATATTTTGTTCTACGCCGTACTAAACTTGTTATTTTCTTTTGCAATTGTCCCGCTTTATCTTTAGCATTCGTTTCCTCTTTATAAACCCAGAAACAATTTGATCATAACTTGTGTCTACAGTGTTTGTCGGAGTGGATTTTGTCAGATTTTTTTGCCTGTGAGCTTGTGATTTGTTTTTTGTTGTCTTGATAATTTTCGCTGATTTAACCTAAATTTTCTTAATTTTGGGTGCCACGCAGGGAATTTTTGGTTTTATTCGATTTGCTCGGTCAAAGAAAAGTGTGAACAAGATTCTTGTTGATGTTAGTGGAATCCTAAAGCCATCAAGGTGAGACCGGTAAAGCCTGTCGAGCATCTCTCTTATGTTTGGTTGAAGGCCAGATCTGCAGACTGATAAAAATATGGATGCTAGTCAACTTTGTTCTCAATATTGATTTTTCTAACAATTTTTAATCGTGCTTCCTGTGTTCATCAATTGATGCAATAGGTATTAGCTTGAGTTTATCTATGAATCCGTCCATTAATTTTGGTATTTTAAGAGGGCATTCGTTGATTTCAATGGTTGATGTAAGTCGGATGCGACTATCAATTGGACTTCATGCTCTTGCAAAAAGAATTCTCATCATTTTATAGGAAATCGTTGTTATGATATAAAACAATATTTGAGTGATTCTGTCAATCATATATATTCTATTAAGGCATCTACAAATGTATTCCTTAAGTTAATTTAATAAGTTAATAATTAATAATTAATGAATATATTGCCAAATTAATCAGAATTGTATAGACATGATATGTAACTATTTAGTAATTAATTAATAAAAGGTAAATTTCATTTAAAATTTAATTAATTATTAAATAATATAACTAATAACTAATCAATTGCTTTTTAATAATTGTTAAGACTTTTGATTAATAAATAATTAGTTTATTAAAATTCTTATTACTGATTTATTAATTTAATGAATAATTAATTATTGAGTAGCATGATTATAGATAACAATTAAATTAAATTATATTTAATAATTATATCATTAATATGTAATATTAAATTTATATTTCAATAAAAAGACTTAAATCCTTAAATAAGTGTCAAACAGTTTCTCAAGATTTATTTGTATTTAATATTCATTATATCAAATTGTTTTAAGGATTTAAACTCCTACGAAATTACTAAATTCATATTTACAAAATTTACTAAATCCTACTTGCAGCCAAACAAATACTTTGGCTTGAAGACGTGGTTGGTCTTGTCTTGAGGTGAAGATAGGATTGAAATTGTAGAGACGAATTGATTATATTGTTTCTATAGAGAGACGATGTTGAACAGATTGACTAGTGCTGTTGAGATTGATACCACATCAATCAGACTCCTTACACTTACATAGAGTTAGTGTGTGTGTGTGCTTGTACGCGTGCACATGTAACATGTAACAATTCAATCTCTCACTCATCAAAATATTGCTCGCTTTGACACTTCGGTCTAATAACATCATGATTTTGTCTCATTAATGTAACTTCCTAGAAGTTCACCCACTTGAGAGTGCACCCATGCGATCACATTTAACTGAAATTTATGATGAAATTTTAATCATTATACCAAAGACGTCTTGATGTTTAAGAATTTAGTTTGATTCAACTCGAAGGGTTTCAAAATCTCCTGCATTTAAGTCATCTACCATACAAATTAAATTCTAGAGGTGATCTATTCAAATTCAAGAGGTGGCTATCATCCTGCAGCACTTTGTTTCATTCAGGGTTCAAGAGGTGACTTTGATGACATGTTATTTTCTTTTGTATGACACTTAATTTCATCTTTATGTTGGTTTAACACTTTGACATCATTTGTGATTACTAAGAAGGGAAAAGCTGTTACAAGATGATTAAATCACTATTATTATATTTAAATTTTTAATTAACTACAATCATCCATCTTGAGAGCGCTCCCATGCGGCACATTTAACTTGATTTTTTTTTCTATGAAATTCCAACTATTACACAAAAATAAACATTGATGCTTAACATTTCAAGTTCATTTAACTCTAGGGGTTTTATTATTTCCAATTTTTAAGTATTATGTCCTCATCGGTATTCTTAATCTAGAATCATCCACCTTGCATATGAGATTATATCGGTCATCTCCATAGATTCAAGAGGTGACTCCTATTATGTAACACTTAATCCCATTTATGGTTCAAGAAGTGGCTCTCAGTAGTTTGTTTCAACTTAAGCTTCTAGTGCATTGTGCTTTCTTTGGAGGTCTAAGCACATCTTGATTACAATAATAAAGAAGCTTTTAGCTTCTTAATCAAGATTCTAAAATAATGATTTTCTTTTTGGCATGGTATAGTCAACGGCAACTATGTTACAATGAAATATTTCTTTTGGATTTAATCAACATATGTAGGATTTTAGAGCATCTTTTATGTATTTAAATATTTATCAGAATTGTGCAAAATTATGCTTAGATGCTTTTAAATGAACTTTCAGGATGTGTCTGCTTCTTGGACCGCCAAGCTCAGGGAAGACAACACTTCTTCTAGCTCTTGCTGGAAAGATTGAGAAAAAGCTTAGCGTAGGTCCCTTCTAGGCTTCCTCTGAAAGAATGCAATCTGTTAGTTGTTTAAGTTTATCTTCTTGAGCTTGCTCACATGCAATTTGTTCTCCCTCTTCCTCTCTCTCTCTCTCTCTCTCTCTCTCTCTCTCTGTTCTTTAATTCATGTTTGAATGATATTTTTAGTATCCTGAAATTGAAAAAATCAGTCAACTTCAGTTGCAAATGTTGCTTAGATTACTAACTACTACCTCGGAAGCAGGTCTCCGGTAAAATCACATATTGTGGTCATGAATTATCAGAATTTTTCCCACAGAGAACTAGTGCCTATATCAGTCAGCATGATACTCACATTGGTGAGGTGACAGTTAGGGAGACCTTCAATTTCTCAGGACGGTGCTTGGGTGTAGGAACTAGATATGAACTAATGGCAGAGTTATCAAGAAGAGAGAGAGATGCAGGCATTAAACCAGACCCTGAAATCGACGCCTTTATGAAGGCAGTTGCTGTGGAAGGGCAAAATACTAGCTTAGGAACTGACTATATTCTGAAGGTATGTTCTGTAGTTTTTTGTTTCTTATCTATATGTGATCATGTTGTTATAAGTGGCAATGCACATTAGGAATGATGATTTTGTTAAACGCCACAAAATAGGTACTTGGGTTGGATATATGTGCTGATATTCTTGTTGGCGATGAGATGCGAAGAGGAATTTCAGGTGGAGAAAAGAAACGCGTGACCACTGGTAAGTTATTGCAGCACATATATTGAAAGTAAATTTAAAATGCAAGAAAATGGATTTAGATGATTTTAACATATATGAAAATATTCAACATGATTCTTTATGTTATCAATCTTGTGTTTAATTGTTGTTGATCAATATTACTATTTCATCAATGATCTTCCAAATTTTAATTAGGAACTAGCTTACAAGTGTATCCCGCTTTTTCAACGCTTCATGAGAATTTGATGACAATTTCGGCAGGAAAACTCCTAATGGTAGAATCTGGAGGTACAAAGAAACTACAAAGGAAAATTTTGTGATTTTAAAGGTAACAAAGTAGAAATATTATTCAAAGAACAATAGGTACGAGCAGCTAGAATTGCTTTAGAAAAAGCACTTTAATTAACACCAGAACCATATATATATATATATATATATATATATATATATATAGATGGTTACTTGGATATTAGAAAAATGGTTGGACAATATGATTTAATGGTCAAGTGTTTATGTAAAATATTTGATCATTTTAAAATTTACTTATCATTTAAAAATAATGGCATATATGATATGATTGTTAAGTAGTAATTAAAATAACTTTATATGAAATGCATTTGTGAGTTGTCAGTTGGGACCCGCAGCTATTGTAATTATTTAGTAATTAATTAGATTTTATTTTATTTTATATTTTTTCTATTAGATGCTTTCTCGAATTTGTCTAAATTCTATAACTGTTGACATGAAAAATACTCAAACATTTCTCTCTAATTGTTGCCACTTTATTATATTTAAATTTGAAAGTGGTGGCATCCATTATGTGATTGTTAATTTTTATTAATTATGTTTGAACTCAAATTCAAAAAATGTGCCATGTAGTGGTCATGTAATTCACAAAGTATCACCTCTTGGGTTATGTATACTAGTTTTGCATTTGAGTGAGTATATATATAGGTATGTATGTCAATTATTGTGGCACAATAAAAGAGACAAGAATTATTGTACTAAAAAAAAATTACTATTTTAAATAAGTTTAAAAAAATTTAAAATAAGAATAAAATTTTCAAGTGCACAAATCAATTTCTATGTGGGTTGGCTTTTATCTGCATCCATGTCACGCCACACCCATGGCTAGGATTTTACTATGCAAATAAATATCTCCTTGATGAGTGCCAAAAAAATTCGTGGCGGTAGAGTAATTTATTATTGTCTTAGCGTTGCACGAGAACTCAACACACATATAATAGAAGAAAAGTAAGCAAAAGGAGACGCCTCGATTTTTTATGTCGAAAACCCTTGAAAGAGGGAAAAACCAGGGGACCTGATCAAGTTGAAATAATCCACTATGAATGATGAGTATACATGTTTATTCTTCTCTTAAATTAGGGAAGATGAAATTATAAAGTTGTCTAACTATAATCTGACGACAGTTCCTGGTGATAACATGTTGCAAGGGTCATTGTTGATTGTTGTGGAGGTAGTAGTCCATCATCAGTGTTGTAGATGGTTGCTCCAAAAGCATTAATTGGCCAAAGAAATCATAGTAAGCATTTACGGGAGCTACGGAACACATTGGCCGTAGTGGCGAGTATGAATGACGTCCGTAGGTCGTGGGTGCCGGAGTTTGGACGTGCACGAGCTATGAACCACGTTGGTCGTAGAGCCGAGTATGAATGACATTCATAGGCCGCGGGGGTCGGAGTCAGGAGCTGCACGGCTGTAAACCACGTAGGTTGTTGTTGACACATGGGCTGTATTGATGAGCTCATGTCCCACGACGACGATTGACGACGATCGACGGGTGTCGACGACGGTCAGTGTTTGATGATGATCGGTGTTTGTCGATGTAGGTTGGCGGTGGTCGACGACGGTCAGCGAATATCTACGGCGGTCGGTGGTGATGCTGAGCCGCAACTTCTCAAAGCTTCAAACTCTCTCTCTATGCTTCAAGTCTCCCTCTCATGTGTGGGTTGAGGCTCTATTTATAGTTTTATAGGTGTCATTAATGCATGAATATGAATCATTTTGATCGGCTGGTCCGGAGAACTTTCGATCAAACGACGCTTAATTGATTTTTAAGTGCGTTAACGATTTCAAAATTGTGTAATCTTGGGCTCGTTGGATTTGTTTTATCGAGACGTTCAGTTCGACTATAAACTTACCAGTTTCGGCAACTGTTTGACGTTTCAAAGGCTTGATTTGACTCGGATTGAATGAATTTGATATCATTAACTTCGTCTCATCGAGCAGGTCAGTTGGACAATAAGTTTACTGAAATTGCAACTCTGGATGAGTTTTTATAAGGGTTTGAACATCCTTTGCTCAAAATTTTATCTCAAAATTCGTATCATGCCTCGAGATTCGTGCGGGATAACGGAGATTTGTTAGTGGCGTATCAATTGTCCTCTATTTTCGGACTAGTCCAATTTCATCGTCCAAAAATATTAATATCTAAAGTTTTTTTTTATTTTTATGAGGCACACATTTATATATATATATATATATATATATATATATATATACATATAAATATAATTTACTATCTTTTGATAAGAATAATATAAATCTTTATACATTGAAGAATTTTGAGTTTTTTGTTTTGGTTGGTCCTTGTTGCCTTAAGCTAATTGTCCCGAACATTATTATGGCAAGAAGTTTTTTTTTTATATGAATATGAAAAAACTTTTTTTCTTTTTCCATTTTCATCTTTTTTTTTTAAGTAAGAAAAGCCTTTTCTTTTTTTTGGAATAATAAATGTTTTTTTTAGCATTTAATGTTTGCACATTTTTTTGATTTTATATATTAATGTGCATTTAATGGACAAGACTCTTTTTATGCTTATAAATAGACCTAAAGGAAAGGGGGGCAGGGGGGGTAAAGTCGTGGCGAGCGTTGCGGTGGTGCGTCCTGGCGAGTTGTCGTGGTGGTGTGTCGTTGCGATGCGTCGCGACGATGAGTTGCAACGGGGTGTAGCAGCGTCGCGACAGAGTGCCGCGACGACGTGTTGAGGCTGTGCATTGTGGCGATGTATCATGACAGAGCGTTGGGGAGACGTAACGCATTGTGGCGATGAATCGTGACGATGCATTGTAGCAGAGTGTCAGGTGTGTTGCAGCGGGGCATTGCGGCGAGTGACGCGTTGTGTCGATGCATTGCGGCGGAACTTTACGGCGACGCGTTAGGCTGGAGCATCGCGGTGACGCTACGCATTGCAGCGAGGCGTCGCGAAGATGCTTTGCGACGGTGCGTCGCGGTGATGCGTTGTGGTGGAGTGTCGCGATGACACGACACATTGTGACAGTGCATCATGACGATGCATAATGGCGACACGTTGCTGCAATGGGTTGCAATGAAGTTGAGAGCCGCACGAGCTGTGAACCACGTAGGTCATTGTTGGCACATGGATCGTAGTTATGAACTCACGTCCCACGACGATGACTGACGGAGATCGACGGGTGTCGACGAAAGTTGGAGGAGTTGACCACAGTCGATGGTTGATGACGATCGGTGTTCGTCGATGGAGGTTAGCGATGATCGACGGTGGTCAACGGAGATCTGCGGCGATCGGCGGAGGTCGACAGCGATCGGCGATAGTCGACGGCGGTTGGCGGTGATGCTGAGCTACAACTTCTCCTCAAAGTCTTAGGCTCTCTCTTTATGCTTTAAGTCTCCCCCCTCATGTCTGGGGTGAGACTCTATTTATAGCTTTCTGGGTGTCATTAATGCATGAATATGAATCATTTTGATCAAAAAGTCCAGAGAGCTTCCTCCGATCAAACGATGTTTAATGAAATTTTGAGTGTGTTAACGATTTTAGAATTGCAAAATCTTGGGCTCGTTGGATTCGTCTTATCGAGACGCTCGATTATACTATAAACTTGTCAGATTCGACAACTGTTTGACCTTTCAAATGTGTCAAAAATTTTTCCAAAATGGTTTAATGACTTGATGTGGGTTTGATTGGACTCGAATTGGAATGATTTTGATATCATTAGGTCCGTCTCATCGAGCCGATCAATTTGACTATAAGTTTGCTGAAATTGGAACTCTGTTTCAGTTTTTATCAAGGTTTGAACATTCTTTGCTCAAAATATTATCTTGAGATTTGTGTCATACCTCGAGATTTTCGTGCGGGATAACGAAAATTTGTTGATGACGTACGACTCCTATATACTATGGTTGGAGAGGCTCTCACAACCGAAATGCAAAATTAGATTACAATAATTTTGTAGTACACTTTCAAAGCAAGAATAAGAGAGAAAAAAATTGTTGTTACTTGATCTAACACAACATAGGAAAAATATTTAAAAATCAGAACAATCTCACAGAGCAATGTCGGTCATTGTACAACTGCATTGCTTGCAAATGATCTTGCTTGTATCTCTCAGGGTCTGTTTGGGGTAGCTTATTTGGTACAGTGACGTTTTGAAAACGCACCTGATCTGTTTGGGTAAACTGCGTTTTGACAGCTTATGCGTTTTCAAAACGCTGAAAACAACGTTTTCACACCGCACATATCTAGGTGCAGTGACAGTTTTCTAGCTGTGGTCTGACTTTTCAAAAAATAAAATAAAAATTTATAGTAGTCACCGCACCTAGCTTATCGGCAAATTATTTATAATCAGCTTATCAACAGATTTTTCAATAAGCTGCAGCTACCCCAAACAGACACTCAATCTCAAAGAAATTTCGATTACCGCTTAAAGCTTTGCTTTTGATGAGAATGGGAGAAAGAATTTTGAAGGATTTTCACGGAGTTTTTGTTAGTCTTGATGATTGAAAATTGAGATATTTATAAACTCTATTGATCTTAAATTAGTTTAAAATTTCCAAAATTAACTTTATAATTAGTTGGATATTTATTTGCCATTTATATAAAATAATTCCTGCGGCTCTATAAGATCATCGCTGATTTATGTAATGTTTAAAATAATTACAATGGCTACATTTCTAAAGCATCTCCATACAACACAAATAATAATAAATTAGCTTTGTATGGTTGAATGTCATTATAGTAGAAGTCATGAATCCTTAAAAGCTTGTAGAATGAAATGGCATCTTGTAAAAAAGTTGAACATTTGCACATACTTCCTGAAAATTATTGATATATTTAAAATTATTTTAAATAGATGAAATTTAAAAAAAAAAAGATATTAGTAATCAATAGGGCTGTAATTTGATAGTTTAGCAAAGTATTATGATAGTTTAGTTAATTAAAACTAATGCAATCTTAAAGGCAAAAGATATGCCAAATTTGGAGCCTAAGGATCCTGGTGTTTGTATTTGATAATTAAAAGGATGTTTAGGGCTAAAATAATTATAGAAGAATTGTTTTTAAAAAGTTATTCAAGTTAGGAGGTAGAGCAATGAAATATGGGTGTAGAAAAATCCTTTGGTATTGAAAATTTTATTTGATGTATTCTTTAAAGATGATCTATTGTGAGGAATTATAATTTAGCGGATGAAAAGTTAAAAATTATTAGCAGTTATTGCTTAATGATAAAGTCATTTCTGCCATTGATAGTTTCAGATATATTGGATCCTTTATATAAGATAGTGAGAATTAGATGAGGATATAACTCTTATAGTTAAAGCTTAGGGGTTGGCTAGTTGTAGCTTAGTAGTATTGTGAGATACAAGAATATAATAAAATTTTAATGGTATATAAAAATAAATAGATTGACCATGCAAACATTTTAGCTTTGATCAAACAAGAAATCCTTAACAATTAATTTAAGAGATAGAGAAAAATTAATTAAATTATGAATAATAAAATTGGAAATGAAATATTTAAGAAATGTTGAGAATGATACTAATTGAAGATAAGATGTTTAACATAAATTTGGGCTGCTTGAACATGCACAATGTTTGGTAGAATCTTCATAAGTATATATTTATAAGTAATAATAAATTATGGTATTGAAATGTTGTAGGTCGATGATAATGTAGTTAGAAGATGTAAAAACCATGTACAAATTGAAATTATGATCTTTTACGCCACTAAACATGTATGGAAGATTACTCCTATGACTGACCCCAAATAATTGTGATTAGACTAAGATGATGATTAAATAGTTTAGGCATACTCTAAAGACATGTAAATTTGAGTTTATTATACTATAACTTGAAAAAATATTTAGGATTATTGGTTGCTTCTACCGTGTAAAATTCATTTCCTTGGCATAGTTACTTACCAAACTCAATTATATCCAAACTTCAGACCGCACTCTGAGAAATGAGTTCGCATTCACCTATGTAAATTTCAGGAATCTCAGTTATATCATTAACTTCTTATTTTCATTACTTAGTGTTTTCATAAAAGAAAAATAAATAAAAAATCATGTTAATTAAAGTTTATCATGTTCTATAATGTCATGAAAACTTAATTGAAGGTTACTGGTCAAATTTTAATTTATGCATTTTAAAGATATTTTCTTATTTTTTCTTAACAATTATTTATAAAATAATTAAAGTTAAAAATAACTTTAAAGTTCATCTGAATAGATATATTGGAACAACTATTACTAATTTTATCAATAATTAAATAAGTGAGAAGAATGTGGTCGATCCCTAAAATTCCTTTGTGTGCTACATTGTCTATCCTGAATAATTTACGCTATATGATTTTTCTTTCGGCAGGGGAGATGTTGGCCGGGCCTGCAAGGGCACTATTTATGGATGAAATATCAACTGGACTTGATAGCTCCACCACGTTTCAGATTGTCAAGTTCATTAGACAGATGGTGCATGTCATGGATGGAACAGTGCTTATCTCTCTTCTTCAGCCAGCACCTGAGACATTTGAACTTTTTGATGATGTTATTCTGTTGTCTGAGGGTCAGATTGTCTATCAAGGACCCCGTGAGAACATCCTAGAGTTCTTTGAGTTCATGGGCTTTAAATGCCCAGAAAGAAAAGGAATTGCAGACTTCCTTCAAGAGGTCACATCAAGAAGGGATCAGGAGCAATACTGGTTTAGGGAAGACCAACGTTACCGTTATGTTCCTGTCTCTGAATTTTCCAATTCTTTTAAGACTTTTTATATTGGAGAAAGGCTTGAAGAAGAGCTTAAGATTCCTTTTGATAAATCCAGAGTCCATCCCGCTGCATTGGCTACAAAGAAGTATGGCATGTCCAGTTGGGAGCTCTTCAAGGCATGCTTTGACAAGGAGCTGTTACTGATGAAGCGCAATTCATTTGTCTACATATTTAAGATCTCCCAGTTAACAATTATGGCTGTGATAACCATGACTCTGTTCTTGAGAACCAATATGCACCATGAAACAATTTCTGATGGTGGAACTTACTATGGTGCTCTATTCTTCAGTTTAGTAAATATGATGTTCAATGGTATGGCAGAGCTAGCTTTGACAATTTTGAGACTTCCTGTGTTCTATAAACAAAGAGATTTCTTGTTTTATCCTCCTTGGACATTTGTGCTATCATATGTCATTGTGAAGATTCCCCTTTCTCTAGTTGAATCTTCAATTTGGATACTCATTACATACTATGGGATTGGTTTTGCACCTGTGGCTAGTAGGTAAACACGTTGTTTATGTTTTGGTGCCAGACTTCTTTTTGGCGGTTTCGTAGTTGTTTTTTTTGCATTCTTGATGCAAAGGATTACCCTATTGATTCTGTTCTTCAGCTCTTGGAATGTAGAATAATATAAATATGATATCAAACTTATAGGCGCTTGTATCAATGTATATTATTGCATGTATAAGTAGTGTTATTTATATTGCTTGTGTATGTTAAAGAAACTGAACCTGTACAAATATTGATTGTGTTTCTTATGTAGGCATTTCCTAACATTAACAGGTTTTTCCGGCAGTTCTTGGCATACTTCTCTGTCCACCAGATGTCGCTTGGCCTCTTTCGGTTCATTGCTGCATCTGGAAGAACAATGGTCATAGCTAACACATTCGGAGTATTTACCTTGCTTGTAGTCTTTGTTCTAGGAGGATTTGTTATCTCCAAAGGTAACGAGATAATTTCATGAACATCTATTTTTTATTTTTAAATTAATTGTTTGTTCCCTAGGAAGAAACCAAGAACTTGATAAGTTTACTTTTAATAGACTTTGTACAGTTTTTTAATAGAGTATTGCAATCATCATTTCATCTTTGGTCGTTGTCTGGACAGATGATATTCAACCATGGTGGATATGGGCTTATTGGCTTTCTCCGATGATGTACGGACAAAATGCCATTGCCATAAATGAATTTCTCGATTCTAGATGGGGCAAGGTAAATTTTTGGTGCCCTCCAGGAGATTGTTACTATTTTGTTATTTTTTATTTTTGGTAAGATTTACATACACACCTTCAATTTTTATTTATTAACATATTGTTGACGGAGGTCTAGTCACTTTTTTTTTAATAGCCTAGGGTCTAGACGTAGGACCTTCTTGTCGACTATTCTTAGAAAACTAGTAAATGAGCCCTCCCCGTTAGAAGTTCTGAGTTTTTCTTCGCTCGACTTGACGTTCCGCATTGTGGTTTTTGACCCTAGCACTTAGTAGGGGGGCTACTGTGAGGGAGCTCAAGGAGAATCCCTATAGGATTGTTGGCCTTAGAATTGACTGTACATGTTGATCTCGCGCCGTCGTGCTCTTCGCCATCCTGTTTGATTGAGCCCGAGTTGAGTTTTTGACGCGGTTCGGGTCGCGACGCGTTTTTGTCTTGATCTTCGACGAGGTTGTCCAAACTACTCCGGATGGCAAACAGACTGTGCCGACGCACCCGAAACGTCGATTTTGCTTAGAGGAGACGTTCGTTTCACAACAACGACTCATCTAGGAAAAAAATACACATTTAAGTGTTAATTATAATAATAAATAATATTTTATTATTATTATTATTATTATTAACATTTATTAATGCCTAACCTAAATCTATTTCTCCCTCCCTTTTTCTTTCTCTCGCACTCGTGGGCCTCTGCCCTTGTTTTGGCTCGCTTGGTTTTACCTGGCCCGCTCCTTCGTGTCGTTGGAAAGACGCGTTCACGCGTTCGCCTCTCGCATGTGAGACAGGCCTCGTAGGCGCCCATCCCTCATATCTCATCCTCTGCCTTCTGCGTTAGATCCTCTCTGCTACAGATCGTATCCTCTGCAAGGATCTCATCCTCTGCCCCGCTCAATCCCTCTGCCATATCCTCTTAATCATTCCTTCTCCTTCTCTGGTTTTATTAAAGCTCGGTTTAGAGCCTTTCAGAGAGCCAAGAAAAAAAATCTCTAAGGGAGGGAAAACTCTGCCATTTTCTTTTCTCATCCTTCTTCTCTAGTTTTTAGGCTTGGAGTGGTTTGGCTTTTGCTGCT
>NEWO01000013.1:3012654-3047549 GCA_003013225.1 Phalaenopsis aphrodite
GTCCAGTATTGCACCTATATTTTGAAACATTTGTTACTTGAGCATGTGAAAGATAGGAATGTGAGCATGTCCTAGGAGTTGGGTTTGATCACTTGCTTAAGATGGTGAAAATATGGTATGTTATTAGCTCCTCTCTTTTCTTTCTATTTGAAGTAAATTGGAAATATTAAAATATGGCGTCGAGACAATGCTAGCTCCTCTGGAATGCATGTTGGGATGTGTATCATAAGGCTTTTTATTCACGCTTGCTTAGCATGAATTATTGGAGAACTTGTTTTGTTTTCCATATGCATGTGAGCAGCTCTTTGGCTTATAAAGGCTTGGTTTGAGTATCTAAATTCTTTTTTTCTTGGCTTAAAAATGCATGCTATGAAGAAATTTATCTTGATTTGGAAAATTTCTATAGTTGTTTTTATTTGAAACATGTGTGGGTTTTTATTTGAAACATGTGGTGGCCTTATATTTTGATGTTTTGAGGGCGCGAAGATGTTTCTAGCCTTTGTTGTGGCCTGATTTTTGAGCCTTAGCTGCGGCTCGGTTTGGTTCTTGTTGGTACTCGGTTTGCACTTTTCAAGCACGAGATATTGATTTCATTGAGACTTTTGGCTTAGGCTTGATTGAGGCTTTGTCCTAATGATTTGAGTTCCATTTAATAGCCTCGAAAGTTTGTCCTCTGGCCCTGGTTGAGGGTTCGGTTTGCTTGCCTTAGCTTCTACCCGAGAGCCTGTTTTGGGTGTTTGTTCCTGCCCCTGCTTAAGAGTTGTGGGAGGGTTCAGTTTTATTCGCTTTAATCACTATTTGGAGCTCGATTTTGTCTTATTCTGCTCCTACCCGAGAGATGGCTTGGGGGTTTGATTTGGTTTGTTCTTAGTCCTACCTGTGGCTTGTTGGTAGGTCATTTGGTTTGGCTTTGGCCCCTGCTGGGCTCGGTTTTGGCTTGTGTTGTACTCGGTTTCGGCTATTTGCTGGCTGTGGTTTTTGGCCTTAGTTGAGGAGCTCGGTTTGGCTCATTTTTAAGCCCTTACCCAAAGGCCTGTTTTGTGGTTTGTGTCGTCCTTATTCGAGAGTTGTCGGGTGGTTTCCTACTCCTACCCGTGAGACCTATTGAGGGTGCTCAATTTGATTTGGTCATTCTTGTTGGGCTTGAATGACTTGAATGCTATTGATGAATCAAGTTTGTCATCCAAAAATAAATGTATATGCATTATCTATAGAGTGAGGTGATTCAAAATGAATTGAGCATATTTCTTGAGTCTAGCTTGCTGAAATTAGAGCCGGTTTGGGATGATTTATGAAAGCATGTTCATTCACTCTCTTATGCATATCAAAAGGAATACTTTGACAATGCTTGGGTTGGCGTTCCTTTTTCCCACTAACTGTGAGATTAATAGGTGGAGGTTTGCTGCTTCCTTGTTCCCCACCCATGGGTTTGTGTTGTGTTGGGCTCCTCGCCATCTGTGGCCGTGAGCTTCCTGTATGGAGTTTAGTTTGATCGTGAGCTAATTTGGAGTTCGGTTGTGCTTTTGTTGGCCTTACCCGTGACCCTCTACTTTCTGGACCCTGTTTATCGTCTTGGCCGAAAGCCTTGGTGACTGTCCCCTTTTCTATTGACCCCAGCCGTGAGCATTTATGTAGCTTTATTGGAAGGTTCTATGTTTATTTGATATATGAGGCTATTGGTTAATTTGGGAGTTGGGAAACCTTAATTTTGATATGAGTTTGGAAATGCTAGTGGTGGTTTCCCCCGGGTCACTTTCCTTTTGCTTGATTCGTGGGGTTTGGAAGATTTACGAGTTTTTTTTTTATTTGGGAGAGCATTTAGTTGAGTTAAATTGAGCCTATGGACGATGTTTTTGGAGGTTAGACACCGATGTCGGGGAGGTCATTTGTGGGCGATCGTCGTGTCGGTTCGGGCCCGTTTCGACTCGTTAGAAATAGGATTTGGAAAGGACACCCTCCTTGGGTTGATCCAATCTAATAAAATGAGAAAATGATATCCTTTTGGATTGATTCAAGGACCTTGGGCCTTACTTTTTCAAGTCTTTTCGTCATGAGTTTTGGGAACTGATTCATCCTCCGTCTTTTCGATGTTTTAGGTGGATCAGTGTCTCCTCTCTCTCACCTCATTTTTGTTTTTTTTCCTTGCTTCTTGGTTCGTTTTTTTTATGCTTATGTCTGATACATAAGTGTCCACGTATAGCTTTTTGATATACGTGAAACCATCAAACAAGCTCGCAAGTGGGTCGGTTTTATTTTAGAGCTTAGGGTGGTGATGACAAAGGCACACCGGTGGTAGGGCAGAATGATATTCCATCCTACGACATCGGGACACCCCCACGGACCCAGTGAACTGTAGGATGTAATATCATTCACCGACATAAGACTAGCGGCAGTTGTCTCGTATCTTCTTAGGTTGTTGGTAGTCCTACGCCCGACAGTGTGATCGACTCGTGGACAACTACCTTTTTTCAAAACAAATAAAAACAAATTTAATAAGAACGAATACACTTTTTTCAAACATATATATACACACACATATATTTTGCTACAAACAAATTGATACAACCCACTTTTGTATGCTTGAAGTCTATGTGCATGCTAAAAACATAAATTTTAAATACATTTTAAATATTGGTTGTCCACCTGTTGATTACATGTTTGAGATAAGGAGTAGCCTTCTAAGTTAAGTTCGATAGGACACCCTTCTGGTTGAGTGACTGACTTTATACATTCTGGTGACCGAGTAGCCTTCGACGACCCTCGAGTACAAATATATATCTAAGCCTAGCCCCGACACGATTGCTTGCGGTCACCTTTTTCAGACTTGTTCATATGTTTTATTGAAATTTTTGGACAAAGCACTCGTGGTCTTTTCTCCGGGATTTCCCGATATTTTCTTTTGATGATTTTATTTGAATTGTTACCCGTCGATTTTCAAGAGCTTTTCTTCATGTATTATTTATTGATTTTTCCTGAGTTTTTCATCGTGAGTCATTTACCGTTCTTTCTCAGGTTTTCTGTGTGACATTTCTTTTCTTCCTTACTCTCATTTATATAATGCATTTCAATTATTTCCTCAATTTTTGTTATTTGTACCTATTGCATCAGCTACATCTAAGGAACAGTGAATCCCCCAGGTATGCAGGTTTGTTTTATGTTTACAACATGTTACTTCCTTATAATCACTTTGTTGCTATACCGTCTACTTTTTCTTTACACCGCATGTTGTACTGTTCTCTTTACTGCATTCTTTACTGCTTGTATTGTGCTACATACTCTACTGTCATTCTATATACTGTACAACTTCAACATGTTTCTCTAGAATGTTTAAAGAACCACAACTATAGGGCCGCTTGATTTAACATTATAACCTGACACCCTAGAAAACTTAAACTTTTCACGACAAGGAACTTTGAGCTAGCACAGTGGGCAGCACGACCATCTTCAACATCAGAACATGTCTTCCCCAGCTAAACCATTCATTCCTTAGAATTAAACAACAATTCATAGAATTTCGAGGTTGTTTGTCTAGTGCAACATAAATCCTCAACTTTTCGTTAGGCATTTGTACAGTTTTACTGTGCAATCTAAGCCCTAACTCGTTTTAGGATTCCGAGGTTGTCGTTCGTCACGACCTAAATCCTCATATCTTTCAGGTTGTTTATGTGATCGTTTCATACAAATGTAAGCCCTAATTAAATAAATTAGCAGGATGAAACACTTGAATAATTTCTTCTCAAAATTGAAGCCAAACCATAGGATAGACTGAGAAGTCACCGAGGTTCTCCCTTGGATCTGTGACATCCCATAGTTCTTTCTCTTTTGGATTTTATAATAAATGTTCTGAGTTGGAATCATTCCCCTTTACACATCTTTTTGTCCGATTTCATTAAAAAATCCTATTCTTTTAATCTCCTTGAATATAAGTTTTCCTGATTTTTATCGAGAGTATTCTTAGGTGACTACGGTTGTCTAAGATGTAATTAACTATAGAAGTTTGCTCTTATAGGAAGCTTTTCCGAACCCAACTTAAAATAAACCCTATTTAATTTTTCATATTAAATATGGGAATTTGTCGGCAAACAAAACGGATGCATATCTTTCTTAGTTTATTTGATCGAGTCTCACCCTCAAGTCTTGTGTTTATCCTTCGGGATAGATACAAGATTTGAGGTAAAGCGCTCTTTCATTTAAATTATAAAAAATATGTGGTCAGTTTGATTTTCATATTTTTCTAAACTTAAATATATATGTAAATTAAACGTCCTTCCCGAAGCAGGCGAAGAGATTTCGATTCCGGTGACCGACAGCTTCTTACGGGGCAACTCCCCTAACTTTTTTTTTATTAGTGCCGACACATATCTAACTCCTAAACCTCAAATTTTACATACATGCCACCTTTCCTATGCATGAAAAGGAGCACTTCAATTCTTAAGACTAAAAATGGTGGTATTTTTTTATGAGACATGAAAGATCTGGATGGTATAAATCTAAAAATTGAAGTTTAGGTGTTTGACATGTAAATACATAAGAAATGGGTGGTATGTATCTAAATGCCTTTTCGTTTTTCTTTTCTAAACTCTGCTTTCTATGTTGATGTTTTTGGATTCTGTCTTTATTTCAGCCAAATAATGCCATCATCATAAATGAATCAACAATTGGAAAGGCGATTCTCAAGTCAAGAGCCATGTTTGTAAATGGCTATTGGTACTGGATTTCTATCGGAGTCCTTTTTGGATATACTCTTCTGTTTAATATTTGCTTCCTGTTGGCATTGATTTATCTGAATCGTAAGTATATTATCTTTCTATTAGTCACTTTATTGCCACAGGTGTATAACTCCGTTTTTTTCTTTGTTTTACTTTGTTTTTTTTTTTCTTTTGCATTTGTAGCCATTAAGAATTCTAAAGCTGTCATTTTAAGTGAGAATGAAGAATGTGCGGAAAAGAACCACGTAGCACCGACGGGACATTTAACCGGAGTGGCAGAAAAAATCGGATCATCCGCTAGATCTAATATTGCAGGTGCGCACGGCGCTCAGATTTGACTTGACTTCTGAACCGATGAATAGTTTATATGCTGCATTTAAGAGACAATTTCATTCATGCCACACAATTCATTTGTATTTACATATCTAACACCTAAACTTTCATATTTACAAACATAGATCTTTAATATCACATAAATAATACTAATACTAACTTTTGAAAGTGAAATACACCTTTTAATGCATGGGTTCACTGCACCACATTGTTATAAATATAAACATCAATCTTTAGGTATTAGATATGTAAATACAAAAGAATTGTGTGCTTTGTATGTAAATTTTCCTTTACTTCAATTGCACTAATGATTTTTGCGTTAGAATAAAAATTCATTAAAATAAAAAACATAAGAAGCGAAAGATTGCACTTTATTTGAATCCAGGCCCTTTGAGTAAGATAGATTATATTTTGGCCAATTAATCAACTCCAAAATTGCTATTTCACAAGATGATTGCTATTTTCCTTGAATCAATTACTGTAATTGATTGTGCTGATAAGAAAGAGATTTCATAGGGTGTGGTGGTAGTTTCTTTTGAAACATCAAAAAGAACAACTTAGTAGCCACGACTCATTATCTTTTTCTAATTGGTTAGATGTGGAAATGGAAACAACTCTGAAGAATTCTAGCGGAATCAGAAGCGTGAAAAATCAAGTTACACGAGGAATGGTTTTGCCTTTTCAGCCTCTTTCTCTAGCATTTGACCATGTTAACTATTACGTGGAAATGCCTTCTGTAAGTCAATTCTTTCTTCGACATTAATCTATGACCTCTCAGCAACTTCTTTCAGTTACATTTACTATATTGAATGACACTTTCCTGGTCAAATGAGATTTCTTTATTGCGGCGTTTTTCTTTTAGTACGTGCAAGTAAACTCGTTCTTCTGAGGTTCTGGACATTTCTTCAGTTTTGTGCATGGTTACGATAGAAATTTCTATGACTAATTTGCATGTTTCCAATTAAAATGGTTTAGGATTGCAAGCTATGGGTATTGAATGTTACATAGATGTACTTCTCCCCAAAGCTTGCAACCTTAAACTTGATCGAACCAAAGACCTGAAAGGGTACAAGAGAACTTCATGTCCACAGACATTACATAGTTCATAACACCCAAATTTGTAGACACTTGCACTAGTTAATATATGCGTGTAGCCGTTTATCGCTTCGTGGAATAGGAATCTTGATAAACACAACGTGCTTAGCGTGGAATAAGAAAAGATTTGTAGGAACATTAAGCTACAAAACCAAATAATTACAAAATTGTAGAATAAGATATGTCCATACAATGAAAATGGGACATGATTAAGAAGCTATTATCTTCACCTGGCCCCCGAGCTTGAGTTTACCGATTGGAAGATGAAATTCTATTTTAATTTGTAATTTCTATCACTTATTTTAAATATAAAATTTACACTTAAAAATATTAATTTAGTTATCAAAAGATTGTGATGATTCATACAGCATTAAAAAAAAAATGCTAATCAAATAAAAATTATAGTAACATAGCAAAAAAAAAAAAAAAAGGTAAAAAAATGTTAATCAAACAAAATAAATGATAGTTTATTATTCGATTGACCATTCAAGAAAATTGATAATACTTCACCTTGTTCAAAATAAAAATCATAACCTTAAACCTTGTTGAAGCTTGATTGCGCTCCATCCCACCTCGACGCCTAATCTCTGTCAAATCCTTTGCTCAGCCTTCTCCTTCGTATGAAACGCTTGCCAACCCTATCCTTTTTGTCTCAGATTTGATAGATTTCTTGCTGATGAGTGATGCCGTCTCCCTGCCCTGCTCGTGATTCTGAGTGTGCATGTTTCATTCGCGTGGCACAGTCGAGCCCCCATCTTAAAATTGCTAGCGTTAAAGATCATCGCATGCTCGCATGAGTTTGCTCACTTCTCTCGCCTCACTCATTCGTCCAGTCGGTGCTCACCCTTGGCTTGATTTCCTACTCCGCTCCTCTCGTTTACGAGTCGCTCGCGCGTCGCCCTTTGCAGAAGCGGATCGTCTCACGATTTCTGCTACTTCACCCATGCTCGGCTTCCCACGCTGTCCTACTCACTGAATCGAGCACAAGAGATGTCTCGCTCTCTGAATGTGTGTCGTCTCCGCCTCCTTTCTTCGTCTCTATTTTACTGGAGTTAAACTGACCCTGTTCTACCACTTTTTTGGCCGCTTTGATTTCCCCTTCTCTGTTCTATCCTTCGACTCCACACTTTTCATATTCGCCATTTCCGATCCCGGTGAACCGGAATTTAATGGAATATTACAGCTACAGTTTTGAATACACCTGGATAACAATTGTAGCCCGATTGGTGCAGCGTAATCATGGCGTTTCATAACTAAAAACAAAAAAAATTGTTAGAGCCAGAAAATAGATGACTATCGAATCCAAGGAATCCACTAAGCTCAACAACCGCAACGAGTTACAGCCACAAATATGGGGAAAAAAAGGGAACATTTACGTACATACCACTCCATTATTATTTCAATTTTTATGTATTTACATATATTACATCTATACTTCAATTTTTATGTATATGTCACCATACCTATTCAAGATAAGGCCTCTTTTGTTTTTTGAAAGTTACAATAATGATATATTTTTATGTATTTTTGGGTGCTATAAATTTAAAAATAAAAGTTACATAAGTAAATACATAAGAATTGGGTGTTGTTTTTGTAAATGCTCAACAACAAAAAAAAAAGTTACCGTCCCATTTAGTTAGTAAATTGCAAAATAGTATAAGCTTCATCATTTTAGATAAAGAAAAAGCCGCAAGTGTGCAAATGAGTCAAGTTGAGCTCGAGCCGAGCCGCACTTGGCTGAGCCCAAGCTCGAGCTCAAACTTTATTTTACGAGTTCAAACCGGCTCACAAGCTAGCTCGATTAATAATAAAAAAATAATATTAATTCAAATTAGTGTTATATTAAAATGATAAATATGATAAGCAAATATGGGATATAATAAGAAATCATTTAATATAAAATATCATTTTTTATAATATATTTAATAGCTTAAAGTTAAAATTTTGAATATTATTTCATTTAAATTTATTTTATATTGATTAATTTTTACAAGTTAATTAGTCAAGTTGGAGTGCTTGAGCCTGGCAAGTTAGCTTATTGAGTTCAGTCCACAAGCCACTTATTGAACCGAGCCCGAGTCGGCTTGGCTCAATTACACCCCCAGCTGCTAGTATAGAAGCTAAAATATAAAAAAAAAAGCGGAGAACCTCTGGAGCCAAAAAATCCATGCCCAATTAATCTAAGGAATTCAGCAATAGTCCCAAGAAATTAATATGAGAAAATCTAATGAACTTAGATCATAAATACATCATCTCTTCTCATGTGGTAACATCAGCATGTTTTACCAAAACTTGGAAAAGAAAACAAAAAAGCTAAACTCGTACTTAAGAAAAACATTATGACTCCTAAATTAGAAGTTTTTTTTTTTTCAAATTGTTTATTTAAACGCATAAAACTTACGTTTTCAATGAATTTTAACATTGAAGTTTGGTTGTAGTCTCCACCAATTGAATTTGTGGTATCATGTAAATTGTCAATCTATATTTACGGTAATATTGTTAACCTTGACCATATCTCTCTCTCTCTCTGTGTAGGAAATGAAAAAACAAGTTGGAGAAAAACGGCTACAACTGCTCTGCGATGTGAGTGGTGCATTTAGACCCGGCATCCTAACCGCTCTAGTTGGTGTGAGTGGAGCAGGAAAGACTACACTGATGGATGTATTAGCTGGAAGAAAAACTGGAGGGCATATTGAAGGAACCATAAATATTTTGGGATACCCCAAAAAGCAAGAAACATTTGCTCGAGTCAGTGGTTACTGTGAACAGAATGACATTCACTCACCACATGTTACGGTATATGAATCCTTGACATACTCGGCCTGGCTTCGTCTTTCCCCAGAAATAGACCTTGAAACTAGAAAGGTAACTCTGCTTCATGTCCTCTACTCTTCTGTGTAGTTTTCTTCTTTAGATACTGATGGCACGATCTAACAAATAAGCAATGGAAATAACGTTCTTTAATGCATCTTCACGAGTAGAGTGTCAAAAGTATTAAAGATGGAGAGCTATTTCTCCCACTCTCGCCTCCCGCCTCCAGCCTCCTCTAATTCGCCAATCGACGCTTCCTGCTCCCGATCGCGATCCCGTCTCCGCCTCCCGTCTCCCGCGCACGCGAACAGTCGCGCCTCATCTATTTTGGCGCGCGAAGCTTCGCATCCCTTGGCCAGAAACCGCTCCGGCATCCTCTATTTCGCTTTTCTTGTGATAAAAGAAGATCTCTCCTTTAGATCTTGAAGAGGTGAAGTCACGGTGAAGGCAAGGAGTTCTTGCTAGTGGTGATCGGGCTGAAGAGTAAGAAGGCATCGCAAGGGCATCGCTCTCCAAGGGTTTCTTATTCAGCCATAAAAAGAAGGCGGTTCTCGAAGGCTTCTTCACGTTTGTTGTGATAAATTTGGCTTAAGTGTGAAGAAAGAAAAAAGACAGCAGACTTGCTTTCTTTGAAATTTTCTTATTCCTTTTTGGTGTGTATTACGGTGGAGAAAGGAGAGAGGAGACAAAGATTTCTCTTGTAATTGTTGAAGAGATCGACCGGTGTAAATTCCTCAATTAGTAAGATCCTCTGCAACTCCGTGGATGTAGGCAATTTGCCGAACCACGTAAATCTGTGTATTCTTTTGGTGTGAATTTTATCGTGTTATTTTATTCGCTTCGTCGTCGATCGTTTTAAATTTTATATATATACCACAACAACTAGTATCAGAGCCAATGACTATAGACGAAATGAAGATTTCAGGGATCGAGAAGTTCGATGACACAGATTTTGGTTATTAGAGGATGTAAATAGAGGAATATCTTTATGGGAAGAAACTATATCTTTCGTTATTGGGGAAAAGACTTGAAAGGATGAATGAGACTGAATGGAATATGTTGGATCGATAGATTCTGGGAGTTATTCGATTGACCCTATCGAGGTCCGTTGCACATAACGTCGTCAAGGAGAAGACTACTGCAGATCTTATGATAGCCCTGTCAGGTATGTATGAAAAGCCATCGGCGAATAATAAGGTATATCTAATGAAGAAGTTATTCAATTTGAAGATGGAGGAAGGTATGTCTGTTGTACAACACCTGAATGATTTCAATACCATCACAAATCAATTATTGTCTGTGGAAATTGAATTTGTTGATGAGATACGTGCACTGATCTTGTTGGCTTCATTGTCAAATAGCTGGGAAGCTATGAGAATTGCTGTTAGTAATTTTGCAGGTAAATCTAAACTGAAATTTGAAGATATTCGTGATTTGATTTTGACTGAGGAGGTGTGCAGAAAAGATTCTTGCGAGATCTCAGGTTCGAGTTCAGCACTAAATGTTGATTCCAGAGAGAGATCACTTGACATGAACTCAAACAAGGGAAGATCAAAATCAAAGAACAGAAGCAAGAGCAAGTCAAGGCCTGATAAACAAGTAACTTGCTGAAATTGTGGCAAAACTGGCCACATAAGGAGAAACTGCAGGAATCTTAAGAAGAAGGAGATTGACAGTGCGAATGTGGTAATTGAAGAATCACATGATGCACTACTTCTGACAGTTCATAGTCCTATTGATGACTGGATACTGGATTCAGGAGTTTCGTTCCATACAACTTTCCATCGGGAATTGATGCGGAATTATGTTGCAGGTGACTTTGGAAAAGTATATCTGGCAGATGAAGAAGCTCTGAATGCGGTAGGAATGAGAGATATTGACATTGCACTTCCAAATAAAAATAAGTGGACTCTGGAAAAGGTCAGACACATTCCTGAACTGAAGAAGAACCTCATTTCTGTTGGACAGCTTGATGAATGTGGACATTCAGTAGTTTTCTCAGATAGTACCTGGAAGGTTGTTAAAGGAGCATTGGTACTGACCCGGGGTAAGAAAACAGGTACACTGTATATGACTACTGGTTTAATTAACAGTGTTGATACTACTGTTGCAGAAACACATCAGAGTTGTGGCATTGCAGACTTGGCCACATGAGTCAAAGAGGTATGAAAGAACTTCAGTCCAGAGGCAAGTTACCAGAACTGAAGTCAGTTGATTTCAGTATGTGCAAGAGTTGCATTATGGGGAAGCAGAGGAAGGTCAGTTTCTTGAAAGGTGGCAGAACGCCAAAGGCAGGAAAGCTGGATCTTGTACACACAGATGTATGGGGACCTTCTCCAATGACATCTCTTGGAGGCTTTCGTTACTACATCACATTCATTGACGATCACAGTAGAAATGTATGTGTTTATTTCTTGAAGTATAAATCTGATGTATTCAGTGTGTTCAAGACTTGGAAGGCTATGGTTGAAACAGAGACATGCTTAAAGCTGAAATGTCTGAGGTCTGATAATGGTGGTGAGTACATTGATGGTGGGTTCAAGGAGTACTATGCAGCTCAGAGAATCAGAATGGAGAAGACTACTCCAAGAACACCACAGCAAAATGGTGTTGCAGAGCGCATGAATAGGACCATTATGAGCGGGTTAGAAACATGAGATTGCACGTCGGACTACCGCCTACTTTCTGGGCAGAAGCGGTTAGTACTACAGTTTATTTGATCAATAGGGGATCATCTGTTCCATTAAACTGTGAATTACCTGAAGAAGTCTGGAGTGGGAAAGAGGTAAAATTTTCTCACCTTAAGACTTTTGGTTGTCGTTCTTATATTCTCATTAATCCTGATGCTTGTAATAAGCTTAAGGCTAAGTCAAAGAAGTGTTATTTCATTGGCTATGGAGATGAGGCATTTGGATATCGTTTCTGTGATGATCAGAGTCGAAAGATCAAAAGGAGCAGGAACGTGGTTTTCAATGAGAATGTTATGTACAAGGACAAGTCCAGTATGGTTTCTGAAACAACACTGAAGGAATCTGAGTTGGTAAAGTTTGATGATTTACCAGAGGTCACAATGCAGTACAGAGATGCAGATGACGAGAAGAGTGGATCCAGGGCATCCACTCCTATTGTTCCACAGTCAGTTTCAGAGCAGTCTACCCCTACAGTTGCAGTTCGCAGGTCAGAAAAGGCCAGACGTTCTCCACAGCGCTATTCTCCGACTTTGAACTACATTTTACCGACAGATGGTGGAGAACCTCAGAGTTATGAAGAAATCTTGCAAGATGAAAATTCGAGTAAGTGAGAGCTAGCCATGAAGGAAGAGATGAATTCTCTGCTAAAATCAGACTTGGGAGTTAGCAGATATTCCAATTGGGAAAAAGGCATTACACAACAAGTGAGTGTACCGGGTGAAGACTGAGCATGATGGCAGTAAGAGGTAAAAGGCAAGACTTGTTGTAAAGGGTTTTCAGTAGAAGCACGGTATTGATTATTCCGAGATTTTCTCTCCTGTGGTGAAGCTTACAACCATTAGAATGGTACTGTCTATAGTGGCTACTGAAGATCTCTTTCTTGAGCAGTTAGATGTGAAGACAGCTTTTCTTCATGGGGATCTTGAAGAAGACATCTACATGCACCAACCTGAAGGGTTCGTGGTACAAGGAAAAGAAGAGTCAGTTTGCAGATTAAAGAAGAGCTTGTATGGCCTGAAGCAAGCTCCTAGACAATGGTACAATAAATTTGATAATTTCATGCACAGTGCAGGGTACAGCAGATGTCAGGCAGATCACTGTTGCTATGTCAGGTATTTTGACAATTCTTATATCATTCTACTGCTGTATGTGAATGATATGCTTATTGCAGGTGTTAGTACTGAGGAGATCAATAATCTGAAGGAGCAGATGTCAGAGCACTTTGCAATGAAGGATTTGGGAGCTGCAAAGCAAATCCTTGGTATGAAAATTGTCAGAGATAGAGTCAGAGACATGTTGAGACTCTCTCAGGCTGAGTATGTAAAAAGGGTACTTAGCAGGTTTTATATGGATAAGACCAAACCAGTTGGCACATCCTTGGGAAGTCACTTGAAACTCAGCAAGAATCAGTCACCCAAGTCAGAGGAGGAACGAGATTACATGAGTAAGGTTTCTTATGCTTCAGCTATTGGTTCACTTATGTATGTTATGGTTTGCACCGGACCTGATATTGCCCATGCAGTGTGAGTCGTTAGCAGATACATGAGTAATCCTGGAAAGGAACATTGAGAAGCAGTGAAGTGGATCTTGAGGTACCTAAGAGACTCTGTAGAAACTTGTTTATGTTTCGGAGGAAAGAGTTCAGAGGTACGGAGCTATGTTGATGCTGATATAGCTGGAGAAATTGATATTAGAAGTACTACAGGCTATATTTACACTATTGGTGACATTGCAGTATCATGGGGCTCTAATCTGCAGAAGAGAGTTTCATTGTCTACTACAGAAGCTGAGTACATAGCAGTGTCAGAAGCTGTAAAAGAGATGATATGACTATAGAGCTTTTTTAAAGAATTGGGCAAGAAGGATCAAAAGGGCATTCTCTACAGTGACAGTCAAAGCGCTATATTCCTTGCCAGAAATACAGCATTTCAGCTAGGACAAATCACATTCAGATCAGGTATCACTTCATACGATCATTGTTGGATGACGAACAGTTGATGCTTGAGAAAATTTGTGGAAGCCAGAACCCTGTTGATATGTTGACAACGGGTGTTACTCTAGAGAAACTGAAATTTTTGCGCAGCTTCATTTCGTCTTCTAACTTGAAGACATGGGCTTTGAGTTGTAGAGGTGGAGGATTCATGTTTGAAGAAAAGGGCGACATCGCCAATGGAGAATTCTTGTTTGAATAAAAGGGCTACGCCGCCAGTGGAGATTCAGTTCGAGGAAGGAGATGTTGTAGTCTGTGTATCGGTCTCCAAGTGGGAGATTATTAAAGATGGAGACTGATTTCACCCACTCTCGCCTCCCACCTCCGCTAATTCGCGAATCGACACTTCCTGCTCCCGCTCCGCTCCCGATTGCGATCCCGTCTCCGCTTCTCGTCTCCCGCGCACGCGAACAGTCGCGCCTCCTCTGTTTCGTTCACAAAGCTTCGCGTCCCTTCGCCAGAAACCGCCCCCGCCTCCTCTATTTCGCGAAGCGAAGCATCCCTCCGCTTTCTTTCTTCTTGTGATAAAAGAAGAGACTCTCCTTTAGATCTTGAGGAGGTGAAGTCACGGTGAAGGCAAGAAGGAGTTCTTGCTAGTGGTGATCGGGCTGAAGAGGAAGAAGGCATCGCAAGGCCATTGCTCTCCAAGGGCTTCTTATTCGGCCAGAAGAAGAAGGTGGTTCTCCAAGGCTTCTTCATGTTTGTTGTGGTAAATTTGGCTTAAGTGTGAAAAAAGAAAAAGGACAGTAGGCTTGCTTTCTTTGGAATTTCCTTCTTCCTTTTTGGTGTGTATTATGGTGGAGAAAGGCGAGAGGAGACAAAGATTTCTCTTGTAATTGTTGAAGAGATCGATCTGTGTAAATTTCTCAATTAGTAAAATCTTCTTCAACTCCGTGGATGTAGGCAATTTGCCGAATCACGTAAATCTGTGTGTTCTTTTGGTGTGAATTTTCTCGTGTTATTTTATACGCTTCGTCGTCGATCGTTTTAAATTTCATATATATACCACAACAAAAAGAGTCCCTGGTTATTTATATTGAGTCATTTTAGTCCCAATGTTTTTTAAAGTGCTAAATTTGTTATCGGACTGTTTAATCGAGGCCAAAATAATCATCATTCAAAATTTCAACCCATAGAGTCCGTGAACCGATTTGACACTTCCAAATTCTGGGACTAAAATAACGACCCCCCATGGGATCATTTTGACGCATTTTTTTTATTTTTCAATTATCAATAATGAATCCCCAGCTCATGTATTTAATGATTGAGAATTGCTATTTCATCTTAAAGTTCTGCCTTTATTATGTTGCAAACTGTATGATACAACTTTGCAGTATCTCTATGCAGTAGATGTAGAATCATAATTTATCTCCATTTGTGATGCTTTTTTCATCGCTTATTATCGCTTGTTTTTATATCATACAACATAATTAACTGAAAATTATAATTGCAAATTTGATTATCTTTATTTCCAATAATATAGAATTTCAAATGGCCATTGCTAACATGCGGAAAACTTTATGTAGATGTTTGTAGAAGAGATTACGAACTTGGTTGAGCTTAATCTGTTGAGGAATGCTTTAGTGGGCCTTCCAGGAGTGGATGGTCTATCGACCGAACAGAGAAAGAGGCTTACAATTGCAGTTGAATTGGTTGCGAATCCATCCATCATCTTCATGGATGAGCCAACATCCGGTCTTGATGCCCGGGCTGCAGCAATTGTTATGCGAACGGTGAGGAATACTGTCAATACTGGACGGACAGTGGTGTGCACAATCCATCAGCCAAGCATAGATATTTTTGAAACTTTTGATGAGGTTTGATTTTTTGACTTAATGAGACATTCCTATGACTGTAATAACATTGGATAGCATTCTGAGTGATAATAATGTTTTTTTATTTTATTTTATTTTATTTTATTTTTTCAGTTACTTTTAATGAAAAGGGGTGGACAATTAATATATGCTGGAGAACTTGGGCATCAATCTTCCAAGCTTATAGAGTATTTTGAAGTATGTTTTTATTTCAAGAATACTTGCTGCATTTTTTCATTTGTTATCGAAAGTTTTTTTACTTTATCTACTAATGTAAGCATAAATTTAATGGGTCTGTTCTTGCAACAATACTTCTCTTCTAAGATGGCCAGAGAATATTTGTTTTTCAACACCTTCGTCTGAAAGATATTATTAATAGTAACAGCATTCTGAATGATTAATGTTAAGAGACAACATATACATTTTATACCCTGATACCTTCAACTAACCCATAAAATTCAGTCAATTCCAGGGGTCCCCAAAATTACTGAAGGTTATAATCCTGCCACATGGATGCTGGAGATGAGTTCCCCTTTGGCTGAAGCTCAGCTTAACGTGGATTTTGCTGAACTTTATACCCATTCCCCTCTTTACCAGTAAGATGCTGCTTATTCTCAAACACGTCATAGTATCATTTTTTTTCCTTTAGTGCGTGTGCACAAGACACACACACTCTCTCTCTCTCTCCTCTCTTCTACCTCAATTACAAAAAAATGTTAATGAGGCTACCACACACACACAAACAAACACACACACACACACAAAAAAGGAAATCAATCCATGTCCTTCTCACTGAATTCATGTTTCTCCTGCATAACAGGAAGAATCAAGAGCTCATCAAGGAGTTAAGCATTCCAAAATCTGGTTCTATGGATCTTACTTTTTCTACAAAGTATGCCCAGAATTTTGTAACTCAATGCACCGCTTGCTTCTGGAAACAGCATTGGTCTTACTGGAGAAATCCACAGTATAATGCCATCAGGTTCTTCTCAACAGTTGTCACCGGTCTTCTCTTTGGTACCATGTTTTGGGGAAAGGGGAAAAAGACGTAAGTTCTGATATTCTTGGGGTTATTTTTGGTGCATTTACATACATACCACGTAAGTCTTATCTATATACATATCTAACACCTAAACTTTGTCTTTTACATATATACCACCAAAATCTTTCACAACACATCAAAAATACCTCCATTTTGTCTTTTGAAAAGTGAAAAACATCTTTTCATGCACGTAAAGTGGTATGTATGTAAAATTGTAAGTTTAGTTGTTAGATACGTAAATACATAGGAATTGAATGGTATGTATCTAAATCTTCCTATTTTGTGAAACAACTCTTTGATTTTTTTTTTTTCTTTCTATTATATCTTCTTTATCCTCATCTGATAAGTAGAATGAACTCCCAAAATAAAGAAATGGCAAAAACCTATATAAATTAATAAAGAAAGAACTAGGTTCCAACCTTTGTGTAATTTACATTAGCTGGCGTGCAGCATCCAAATGCCTTCATTTTTTATGCTCATATCACTTTGTTGCCTTTGTCATCGCCTCATCAGCCACCATCGTTGACTTGCTGACGACTGCCACCACTATAGAATAAATCAAATTATTTGATGTTCATTAAAAATAAAACAACATAGCTATAAAATGCTGAACATATTTTATCTCCTATTAAAACATCAACAAAATAATGTAAAAAATAAAAGCAAGCGTAATCCCAAATGGTCCCTTAGTTTTCAACTGTTCTTTGCAATCTGAATTTTTAATTGATTGCTCTGGTCGGCATTTAACAATTAGATTGAACCTAAAACAATTATAATAATTACATAACTTGCATCAGCTTGTGAATCAAAATTTTTCTAGCATCTACTTTCCAATTGTGTTATCATTTCAAGATATCATCCTTTATGTATATATTGCGAACTCACGAAAGAGCATTACTTTTCTTGTCAAACAGAACCATGCAACAGGACCTGTTAAATCTAATGGGTGTAATTTATGCTGCTGTTTTCTTCCTTGGAGCTACCAATGCCAACACTGTGCAACCCGTTGTAGCAATTGAGAGAACGGTATTTTATCGCGAAAGGGCTGCTGGCATGTACTCATCCTTGGCATATGCATTTGCTCAAGTAATATACTGCTACAATCTAACTTTCACCAGTTATTTCATGTAATTTCTTAAATTGAATATATGCTAGGAACAGTGCAATATACTATAAAAACACATTTACATACATACTACCCGATTCCTATGAATTTAAATATCTAACTCTAAAAGTTTACTTTTAATATTTGTACAGCACAAAATTTTCATATCACATAAAATATTCCAGTATTTTAACTTCTAAAAATTGAAATACACCTTTTCATGCATTGGTAAGTTGACATATATATAAAAATTGAAGTTCAGGTGTTAGATTTGTAAATACATAGGAATGAAGTGGTATGCATTTAAATCTTCCTATTATGAAGCAAGCATTATCTTTTCTTTCCTTTTCTTTCTCTTTTTTTATTTATGTTGAGTTGGGGGAGCAGTATATGACAAAAAGGAAACATATGACAAAAAGGAAACAAGAAGCTTTCAATTATTATGACATTACCATATTTGCTTCCTCCCCTAAGTAAAATGGAGAGTTCAAAATTTTTTATGGAAGCCAATCATGTTTTTTTTGGAACTATGTAGACTAAAATGAACCAAGGGATTAGTGTCGTCATGATCATCATAATCATCTTTACCCCTATTCGAGTTTTTTGGCGCCGGTAATAATGAAGCTAAATAAGACTAATATAAAAGAAATTTAGAATAAACAGAATGAATATGCTGAAGTAATATGTTTGAAATCGTGAATAGTTTTACATATCTGACTCCTAAATTTTACATTTTATATTTCACATTTATACCACCCAAACTCTTCATATCACATAAAAAATATCACTATTTTATCCTTTATTTCATCCATAGGCAACGTGTCATGTTTGTGTGTGTGTGTGTGTGAAAAATAAAGTTTGGGTGTTAGAAGTGCAAACACTTGCGTGGTACATATGGCAATCTTCCCATAAACAAGATGAATAAACTGAAGTAATATGACTTGAAATTGTGAGTGGTATTTATATTTATCACCGTTCTTATAACCCTAGAAAGATAGATAAACAGGAATTCATAACTTCATCCTGTCTGTCTTTGCAGGTGAGCATCGAAGCAATCTACATCGCCGTCCAGAGCTTTGTTTATACACTTCTCCTCTTCTCAATGATAGATTTTGGATGGAGTGCAGCCAAGTTCTTCTGGTTCTTCTTCCTCATCTTCATGTGCTTCATCTACTTCACATTATACGGCATGATGGTCGTAGCCTTAACTCCGAGCTACCAAATTGCCGGCATTGTATCTTCCTTCTTCTACAGCTTCTGGAACTTATTCTGCGGCTTTGTCATGCCGAGAAAGGTGCTTAATTTCATCAATCTAATATTACATTCTGTTCCTACTTTCAATTATTGATGCATTTGTAACTTTCATTTTACATTAAAGATGATGCCTGTGTGGTGGAGGTGGATGTATTGGGCTAATCCGGTGTCGTGGACGATATACGGTGTGCTTGCTTCGCAGCTGGGAGAGTTAGATAATGGTGTAGAGATACCGGGAGAGCCGAGTGTTGATGTGAAAACTTTTCTGAAGCTAAAGTTAGGATATGAGCATGATTTTTTAGGTATTGTGGCTGTAGTTCACGTGGCCTTCGTCTTTGTCTTCACCTTTGTTTTCGCATATTCTATCAAGTTTTTGAATTTTCAGAAGAGGTAGATGAGAGAAACCACCTGCAACAGCAAGCTTAGTTTTAATGGAGGAATAAGGATTCCATGGGTTGGTTTGGTGTAGGAGAGGAAAATTCTATGTAAAATTTTTTAATTCTATTATTATTATTATTATTATTATTATTATTATTATTTTCTTTTTATACATATTAAGTTTTCTAGTGAATTTTCAATTTTGTGTACTATATTTTGGTTTAATATATGATCTTTCTGTGGTTATTAGTAGTGTAGTACATGTAAGCCAACTTAAGAGAGCTACGCAATTGTACATTATGACATATTTTTCACTACTACGAAGTAAAATGTTTTGAGGCTTCAGGTGCTGTTTTATGAATATGGAATTTTGGGGATAAACTGGTAACTAGTAACTATATGGTTATCATTATTATTGTTATTATGTGGTTATTAGTAGTGTCTATAAAAATACTTTTACTGCAAAACATGAGTTTATTGGGTCTAAAATGAAAAAGAAATATTTTGCAGATCTTCAAAGAATTTTAATTTTCAAAAGAATTTAGGAAGAGCCAGGTATGTAAATATATAGGAATTGGGTAATTGTGGTACATGGCCCCATCTTATTAGATATGTCACTATCTTGTGTTATTATCCTAGGGACAATTAGATTGAAACCTAAATGTTTACTTGTCTGACATTTAAATTTTCTTATTTACATGCATCACTGAGATCTTTAATATTACATAAAAAATATCAATATTATTAACTCTTTTAGCATAAAATATATTTTTCCATACATAAATTTATGATATTAAAATTTTATTGATTTAAATATCAAATTTTAAGTGTTAGAAATGTAAATGCATGATTTTTTTTGTGATATGCATGTAAATATTCCTAAAATCTATGCATATTTTGGATTTTGCACACATAATTAACCCCTTCATGATTTCCATACATACCATATATATATATATATATATATATATATATATATATACACACACACACAGGTTATAAAACAAATTAAGTCAAAAACTTGCACAACAGAAAAAATTCACCTCCAACAGAGAACTTAAAGATAAAACAACAATATAACCATAAAACAACAATATAACCTTCATTATGGCAAAACATTGGAATATAACCAACCAAATACCAAAATATAGGGTGGCTTAAAGGAGACAATTATTTGAAGCAAAGTCTAAAAGCTCATACCAACACAGCACCCAATCAAACATATAAAAGTTCTCATAAAATCACACACAAGACACAAAAATCTTCATTCCCCTTTCTCCAAACATTACTCGAGTACACAACAAACCTTCATAATCAATACTTGTAATCCTTCTCATGAAGACTAACCGTGGCCCCATCTCCGAGCGCAGCACCGCCGCCATATTTCCCGAGCGTTGCTTCCGAGTTCGCCTTGCACCTCGAGAGAAAAGCTGCCCGCGCCTTGTCCACATTCCCTTCCTTCCCAGCCCATGCCTTCAGCGTGCTCTGCTGCAATGCACGACCAAACGAGAATGAAAGCGACCACGGCTTCTTCCCCTTCAGCTTGTTCATTGCATTGAGGTTAAGCGTCGCCTCCTCCTCGCTCTGCCCGCCGGAGAGGAAAACAATGGCCGGCACGGCCGCCGGAACAGTCCTCAATAGAGTTCGCACGGTGTACTCCGCAATAACCTCAGGCGCCACCTTAGCCGAATCTGAGCCCGGAGTCACCATATTCGGCTTCAGGAGTGAACCTTCCAAGAGAACATGGTGATCATTAAGCGCCTTGTAGCAAGCCGCAAGCACCCGTTCCGACACTTCGGCGCACCGATCGATGTCATGCGGCCCATCGACGAGGATCTCCGGCTCAACAATGGGAACCAACCCATTCTCCTGCGAGATGATGGCATAACGAGCGAGTCCGTTCGCATTCTCGTTGATGGCGAGCTGCGAAGGCTCGTTGGGACCAATTTTGAGGACGGCGCGCCACTTCGCAAAGCGGGCGCCGGCTTCGTAGTACTTGGCGCATCGCTTGCCAAGATCATCGAGGCCTTGTGTGGTGGTTTCGCCTTTGGTGCCTGCAAGCTCGACGGTGCCCTTGTCCACCTTTATGCCGGGGAGAACGCCGCCGGCTTTTAGAACTTCAACAAACGGCTTTCCGTCGGCGGTTTTCTGATAGAGGGTTTCCTCGAATAGGATTACCCCGCTAAGGTATTGAAGGGCGCCGGGAGCACAGAAGAGGAGCTCACGAAGAGCCTGGCGGTTTGCCTCGACATTCTCGACATTGATGCTTGCAAGCCGCTTGCCAATGGTACCGGTAGACTCGTCGGCGGCGAGGATACCCTTGCCGGGAGTACCGATGTAGGCAGCGTTGGTGATGAGCTCATCTGTAATGGAAAATATTGGTTTGGTGCTCAGTTTATTAGGAAAAAGAGGCGGTGTAAATTAGAAATTTAAGCACGGTGGATATTGTTGAGAACAATGTTTGTATTGAAGTTCAAGCGACAACAATGGCAGCCAATGAACAGATAAAAGAGTCAACATTTATTGTAAGATTTGAGAAAATTCATTCAAAATAGCAATATCAGCATACCCTGTATTCATGAATCCCATTTGGTCTTTCTAGTTCACTATTTTTAGCATGTGGTTTCTGTGAGATCATGTAAAATTTTAAACATAGCCCTAGAGGGGAATACCATAGCTACCATGAGCTATCATGGAATAAATTGTTTCTTTATTGCTGTAAAATTTAGTTCTAATACTTTGTTTCTCTAAACAGCTTCCTTTTTTATTGGAAGATTTGCATGCATACCACTCAATTCTTATGTATTTATATCTCTACCCAAACTTCAATTTTCACATATGAAAATGTGTATTTCACTTTTAAGTTAAAAAAGCGGTATATTTCAAGTGATATGAAAGATTTGGATGGTATAAATGTAAGAAGAAAAGTATAGGTGTTAGATATGTAAATACATGTGAATTGGGTGGTATGTGCGTAAATGCCCTTTTATTCGTGCAGGTCTAGTGGCCATTATCTAAACAAGCGCTAAAACTTGGCAATGGTTATGCTAAAAGCAAAATAGCCATTATCCTACATACACCCTTCAATCAGTTTTACAATTAATGGATCATATAAGCCCGCACTATACCGCTTCTAATTATCTTAAAGTTCTGGCAAACTTGGCAATCTAAAGCAGCTTATTTTGCATGCTTACTTCCAGAGCAAGATAATGGTAAAAGTAAAAGATAGGAAGATAATAACTAAAAATAGAGGGGCCATTCACATGCATACCATCCAATTCCTAAGTATTTATATATTTAACACCTATACTTTGCTTGTTTCATATAAATCACAAAAATCTCGAGATTGATCTCAAGATTGTAGGGTGAGATATTTTGATAAACTTTTCAATAGTGTGAAAATACAATCAACTTTAGTCATATTAATATCTTAAATCATAAAAAACCTTTTTATTTCTATTGTAAAGTTTGAAAAAACAGTAGAACCTAATGATATTTTGATAAGTGTGAACATGTACAAGAGTTCTAATAATTTCTTGACTTACTAAGCTTTCTAATATTATTTTAAGACTAAAAGGATAAATGATGAGTGGAGAAAGAATCTACTGGTTCCTATTTTTAAAAATAAAGGATATGCAAAAGAGTGTAAATTATAGAGAAATTAAATTAATATGTTATACATTAAAATTATGGGAGATGGTAATTTAAAATGGTTTACAACGAGACTTCAAAAATTTTCAAAATTAATTTAGATTCATGTCGGAGAAGTCTACCATGAAAACTATACATTTATTCAAAGGGAACATATAGAGAGAGCAAGGGGGACATACATAAATTTTTTGTTGATTTAAAAATATTTATGATATGATTCCAAAAGAATTACTTTGCAGAGTTCTAGAAAAGAAAGATGTTGATATTATTTATATTAAGTCATTAAAGATATATATACTAGAGTTGCTACTTGTGTTAAAACACAAGAAGGATTGACAAAGTATTTTTCTATTTTAGTTGGATAACATCAGAGATCGGCTTTAAGGCCATGACATTTTACTAAGTTATAGATGCTCACTCTCAGTGACATTTATAGGAGGATATACCTTGGTGTATGCTTTTCGCTGATGATATCCTTCTTGTGGATAAGACTAGAGAAGTTCAAGAGAAACTTGAATTATGGATGTCAACTTCAGAGTCTAAAAGCATATCTAATAGTGGGGTTGTAACTATGAGTGGTCATTTTAAAGGGATCGAACATTTTAGATATCTCAAAAATAATGTTCAAAATGATGGTGTATAGATGAGGATTTTATTAGTAGAAGTGAGGTTGGATGGTTCAAGTGTTGGAATGCATTGGGTCTATTATGTGATTAAAAAAGAACTGCTTAAACTTTAAGGAAATTCAATAAGATGGTGGTGAAACCTGCAATGACTTAAGGCGTAAAATGTTGACCTATAAAAAAAGCATAAAATTAAGTTAAGTGCTACTGAGATGAGAATGCTCATGTGGATGAGGGACTTTACACTTAGAGACAAAATGTGAAACAAATATATCCGTGATAGGGTTGGAGTGGCCTAATGGCAAACAAGATTAAAGAGAGTCATGGTAGATGATTTGGTCACATTAAAAATCGGCAATCTAATGGCCCAATTAGAAGAGTATGTGTTCTAGATTTTTCATATGTTAAAAAAAGGTAGAGATAGACCAAAAAAGACTTGGGCATGTTGTATAAAAAAAAAATCTTCACTTTTTAGAATTAAATGAAAACATGACACTTAATAAAATACAATGGAGAAAAAAGATTTATGTAGCCGACACCACTAAGTGGGTAAAAACTTAGGTAGTTTTTCTTGTTGTAAGGCATCCTTCAAATGCCTACCTCGCAAAATGGACAAAAAAAGGCTCAATACTATTGTTGGGAAAACAACTTTTTAAGTTCTTACAATTACTGCATATTTTCCTTTTTGAAAAAGTTGAACAAATTTCATGCAGCTAATATACTTTTAAGAGATTTGAACGCTGAAAAAAACTTCTCACCATGGCAATTTATGAAAACTGAGAAAAGAGCAATAGCAAAATAAATATGTGGCATCAGTTTGAAAGCAAAATAGTGAAATAGTTACCCTAAAAAACTAGAAAGTGCTCACTACTAAGAGTTGCTATGCTCAATGGTAAATTAAACTAAACCATACAACAAGGCACAAAACACAAGAAGTGCTTTAGATGCTAAACAGGCTAGCACTTGAATATAAATAGATCAAATAAGCACAAGAAGATATAAGAGCTTGCTAAAAAATTAGTAGAAAACCAACAATCTGTGTAGGTCATTTAGCCTGATCGAGCCAATCTTATTAAACAAATGGATGAACAATGAATTCAATTTAAAAACTTACATGGGCTTAACAATTCAAGATAATATAAATTTAATTTAAATATAATAAGCCAAAAATCATACAATTTTTAAATATTAATTTTTTTTTTAATTTTAAAAACCTTTAAACATAACTTAAAATCCAACCTAAACAAGCCAACCTAACAGCCTATAATATCCCCACATGGGCAAATAGCTCAACCGGTGGAGCTCCCTCCGTACATTTACGCACAACGAATAAAATTTTCCAGTTAATAAGAGACTAAACACAAATATAAGAAAATTTGAGAGCTCCCGTCAGTGGAATTCATCTTTTTATTTGGTTTTTTTATTTAGTTTTTAGTTAATAACATACAAAAAAGTAATTAAATTTCAAATAAGATTTTAATTAAAGTTTCTTTAAATTAAATTATGTGATTAGTTATAATTTATGAGCCAATATCAAGCTTTAATTGATTACCTTAATAAGTTTGTTCATAAGCTTTAAATAATTTCGTTCATGGTCATAAAAGAGTCGATCTAGATTGTATTTAAACTTGTTCATTTGATAAAGTATTTAAAAAGGTGTTCAATTCTGTTCAACTACTTAATTAAACGATTGCAAATGAGTTCTTAATCGAGCCGACCTACGAGTAGCTTGTCGAATGTTCAATTCATTTGAAGCCCTAATAACAACTCAAGCTAAATTCACACAGCTATGAGAATTAAAAGATCCTGACCAGATTGGCCATAATGAAGTATTTCGTGCAGCCGTTCACCAATCAAACAAGTCGTTCATTGATCCGACTGCACACATGATCCAGATCTTACCCGCACAAACTCGAAACCCCATAAATAAACATACAATTGTTCAACAAGTTAACGGATAATATGCGCTCTAACGTCAACAATCACAATCGTCTCCAACAATCATCATAAGATCCAGTCTACCAATTTGACACTGATAAGTTCGCACCATTGATCAGAAATCTATAACACAACTCTTTAAAACTTCTCCGCAAGAAACGTCAAACACCATTCAATGAAAAAAGAAACAACGAATAATGATGTAAGCTTCGGAATCCATAAAACCAGATCCGATTAACGAACCAGAATGGCAACGCACCAAATGAAACAATTGAAAACAAAATATAGAACGGATCCGTCGATATACCTTTGTACTTTCCGATGTAGGCGGTCATCTTCGATGGATTAGGCGGGCAAGAAGATTGCTTGGATTGGGGAAGACGATGGATGCAATAATGAGTAATATGACGGATGGGTAGCTGCTAGGGTATTAAAGGAAGTCACGGTGTCGATAACGAAGATTCTAGGGCATCATTCGGCACATTTGGGCCGTTGAAATTTTATGGCCTTAAATTATTGATAATTTGTAATTTATCATTTTCATTTTATACGTTCGCCATTAAGATAATCTTGGATTTACAGGAGGGAGGAAGAGAGAGAGAGATATTGTTATGGAGAAAATATCTGAACGTGTGATTGACAGTGTGGATCGCACCACAACGTTGGACACGGTGCGCCTGTGCTTTCTTATTAATATCTCTAAACTCATGACTATCTCTCGATAACGACATCCGAACCCGACTTCAAAGATTCAGATTCAGATTTAGATTTAGATTTAGGCTCAGGTCCAGCATACTGATATTTTAATTTTTTTTAATTTGGTTGATCAGCTGGCCTAAATTTGTCTTAAAAATGATCTGTGAACTCAAAATTGACCAAAATCTAACTTGTCAATCCGAACTTGACTCAAAATTAATATGATTTATGACCCAAATAACTATTGTGTGTTTCGTGAGTATATATATTATCTAAAATATTTTACCTTTTTATTCTGTATATCGGCGGTTGAAGCCTAATTCGATTATGAAAAACAGAGCTGTTTACATTCAAATTGATAGATTTTAAAAAAACTAATTAAAAATTAAATTAATTAGTGTTTTTGTTGTTTCTTAAATTTTTTCTATTATTTATTTATTTTTCTAAAAATATAACTAAATTAAAATTATTAGTATAAAAATCTTAAAGTTTTAATAAAAATCTTCAAGCATATGCTTCATAGAAGATATTAATTTTTTTTCTAAATATATTAACTATTAAAATAATTTTTTTCTAAATATATAGTAATAGCCATAGAAATTTAATATGATAATAAGAAAATTATAGGCAACATACGCATAATCTTCATCACTTAATTCGAGAGTAAATTTAATAAAAGAAGCATAGGTTTTATCTTCAATTATATTATGAAAAATTTAACCTTTCTAGTAAATGAATCATATATATTATTGTTTAAATTTTGTTTATTTATTTAATTAAATGGGTCTAATTAATTATATAATTGATATTAAAAATTCAATTATTTAATTAATTTAAATAAATAAATAAACATGTGGTGTGCAAATTAATTCATTTATTTAATTATTAATATTCTTTTAAATTAATAATATTCAAATTTATTCAATTATTTAAATAAAAAAATATAAATTACTCTTATATAAATATCTATTGAGCTATTCATCCACACTAGGGCCCATTAGGGGCGGTGATAGAGATGTGGTGCGGTCTGCACATCACAACCTATGCAATTTGGAAAATTTATAGTCTTCTTTCTTAAAAATATGTTGTGAAAAATTGTGTTTTGCAATCTGATTTAATGTGTAGTGATTACTATATATATATATATATATATATATATATATATATATATATATATATATATATATATATATATATATATATATATATATATATATAAATGATATTTACTATTTTTATTTAATTAATAAAGCCAGCAAAGTACGTCATGCAAAACTCCCTTAAAAAAGAATATGTTCCCAGATGCTCGACGTCACCTTATGCGCAGAGCCCTTCCATGGCTAAGTCAAAGTTTAGGAAAATTTACGTACATGCCTGCTAGTAGACATGTATATGCCTGCTAATAGGTGAGGTGATATGTATATAAAAATTCAAATTAAGTTGTTAAATTGGTAAATATTTAAGTATTGTGTGGCATACGCGCAAATCTTCTTAATATCATGTGAACTTATAAATATCATTCTAAGATTACCCCCCAAAAAAAAAATCTCCAACGAAAAAACATGAAACTACAGTGAGATTCAACTAGCTACAGAATTGAAGTCACTAGAAGACGAAAAATTATTACGTGGGTGATCTGAATATATATTTCGTGCATAATATGTTGTACATATATTGTACATGAAGTGATTCCATACGTAATATTTTCTCCTAGTAGACGGCGCCTACTCCTCAAAATATAAAAATTAAAGCCAATAAAAGCCATCTAAAATTATATATATAATATATCACTCAATGATGAAGGTGAGACTAGATATTTTGTTATCAGATGGTGCCAAATCTAAACTTATGGTATTCATGAATCAAATGTGATTAGTGATGTGCTTCATTCGACTTGGCTCCATTACAGCCCGAAACACACTGTCATCATCCTCTTAATTTCAAATATTATGATCCTGATTTTGCACCACAAGAGCAAAAAACAACAAACATCGTCTATCCACAGAAATCTCAAAACACCTGCCAAGATGGGCCACATGTACGGCTGTTAGGATTGTATTCAATTAGAAATAGACTTATTTAAATTAATTAAAATATAGATATATAATATAAGATTTTTTAGCCTGAACCTCTTCCAAGCAGATATAAATAAATATAATATATTATTATATAAATAAAATATATATTTTCTTTATTTTGAGTTAAAAAGGAGCCAAATATGATTGAACAAAGAGTAATTCTTGTTCAGCTCGTTTATAATTCAAGCTTAAAAAATGTGTTAGTGTTCGGCTTGTTTATTTAACAAACGATTCAAACACGAGGTGTTGGCAAACAACAATATTTTTTATAGCCATAATTACATGCATATGCAAGTTATTACATGAAAAATAATAATAATAAATGCAAAAAAAAAAAACTCACAATAAACATACATCAAAACATAAATGTTTTATATCTGAATCACTAAAGGCATGTTTGGGAGCCTGTTCTTTCATCTTCTCGTTTCCGTAATGGCGAATGACGAGTTTGCAAGGATGGTTTTTGCGTGTTTCACGGACAGCTGGATGCGGATCAACAAAAGATGAATCAGGGAAAGACCTCCGTGTTCCGTCGTGGGGAGCTTTGTTGCGAGTTGTTTTTTATGTCGCAACCCCTCTTCATTTCACAAAATATCTAACATATATTCCCGCTAATACCTATCGCCCCCTCCCCTCGATTTCCACCTGTGTTGTTAAGCCTAAAACCCCATTGCGCTCACCTCCCTCCACTGTCGATGTAATCAAATCCAACTGCCTCTCTCCGCTTAAGATTTTTTCCTTTATGTTTCGTTTTTGGTTTACCATTGCTTCATTGACTCGTTCGGCTTCTGTGTTCAGTTATGAGTATTGTTTTTCTCTTTTCAGAGAATTTTGTGTTGGTCTTGTTTTGTGTATGCCGGTTCTGATGTTATTAGGTTAATTTGATTGCTTTTTCTTCTTCTTTGATCCAAACAAACATTTTTTGGAAGAAATTTGAGCACTAGTTCTATTTTTTAATTTGAAAGATTTATACCTTTGGAAATGTTTTACGTTTTGATGCAAACTTGAATGTTACATGACAGATAAGTTAGCAACATGTCAATCAAGAGAATTTATAGAATGATGGATATATTATCACTATTTTTCCGTCTTTTAGAAAATATTTGTTGGACTTATTTAATGTATGTCTGTTCAAATGTTAGTATAAGAGAAACATTTGTTTTATTATTTTTATTTGAAAGATTATACTATTGTAAATGTCTATTTTAATGCAAACTTGAAGGTTATATGACAGATAAGTTAACATCTAATTACCTACCGATCAGTCAAGGAAAATTATGAAAAAAAATAGATATACGATCAATGTTACTCTATATTTTAGACAATTTTTGTTAGACTTATTTTGTGTATGCATGTTCAGATGTTAATAGGTCAATTTGTTTGCTCTTGTCTATTCTTCAATGCAGAGAAGCATTTTGGGGGAGAAATTTGAGCACTTGTTATTTTTATTTTTTATTTGAAAGATCTATATCAATAGAAATGCCTATGTTTTCATATAAATTTGAAGGTTGCATGATAGATAAGTTAACAATATCTACTTATCTCATGATCCGTCAGTAGAAGTTATGCAAGGATATATACATGATCACTGTTTTTCCGTCTTTTATAGAATTTTTGTTGACTTGTTTTGTGTATCTCTATTAAGATGTTAGTAGTTCAATTTCTTTGTTCTTACCTATTCTTCGGTGCAGAGAAACTTTTTGGGGAAAATTTTTTAGCTCTAGTTTTTTTTTTTTTTTTTTTGAAAGATTTATACCATTTAAAATGTATATGATTTCATGCAAGTTTGAATGTTACATGGTAGATAAGTTAACAAAATCTACTTGCATCATGATAAATAAGCAGAAGTTATGGAATGATATATATATATTTTTTTTCTTTTACATAATTTTTGTTGAACTTAATTAAGGGTAGGTGGGGCCCGATTAGAAAAACTATGGATGCACCAAAAGAATGGTGGTAAGAGAAAATTATAGTAAGTAGACACTGACATTCAACTGTAATCATTTCAAAATTGTTCTTCTCAAAAATCAAATTTATCAATTGTAGGTCTTGCAGAACTAAAAAATTTAGACATGTTGGCACTTACCCGAAGCTGGATGAGAAGCTAGATATTATGTTTCTCCGTGTTATAGTATTAGGTACCAATGTTTGGGCTACAACAGAGGAGCCCACCTAGAATCTGGATGAGCCCAAATGTGCCCAATCCAATGAGCTCCACAAGAAACAACCAGAGGAAAGAAACCAGGAGGAGTCCAATCAGTCCAAACTTCCTGCAGCTTTGACACAAAAAGGGGAAAAGAAAATTAAGGTCGGGCGACTCACTTATCCGAAAAGAACTCACAGTCGGTGACAAATTGCACCAGTATCACATCTATTGCTCGCATAGCTCTGCATGCATACCCTACTAAGACGGATGTTGGCAAGCTACTTGATTCTATTCCAGAGATTTTTGATGATATGTCTTTCTACTTATTTGTTGTAAAACTTCTTGTAAACCAAAATAAGTGGAAGTCTTTCTTTACACTATTACCGAAATAGAGGATTCCTTACCCTCGTTAAATTTTAGAGAATCAGACTAAGCTAAATGACAAGCACCTATACCTTTTTTTATTTGTTGCTACTTTCGTTTTGCTTATTTGTAATATTTTACATTTCCATCATGAATAATAGTTTGTTTGAACTATTTGTGGATTTTCACAATTTATGGATTTATAGAATTGCATTGCATTTATTATGTGTCACTTAAGCATTTACCAGCTATTTCATCATAATATGTTCTCTTTACACAAGTAAATTATAGAGAAAGTTGAAAGAGCAACTATCATTACCACCACAGTTTGTCTAATTAATGAGTCTTACCATAGAAATCCCTATAAGACACATAATGTCATCGTCATCTGTGGGGGAGACATAGGTTGACAAACTAATGAAAACTCATCCAAGCCAGATTCATAGCATGTTCCCGATAGGTTTACTGGATGAGCTGCGGTCCAAATATGATTTGCATGGATTTTCATGATTTACATTACGAGAAGTTCTAGCCATCACATTTTTCATTATGTCACACAATGAGTTCATTTGTGTTGTTTGTGAGCGTTTCCAACACTCTAAGAGACAATCAAAATGTATTTTCATATTGGGATGAATTCTTTAGCAAAAATGTCTATTTACATTGTCAAACCATTAGACCCAGCTTTTGTGCAAACACTTCAAGAAATCCGCAACAATATGAGATACAAGTCTTTTTTAAGGTATTGGTCTCTTTATCTATTGTAACATTTGTACAATAAAGGAAATTTAGAAATAACATGTGTTGTAACGCTTCTTTTTTCTAAAAATGAATGCATCGGAGCAATTGATGACATGCATATTAACACACACTTTGGCAATGAGGAGATCACAAATATCTAAAGGTGTGGGTTGCTACACAATAACCAAGTGATTAGAAAGAGGAATAAACTCTTCAACAAAAGACACTCGTCATTACCTAGTGTCATCGAGAGAGCATCCGGTGTATAAAAAAAGAGGTATGTTATACTCCAAGATATGTCTCCCTATTCTTTCAAAAAATAAGTGAATATAGTTGGTGCAACAAAAACACTCCATAATGTTATACAGAAACGTCCATCCCGAGATGATATCGATTTCAGTGTCTTAGATGAAAGTCCTACTAGCATGCCTGAGAAATCTAATCAATATCGGGCCAAACATGCACTGAACGACAAGATGTCCAGGAGATGATATGGTTTAAGAGGAGATTATTGATACTTTGTTGAACTCTCCGATCATATTTATGCAGTATCATCTACTTATTTATCGTTGATGATTCATATTTTAGCTCTACATTTAATTTCTGGATATGGCTTTTCTAAATATTTGTAGCAATCTATTTTGTAGCTTTCCTTATGAGTCCCAATAAACTTTTATTTATATTTCTTGAAGGTTATATAACTTAATTTTTGTTAATTGAAGCTATAAATAACAGGAAATATGACTTCCTGAGCATCATTTACTCCAAAAATTTTGCTCTACCATTGTGGCTATAAGTGTGTTAAATACCAATAAAAAAAGAAAGACAGCTACGAGAGAGTAATTTACTCATCGCAGAAAGAGGACTCCTAAATATTATGACTTTATGTTGAGTTGATGACGGTAAAGATTTCCCTCCAAATTGTTATCATGTGAAAAAAATAAGCACATATAGAGGAGATTGAACTAAAAACTTGATCATCAAGAAATCAAAACACATCATTCTAGACTGGTTGTTGTTGTTGTCCTCATTATTATGGTTATATGCTTTAAATAATTGATCATTTTTTATATATTAGCGTATTTTGCATTGTAGTGATGTTTTTCTTGGTAGTATGACATATTTCTATTATTTAGTTGCACTTATCCTGAAAATAACACTTATTCAAATATATTACACATATAAGGCTAAAAAAGACTCATCATAAACAACAGCACAGCATATCTCCAAAACAAACTCATGTTTCTTCATTAACAGCTTTATGACAGCTCCTGCCAAATTTTTCTCCAAGAAGCAACTTTATAGCTGCTTTTTAGAAAAATAGTCGCCCCAAACACGCCCTACGTCATCGCATCTAAGAGAACCAAAAACAAAATACAAAAATCCCGATACAAACAACATAAAAAAAGTGAAATTTATATACATACCACACAATTCTTATGTATTCACATATCTAACACCTAAAGTTTGATATTTATACTTATTAACACCATTGTATCATAAACCTATGCATGAAAAAGGAGCATCTCACTTTTAGAAGGACAGTAACGGTGATATTCTTGATGAGATGTTAAAAATTTAAGTGGCATGCATGTAAATATGAAAGTTTAGGTGTTAGATCTGTAAATACATTAGAATCATGTGGTATGTATGTAAATGCCCCTAAAAAATCAGAGCACATGTACAGTAAAAAGGACTCAATATCACCTCCCAGAATCCAAACATACCATACTGTACAGAAAAACAAAATCCAAAAGAAAATAAAGAAAAAAAAAAAGCAAATACAAGAAAACAAAACTGTTCTTACAGACGTAAAGAAGAACAAGATTTCCACATAACAGGAGAAAACATTCTCTCACCTGAGAAGAACAGATTACCGAATCTGACATTAATGGGAGAGAGAGATGTGGAGACTGAAGAATATGTGGGAAGTTGTTGAAGGATGATCAGAGGCCAACCCACTTAACCCATCTGAAAATTCTCCCAGCTTTAAAAGGGAGCTCATAATCTCTTTGAATGGATGCTTCTCTTCTTGCGGCTTCAGTATCAGACCAAACGTAGACTCCACGTTCATGCCTGCTACCAGGAACAGTGTTGTCCAGAATTACAGCGATGAGAAAGGCGATTATCATGTTTAATGACAAGAGTGTATTCAGAACATAATTTACCTGAAAAATAATAAAAATGAGGTTGGTGAGGAAGGCGATTTAGATTATTGAGATAAAATATATATGCTGACATGTCATATTAATGTGGATCATGATATTTTTCATAGGCGAGACAGAAGAGAAGGAAGAGAATTTCACGATGGATGGTTTATCTGTATAAATCAGTAGCTTCTTCCTAACTTCTCTATAGGAGAGGTTTGAGTTCCATTAGTTTTATTCTTATTTATAAAAACAGTATGCGGTCGTGATTACAGATTAGTGCTAGGCAATATCTAGTCATTATTTATTTTACAACGGCACGTTTGATTTCATGATCTAAGACTTTTGATGGCTTCAAGTAGTTAAATTGTTCTTTGACAAAATAATTTGTTTATATGGTCTACGTAAATTTACTGTATCGGATGGGGATGTAAGGTTTGCCTAAGAGACAAAATGCGAAATGAATATATCCGTGAAAGGGTTGAAGTAGCTCTAGCGGCAGACAAGATTAGAAAGCCACCTTGGATGGTTTGGTCACAATAAATGCTGATAATCGGATGACCCAATTAGGAGAGTAGATGTTTTAGATTTGACTTATGTTAAGAAAGGTTGAGGGAGACCTAGAAAGACATGAGTGTGTTGTATAAAAAATGATCTCAATTTATTGATGTTAAATCAAAATATGACACTTAATAGGACACAATGGAGAAAATTGATTCATTTAGCCAAGCCCGCTCAGTGGGATAAAAGAATGTCGTTATTTTTTTTTTTTGTTTTTGTTGTTGTTGTGGATAAGAATGTTAAGACTTGCGGGTCATTTTTGGAAAAAGTATATGAAAATTGTTTTAGATAAAACCTGGCTTTCACTTTTTTTTCACCCCACATATTGATGTACTGATAGAATTGTGAATAGGAGAAAATGGAGAAAATTTTACGATATTGTCCTATATTGGTACTGGTTTTAGGAATCAAATTTTATTATTACCTGTGACAGAAATAGCTTATTACAGTTCTGCAGCACCACTATCAAAAAAGCACCTTTTGATGCGGTGCATGGGACGCAAATCGGGAAAGCCTAGAAAGAAATCACGAGAATATAATAAAGGTAATTATGTGTGTGTTCCTTGCATTTCTCTCTTTACTACGCAAGAGCTTCCCGCAGAAACCCCTGCCGCATTACATGCTGCAATACCAGGACTCGTCTGCCATCTCTGAATGGAAGATCGCAGCTTGGATCACTCTAGGAGGGCCGGTCGACCCTTTATGGCGATTTCCCACCTATTCGGAG
>NEWO01000013.1:3057225-3080739 GCA_003013225.1 Phalaenopsis aphrodite
GGATAGAAGGAGCGCAGAGGAAGAAAATCTCTCTACGCGGATAAAAAACGTGGGCCGCATCCCACGGCCGTGTTTATTAAAGAAACGAAAACATCATTTTTCATTAAGTGCTTCAAACGCTCGAAACAAACACTACGAAGACATTTTGAAAATATCGCCCGCAGTTATAAGCTGCACCAAACAAACCCTAAATCAGTTGACTGTAGTCTACCTTCAAAGGTAGAATTGAGGATTCTTTAACCAAAGACAACAGTGTTCAAAAAATCTTGAAACAGCTTAATTTTGACAATTTGGAGAAGTATGTGTTATAGCAAGATAATTTATTGAAATATAAAGACAGGAGGTTGATAATCTGAAAAAAGAAATTTTTGAAGAGGCACATTTATCTAACTATAATATTCACCAAGGGAGTAAAAAAAATATATCAGGAGCTCATGTGAACATTTTGGTGGCCAGAATTGAAGATGTGTGGCAAGATATGTGGCTAAGTATCCTTCATTTCAGCTTGTAAAGACAAAACATCAGCGTCCTAGAGGTTAGCCTTTACCGATTCCATAGTAGAAATGGGAGGCAATTGCTATGAACTTTGAAATTGGGTTGCCTAAATCACGTCATAGTCATGATGCTATCTGCGTAATCGCTGAAAAATTGACTAAATCGTTGATTTATTGCGCATAAGACAAACAAACACAGTTAATAAATTAGCCAAGTTACATTATTGACAGATATGGCAGATTTACCTGCAGTTGTGTAAGAAGATTCAAGAAGCTTTGGGCACTAGATTGACTTTCAGTATTGCATTTTATCCTCAGACGAAGGGCTAGTCGGAAAAGACTACCATTCAAACTTAGGAGGATCTACAAAGGTTGTATCTTTGAGTTTGGTGGAGGTTAGGAATCACATTCTTTTCATAGAATTTTCTTATAAAAACAGTTACCAGAATAGCATTGGGATTAGCTTCTTATGAAGTTTTGTATGGAAGGAAGTGAAGATCATCTTTATGTTGAACTGAAGCAGGTGAATGAATTATCATTTAAGTTGACTTGGCTGATGGTGGTGCTATTGAGAAGGTTAGACTGATCAAGGACAGACAAAAGGCAGTGCAAGTTAGACATGAAATATTATGATGTCAGGCACAGTCTAATAGAGCTTGAAGTTGGAGAATTTATCAAGGTCAATCATTTGAAAGGTGTGCAAAGATTTTGAAAGACGGGAAAGATTGAGCCACATATAATGATCCATAAGAGATTGTGGAGAGAATTGGAAATGTAGCTTATAGGTTGGCTTTAACAGCCCATATGAAAAGAGTGCATAATATTTTCCACATTACTTCACTCATAAAACATATTGCAGATGAGTCAAGTAGGTTAATAGCGGACAAAGTTAATATTCAATTTGATTTGACTTATATTGAGGAGCCAGAAAAAATATTGGATCATAAAGTGAAGAAGTTGTGTAATAGGGAGATTCCATTTGTGAAGATTTTACAGAAGCACAAATCAAAGAATGATGCTACTTGGGAAAAAACTTCTAATATGAAATAAAGATATCCACATCTTTTCATTTCAGTTATGTTTGCTTGCATGAAACTTTTCAAATTTTAAGGAAGAAATTTTTACAACGAAGAGAGATTGCAATAATTAAATTTTATAATAATAATAATAATAATAATAACACTAAAACATTAAATGTAGGTTAGAGTCGCACCCCCTGTAATGAATCATAACACATGATCCTTCCACACCACCCCTCATTCGAAACAGAAGAGCAAGCGAGAGAGAGAGAGAGCAGAGAGATCGAAAGAGGGAAATCTCTGTCGTTCTTTAGTTGAGTAAAGAAGAAAAAAAGAAACAATAAAAGTAGAAGAGAATGAGAGGGAAAGTTACAAATTTCGTACTTAAGAGATAATGTCATACCCTAGCCGAAAAAAAAGAAAAATCGGCGTCGTCACTTGCTATGAGTTGCCTAGAGTTGTCGACGTCAACATTGTTATTATGCGGTGTGCATGAAGTTGGAATCGAACCTAACTGAAGAAGGAAGAGGCATCTTCGTGCGCTGCTCTGTTGAGTCGCGTCGAGATCGAAGAGGGAGGAGAGGATCGTGCGCTGCTATGTCATGTTGCTTTGAGTTCTCTGCGTGTGAGAAGAAGATAGTAAGGGGACCAAAGCCCTACTTCTGGAGGAAGAGGAGGAAGCTTCGTATGATGCCCTATTGGGTCGCATCGAGATGCATGAAGAAGAGGGAAGGGAAGATCGAGCGTTGTTATGTCACGTCTAGCCACAACCCTAGGAGAGGAATGAAGGAGGGAGCTTGTGCGTGCGTAAGGTTAGGCCAGCCAGAGGATATAAAGGTATGCTAAAGATTTAAAATAAGTTAATTGATATATCGTTATATAATTAAATACACACATGTGCATATATATATATATATATATTATATATATTTGTGTGTGTGTGCGCGCGCGCATTAGTCTGACTCATTGGTTGCGACCTTTGGTGTAAGTCCTTCGGGTCTGAGGTTCGATCACTGCGTAGGATCAAATTGCACATCTTCTGGAAGGAGGGTCTGCCCCTCGGTCAGACTATGAGGTTAATCGACAATCAACCTTTAATATATATATATATATGTGTGTGTGTGTGTGTGTGTGTGTGTGTGTGTGTGTGTGTGTGCGTCTTCGTCTGACTCATTCGTTGTGGCATTTGGTGTAAGTCCCTCGGGTTGGGGGTTCGATCTCTGCGTAGAACTGAATTGCATACCTTGATCAGTGATCCCCGTGTCAGACTTTGGGGTTGATCAAACGAATGTGGTAAAAAACTGAAGTTGTGCTCAGTTTCAATTGGGTTACATGAAGGGGTAAATCACACTACAGTACGTGACTATGAAGGTGATTCAGATAGAGATACAGGTACAAAAAACTGGTGTTGGGTGTTATTATCTCCAAGTGGAAGGTTGTTGTATATATGGAGCCAAAGCACCTCAAGATACCGACGCCTAAACGCCGGCTTCGAGCGCCTAAACACCAGCTTTGAGCGCCTAAGCGCCGGCTTCGAACGCCTACGTGTCCATCATTGGGCGCTGACAAAGAGAGGGACACCTTTGCGCCCCCTTTGGACGCTCAAGCGCCCATACTTTAGGCATAGATCACATGAGCTTAACTCTCAAGCACCTGGTTTGCTATGTGAGATCCCGAGAGCTTGACACTTAGGCTCCAAATCTGAGCGCCTAAGCGCCCAGTACAGTTACTCTACTTTCTGGGTTTTAAACCAATTTTGAGCAGCGCAATGATGGGTTGGATGTATGTATTCGTTCCTGATGAAGGAGAGAAGAGTTAGAGAAAGATTTCTAGGATCTTGGCATATGTTTTATGGGTTGAATCGGAGAAGGAAGATTTTGGAGTGTCCTGCAAGTTTCTTCGTGCAAATATTGAGAAGAAATTTGTGTAAGTATTTTGTAAAACTAACTGATTTTCATAGTGAATTTGTGATGGTGTGGCTCCGTGGTTTTTTCCATTTCTTGGATTTTTCCACGAAAATTCTCGTGTTCTTTTTTGGTTGTTTTGATTTTTGCTTCTGTGTTTAAATTTATTGTTCCAAATTTCTCGAATCTTGTGATCTTATTCCGCGGTGAAACTAGAAGAAGATTTTTTTGGAGTAGTTTTTCCAAACACTCTTTTCTTCTATCAATTGGTAAGCCTCCACGAACGGCTTGGACATTAATGAAACCTCTGCAGCATCATCTATTATGGACCTCAGTAACCTTACTAATCCATTGTAAAAGGTTTAAATGCTTATACAAATAGGTAGGGCATAGTGTGACACCTACGAAGCAGTTCCTTGAATCTCTCTCAAACTTCATAAATTGATTCTCCATCAATTTGAGTGAATGAGATAATGTCGTTCCTAAATTTGACAGTCTTGGAAAAAATATTTTGTCAAAAACTTTTGGGTCAGGTCATTCCAGGTTGTTATTGATCCCGGGGGGCATAAAAGTTAAGAACCACCTTAGCTTTGACCCTTAAATAAAAAGGAAAAAACCTAAGTTTAACGACATCGCTGAGGAAATAGTTGTACCAGAACGTGACATAGCATTCACGAAAGTTGGCTATATGAAAATTTGGGACCTAAAAGGTAGTCCCCCAAACTGGCTATTTTGGATCATTTGGATGATAACTGGTCTCGGCTCAAATGTGTTGGCCTCTATAGTGTGGTAGTTGATGCTCATGTGGATTTCATCGACAGAAGGGTTGGCATAGCCCTTACGTGATTTCATGTTGGGAGTGTTAAGGTTAGCAATCACAATGGGTGTGCCAATTCTATGGCTCAAAAAGGGCAAGGTCAAACTCAACTCCCCCATGCATACAAACAAACAGGGACAAAGGATTCCTACAACAAACTTGATGAACTAAAAACAAGAAGACAATCACGACGACCCACGCGAGTAAGTCAACATACAGTCAGACAAAGCATACATCACATGCAAGAAAGAAAAACGAACTTGTTTTGGCTTTTTAGCTTTCTTATTTTTTTCAACGTTTTTTTTATTTTTTCACCCCCTGCAAGAAAACACAACATCAATACAAATGCAAAAAGAGAAATAACAAAAACAAAAAAAAAATAGGAAAACAAGTGTCAAACCAAGATCCTAAGCTTATCGACTGAGGTTCTAAAGGAAATTAGAATAATTATTAACTTTCCTTGGGCCCATAACAACGCACACGAGCCGAATTGAGATAGAATGTGTCAAATTCCCGAGAGCACGGAAAACCCGTGGCGGGATTCTAGCGCCCCTGCGTGCCCTAGGCACACCAACGCACTCGCACGCCTTGTGCGAAGACGCACTAGCGCCCATATCGCGGCACACCATATTGGTTTTTTTTAAAGTCTATTTGGGGAAAAAGTCACCATATTTCTCCTTATCACCCTCATACATGAAATTTGCCTAAGAGCCTAGTTCCGTGAAAAAGTCACCATTTTTTTCCTAATCACCCTCATCCATGAAATTCGCCTGAGAGCCTATCTTCAGAGAGGTATGTTTTCATGCTTTAGGCAACTTCCACCGTGCATTGTGATTTATCTTCCTCGTACATTTAGCATGGCACCAAAAACCAAAGATAAGAGGAAAGATGCGACCTTCAACGCAAGAAAATTTCTTAGTGCGGATGCTGCAAACTGCTTTAGCGATATTCTTGTGTCAAGGAAGTTCATTTCGGAATGAGTGTTCTCGACTCCGGGGAGAATTGTTGAGTAGTTCAAGGCAAGAGGATGGTTGCGTCTATGCTACCAGATTTCACCCGCCATACTCTCAATCGTCCGCGAGTTCTTTGTTAATGTGAGGGAACCTGTGGACGAGAAAGTCTGTGAGGGGAAATGGGTAATATTTGATTCCGACACTAGCAACGCTTATCTAAATACCCCCTAGTTCCACAAGGCACTATTATTTCTTAAACCATACTACGAAGTCACCAAGGATCGTGTCATTCTGAACTACTGCATTCAGAATGACACATCTATTGATGTAAGCTCACTTCTGACTTCCTCCCTGGGCCACATGATCAATGGCGACACAATCACAGGATTGGGTTTCCCAAATTTGTTCACCAGTCTGTGCCATCTTATCGATTTACCAGGAAGAGGTGAGGAGCTCCTGCAGGTTCTGAAGGTCATCACTTGTGAGATCATTTGGTCATACGAGTGGACCTTATTGCGAGGAGAGTGTTCGGAGAGTTGAGGAAGGGGAAGCTCGTCAAGGAGGGAAACAACTCCACCGAGGGCCGAGACAATGTGGGGTTAAACTCTTTTTTGTATTTCTGTAATGTAAGATTATTGGTATTATCGTGGTTTTTCGAAATGTTTCTCTTGTAAACATTTTTCCGTGCTTTCATGGCTTTATGTTGTTAATTAACCTTCTAAATTTTATTTACTCTTGGTTTGGCCAACTAGGATATTAAAATCCTTCGTGAATCTATGACCTCTAGCTGTTGCATAGTGAAACGAAAAATTTAACCATGGAATCCTGAGAGAATAGACATATTTCAATAAGATTCAGCAACCTTTATAAGGGATCAGAAACAACTTGGGAAATGTCATAAGGTTAAACAAAATTTAACCTCATGGGTTTCTAATTCCTCTTTTTCCCTAGACATAGGCATAAAAGGAAACTTATCTCTGGTTGACAACTACCACGTAGGAAAACACTTTGGAACACCACGAACCACCACGGTACCTAAATCATAGAGACACACACCTCATAACTCTTGAAGAACATATGAGATTTTTACTTTGTTTTCTATTTTCTGTTGTTTGCGATCTAATTTGTTTTTAGTTGGAATTTTAAGATTTGATCACCTTTTAAGATCATGCTAAGCTAAGTTCATAAGATTAGTAAAAATAATCGTTAAACATTTCCTCATGAGATCGATACACGGACTCTTAAACTGCAAATTACTTGAAACCTATACTTGCATTAGTAAAAATAATTGTTAAATATTTCCTCATGAGATCGATATGCGGACTCTTAAAATTAATTTGCGGACTCTTAAACCGCAAATTACCTATTCATATGTTATTTACTACATTAACAAACCACTTGATCATATGTGATCTAGTTGTAAATCCAACCTTTCATATCTTACACATCTCTTTCTATCTTCTCCATCCTATTAAGAGGATACCCAAGCCTCTTGATCATATATGATCAAATTGTAAATCCCACCTTTCAAACCTTACACATCTCTCCACATCTCATCATCTACCATAATAAAATAATATGTAAGCCTCTGATCACATGTTAACAAGTTAGTAGTTAAACATTTCATACATTTCATATCCTTCAATATCTTTTGTATCTACTGTACACATTGAAGAGTTTTTTTTTGGGGTATTATTGATCTCACTCGGTTTAGATGCAAGCACAATTCTCCACATTTCTTCATATCTTCTCTAAAATATTGAGAAGATAATTGGGATTTTTTATCATATGAAATAAAGTCGTCAAACCCACCCTTCATACCTTATACATCCCTCCAAGTCTCCTCTACTCTATGGAGAGATTCATGCCTCTTAATCATATGTGATCAAGTTTTAAATGTCATCATGCCTCCAAGTCTCCTCTACTATATATTGAGACATTCATGCCTCTTAATCATATGTGATCAAGTTTTAAATGTCATCTTTCATGTCATTTCACATCTTTTGTATATTCACTACCACATTAAAGAGATATTATTAGCCTCTGATCTCTTTTAGAACGTCTCTCTATCACATAGAAAAGGTAGACTTCTTTTATCCCCCCCAACTTTAGCTTAGATAATTGTATCATCCTTAGCATATATCATCACACATGATTCTATAAGTCTAACATGAGTTTCTCCTTCATATAATAGTAGAGCATAAATCCTATCTATCAACATAAAGCCAAATTCACACACTTGATCTGTGAGATCCCTTTAATGAGTTAACAAAGATCCCTTTAATGATGGTCGCAAACAAAGATCCTCGTGTCATCATATGACAAACTAAACTAGGAGCGTTGATGAATCAGAATGATGAAAATATGAAACATTGATAAAGGTCGTCAAACGCCCCTATAGATTAGTCTTCTTTTTCCTACTTTCAATCATCTATCTTTCTGTGCATGTTCTATCACATGGCACCAAGAGTCCCCCAATAGATTAGCTTTCACTTTCCTACTTCCGATCATCTATCTTTCTATGCATGTTCCATCACATGGCATCATAAGTCCATCAAATGCATCTTCATGGGCTACCCTTTAAACAAAAATGGGGTATAAAAACTTCTCTCTAGAAACACAAAAATTCTACAATTTCATGAATGTCACCTTCTTTGAAAATCAATCATAATACCTCAAATCTAACATTTAGGGAAAAGTTGGTGAAAATATTTGATTTTGGGTAACATTCGGGAATCTCAAGCTCATATCCCTTATATCTATGATGAGCCCTCTTGTACCTTCTATCACAAATCAACTTGAAAATGAACTTGCTACTACACTAATTTCTCCCACAACTCTAACCAAGAACCAAGAACTTTGTGTACACAATATAATGAAAAAGCCAAATGAGCGTGTAAGGGATAATATGCAATATCAAGAATGCAAATCACTTAAACCAAGTCCACACACACCAAGTATTCACACTGAGTTTGGGTCAACAAAACATGAGAACTAAGAAGAAGGAGCACAAGAATGCACAAAACACTCGATAGAAGAATTTGTGACATATGAAACATGATCATCTCTTACAAATCTTTTGTTAGTAACTTGGATAATATGCAGGTCTCAAATTCTATCCAAGAAGCCTTATACATTTCTATTTGGAAAAATATTGTGAAAAAAGAAATTCTTGCCCTTGAAAAAAATGATACTTGGATTATAACAACATTGTCATATGGGAAAAACTGTATAGGGTATAAATGAGTATTCAATTTTAAATACAAAGTAGATAGGAGCAATATGTCATGATAGACTGAAGCTATAACACACTAAGGCTCAAGTTGGTGCAGTCATATTGATAAGTACTCTAGCTATGCTGCATAAAATAAATTCGTCATCCTCTCACATACAAAATATGAGCTGCTCCATGACTCAATCCGTAAGATCATCAACTCACAGAGAAGTTGCAAGTACAAAAAGATGAATTTCTGAGCATTTTTTTTACAAAAATCTAAACTATTTTTCCAATAAGAAAGCAGTAAATAAGAATATAACCAAATGAAGCCTACAATAACATGAAAAAGAAGCTGATGTGTAACCACACGGGATTTATTATTGAAGATTATTGCTCATTTGCAACTCAGCCTATTTCCCAACATGAAAATCAATGCAGAAAGCACCATTTACGGTTGGCCATTTGCTTGGCTGCAAGCGTTAAAAATCAGTCACTCCATAAATTTATCACTTTTTTCCATATAATTTTGTAGTATTTTGAAAGTTAAATATATAATTATTTCTATAAAATAAGGGTAAACAATTTTATGGTTTCGATTCATTACATGGCCACATGGAATTCCCAATCAACTTGTTTTTGTCACTCTAGTTTATTCAAAGAGACCTGATTTAGGGCATGACCGGTTACAGTCTAAGGTGGAAGTAATGTTAAGGAAAACGATAAAAATATGAGTAAAGAATAGTAGGAATAGCATTAAAAAATAAACAAAAAAATAAAATGACAATTTGTGGCAATTACAACAAGTTGAGAATAAACTTACTGAATCAACTGATGCAATAATTGATACTGCACACAAGACGAGGACCATTTTCCAGTTGATAACGGGTGTGCCCCATTGTAAGGGGTATGGAAACCTAAACCATGGTGAAGCACTTAAAGCATAAGAAGTGTCAACACGGCAATGTTTCATCCTAGGTACATGTCTCCTGCAATAAGCTGATAGAGTATTTGAGGTGGGTACGTTTATGTCACAGCCTTTATAGCTATAGAGTCCAGACTCTGTCAGGAAAAAAGCAATGGCCCACGTGACTCCCAGACTAAGAGGAACCTGTACACAGACATAGATCAATTTCTCAGGTGATATTTCCACAAAAGAGACAAAATACTTTATTTAGTAATTAACAGAAACATATAGTTCCATAAAGTAAAAGTTTAGATAGCAATAATGACATACTGCATAGATTAAAAAGATGCGATGACCAAATATCCTGATCTTGCGCAGATACTGCAAAAGGAGCATGAAGCAACAATGCTGATCACCATAGATAACAATAAAATAATAACAAATGAACAAAAGAAGAATGAATTAAGTGCAAACTATGGATATTACATGATTAAACAAAACCACCAAAAAAAAGTTATCCTAATTCCATATTCTGGGGTATAAAGTAAATGAGCCAAATGTACTCGCCAGTGCAAATATAATGACCAGCAATATCTGCATGATGCCAATCTCAAGGCAGTTTCCAACTTGAGTAAAACCGTAACTGAAAAACGAAAGCCCAACTGCTGCAACCGTAGGAGACACAACAACCGGATTAATCAACCTGAGATAAAGTTTATCATATTAGATCAGTGTAAAATCTCAAAGAAAATGCAAAACAATGTTCGAAGGCCATCTCTTGCAAAGCACCAGTACATGAAGGTTTATGTAAGTGAAACAATATCTGCATATTTTTATATGAATACAAAAAACAGTAGTTCTCATAGCCATATTTCCCAAAATATCAAATAGATAAGCATATGTTATATATTCCAAGAAGCCAGTCTAAACACTTTTAATAATATTAATTTATAACTGAAGTGTTATATCACAGAAAATTGTATGATCAAGCACGAATCTTTAAGCATTTTTTATAAGAGATCTTCCAAATTCAAATTCATGATCGTCAAACTCAGATTTTTAAATTTACAATCAAACCAAGACAAACCAAATGATTCTAAAATCGGCTCAATCCACGTCCAATCAAAGCCCAGATCAAGACGTTCAAGCACAAATGGAGAATTGGGATCATCAATTGAATGGTCGAATGAACTCCAAATTAGACATATTTATAATTTAATCGAGCATCTAGTTAAGAGAAATCCAATGAGACTAAGATCGCTCAATTATGAGGTCATTAAGGTCTCCAAATCCTTAAAAAACATATATGATCAACAAGGACTATTAGATCAGGAGGTTAGAAAAGTAATGAACAAAAAAAACAAAATGCCCCTCCCTAAAAAGCTATAAATAGACCCCCTCTCTTCACTTAGTGGTGGTGATGGTGGGAGGGGGGGGAGGGTGAGAAGAAGTGATATTTCAAAGCCTGTTCTGAAGAAAAGAGCCAATATGTAACCACTGCCCTCTGTAGCCACTAGTCACTGTTAACCACGACCCGCCGGCCACCGTTGACCACAACCAGCAGTCACCAACTGTTGCCGCGCTGCTTGCATCCATTGTAGCTATACTATGACTGTTGTTCAATTTTCTGAAACATGTATTTTTTGAGCTATATCAGAATTAGTCTTCAAAATAAATTTGTTTTGTCTGTTGTAATATCCATGTACTTACAACATATAGTGAATTACGTTGACTGAGCTATGCCCCATGACCTTTTCCCTTTCAAGATTTTTTCGCGTAAAAATTTTGGTCTCTCACAACTTTTTTTATATGTATATGTGCAACGTCTTTGTGCAACCCTAAGAAGTTAAATTATTACTCTATCATTGTGAATCTTATAACACATAACAAGAAAACTAGAAGCAAACTGTTGTAATCATACTTTTTATATGAAAGCAATGCAGCAATACAAATAGCCATCTTTCCCCAAATATAAAATTAAATCTATAGGATAATGTAACAGATCCCTAAACACCACAAGCAAATCAATTATGGCCAGTTAAATTATTAAAATAAATGAAGACTTGATATTCCCAATAGTTACATTTACCAAAGGTACAACTAATTAAGAATGGATGTGGCAAAAAGTATTGATACAACACAATTAAGTTATTTGATGATATGGCCATCCTAGGAAGCAATAAATAGGATAAAAAAAGATGATTATAAATGCACGCAAAACACTATATATTTTAATCCTTTACATATAAACACAACACATTTGTTGGGCTTCATCACCGTCATCAACGTAGCTTTATCCCAACTATTGGGGGTCATCTAGGGGATGTTATCTCCTTGTTTAGTCCAGTTCACTAAGGGGTTGTTTGGCAAGCAACATTTTTTGTGCATTGCAATCCAATTCCCTGCATTTTGGAAATTTAGTTGTTTGCTCAAAAAGAAATGGAATTAAATCTAAAATTGCATTACATTTGAAATTCAACATTTAGTTCATTTTCTCTAAAATTGAAATTCTTCCGATTTAGCCGAACATCAAAACCTGAACTTAAAGTAATTTGTTGTCAAACGCCACCACACACATCCTCTGGCCAACATTGTTGTTGCCAGCCCCACCGCCTCCACCAACCACCACCGTTGTCGGGCACCACTAGAAGCAAACGCATTACTTTAAAATCCATTATTTTTATTTTACTTGTAAACCAAACAAAAAAATGAATTTGTTCATTTGTTTTACACTAAACCAAACAACTAAGAAATACTTCAACAGCAATACATTGCTCCTGCATTGCATTCATATTACATTGTATTAGCTTTTCAGCAAACCAAACATCCCCTTAATGTTTGGTTTCATCTCGGATTCCATTTTTCATGACTTGGCTAATTTAGTATGATTTGTCTCAAGCTTTTCTTAAATTGTGGTATAGGTCTCCACAAGTAGAGTAGATCCCAACAGTTTGATTATGCCAATGGGGCTGATCTTAACCCTAGTTGGTTTGCCCAAGCCCAAGATGTTAATGCCTCCCCACCACTAAAAACACCTCAAGCCTCTTCTCCCATTAGGCTTTAGCGGTAGACAAAATCCCAGCAAGCCATCAATTGTACACCCTCATTGGAACTCTAACAAAATTCTTGCTCCAATAGGCTTTAGCTGCATATACCAGCCTCGCAAGCTATCAATTGTACACCCTCATTCGAACTTTAACACAATGCTTGCTCCAATAATCCGCAGCACTTTATTGCCTTGAGACTGTGGTGAATGAACTTAAGGAATATCATTGAATTCCTCAGCATCACCAGACAAACTACTTGGTGCTCCTCATTTCAAAGTACCATTGCCATGTTGAACCACGGTTAAGCTCAATGAAAGCCAGCCTACTCCAGTGAGACATTGAGACCCAAAAAGGGTCATTAGCCTGATTGTCGCTGGCCCTAGACCCTCTTCAGCAGTCCTACAGCTTCAGATCTTCTGTGATATCAATACTAAGGACTATGTCCAGTTCAACTGCTCTATATCATTTGGTTTTAATCAGTAATGTAACTCTAACCACCTTTCCTACGCCTCCACCACAGCTTCCTCGCCCAAAAAGTTCTCTTCCTACTAACAGCCCTTAGGTTTCTTATCATTATTCATGTGTAAGAACGACTAGTTATTCCTAAGCCTATACATTGCACAATTTATTAAATGGGCTTTATGTCTGCTTTCCCATAGTTCTACATGCAATGAACTCACCACTAGCCCCCTCAGTCTGACCATACCACTACACAAACATCTAACTATTATCTTAGCCCAGATTTGCGCACATGTCCAGGACTTTACATTTTGTGCCAGTTTTATTATACCTCTTTGTCACAAGTCACAAGGTCACTAGGCCAGCCAAAATAGAGGCAACATGTTGTTTTAACCACTGTATTTGACAAATAAACATAAAAGGATGGTAATTTCGCTTTGAATTTTCAATTTGTTGTACTCTTTTCTCCAATACATAATTGAAGACATCAATACAACTCTAACAGTCTCATGACTATCATCTTCTTAAATTTCAATGGCATCGTATTATCCAATATAGACAGCATCAACAAATAATGAGGACCAGTATTATGTTGCCCCACAAGAAAACTGTACTTATAGATGTCAAACTTATTAATTCAAATATCTTCACCCATACATCTAAAATGATGACTATGATTCATATTACTCATTCTTATGAAGATGCATCTCATGAAAATACTTGGGTATGTCATAAAAAATCAATGTATAAGCTACACCATGTAAAAAAAACACAAAAAACAAAAAACAAAAAAACAAACTTTTAAGCGTTCAAAATACTTTAATTTTAGTCCTACCTATCTACATTGATCAAAATCATCACCTAAACCAATATATCAAAAGCCAAAAATCATCATAGTAGCTTCCTCAACTTCAGCACCTACAACCTTATACTACAAAGACAATCCATAGGTAGACGTTTATGAAAGATTATTTTGGCATACCATCATGTTATGATGGAGTCCTAATGAAGATATTTATTGAAGATTGTTATGATGATTATGATGAACACTTCAAAATTAAAGAGGAATTCTAATAGCTACTGTAGATGCATCACCGCAAGCATTTACCTGACTTTGACCCAATAACTGAGTTTGAGCATAATATCATGTGAAAACATGATGATGATTCTAGGCCGAGATAACCCCATTACAATATCAAAATCAAGGGTGGTCAAAAGAACTTCAAACATAAAAAATTAAAGAAATCCATATATGAAAATATTTGAAATTGTATGCATGGTTAAATTTCCTCCATGTAGAAGGCTTTAATTTATTTATTTCTCTTTGCTCTAATTTTTACTTTTTGTTTGGAGGCTGTTAGGGCCGCTCCCTGCTTGGAAGTGTAATTAGAGTGATTCCACTCAACTTCAAGATTTGCTTCCTTAGCTATTATATATTTTCCTATTTCCTAGTTTATTTAATTTTCAAACATTAGAACTTGATGTAATCATTTTAATATTTATTTTTAGAAATGAAAAAGGGCTAATATTTCTTGAAGAAAAAAAAATAAAAGTGAAGTGAGAGCTTGATGATTGATTTCTCTAATGTTATTCTTGGTAGAAGCCCTAGGTATTCTCCTTCTCCTTCATTGATCTCCTTCCCCGCAGCTACTTCTTCCCTAATATTACTAGTATCATTCTACAAGTTTTGTCCCCCTCCTATAGCAATAAAAAAAAAATTCCCCAAGACACTTGCAAAGGTTAGCCAAAACTAGGGCACTTTTTGGCCAATTTTACCTCTCTGTCTCTCTCTCAAAGCCATCCAAACTCCTTGGATCTCCACCAAAGCTAGATGTCGGATCTTCACATAGGCCCCTACCACTTTCAATCTCTCTAAACCTCAAAAATGACATTAAAATCATCACTCAATCAAATCTTTAAAAGCCACACAAAATTTGCCCAAATTAGACATCATGGCCTAATCTTGACCTAATTTGCATTACATAACCCTAAGCCTTTTGAATTTCCATAGTACTACCACCCTAAGCTAACAGCTGGGAGCTTCCTGAACGAAAAATCTCACATTATTTCACATACAGGTATTTTTTCACTATAATTGTTGTTCAAATGTTTATGTTCCTGTCCTGCCACCAGCCACCGCCAAAGTTACCACTTTCCAACAGTTCAAAAAGAGTTCCTTTTAGTTCTGGTGACATGATGCAAGATCATCACAGTTATTAGTTCTCCATAAAGATCAACAATATATGTCTGTACACTTTAAGAATGTTTTAAATTTGTTTCATGAATTAAATATGAAATGAGAACACAAAATATTTTAACCTCTATTAAGTTTGAGCATTTTAGGTATGTATTGAGAATAATCTTATATATAAATGGTAGCTTGAATGAATCAAATCAGCTAAATATTATTTAATAAAAATCATGTAGACTAAAATCCTCCTCTCCATTTTTTGCTCTTTGTGATGAGTACCCTCCCTATCCATCTCTCTCGCCCTACAAGTTGTGTACCATTTTTTCTTTGTTCCGCATCCACAGCTACGTAATAATTCAATCATCATCACAGAATTAGTTTGTATCGTTCTTCTCCAATATCAGTAGTTATTAGTAGTAGGAGCATCGTTACACTTTTGTGGGTTGTTCTTGAAAAGGTATATAAGGGATAGTTGAAATGGAACAAAAGATAAACATGCAAATAAATTAAACCAAACTAAAAAACAAAATTATGATACGTAGGTTATGTTATTCACAGAAATCTGCAAACCAAACCAATCCATCAGTTTGGATTCAGTTGTGGTTAAACAAGATTTGAATTGCAGTCAAATAGTTAAGTTCACTCGGATTTGGTTTAGTTCCAATAAGTAGTCTACATGGAATAAAGTTGAATTATGCAGAGGCACTTGTACATAAATTTCCATCATACACATATTTTCCAAGGTGGTGTGCCCTTCAACTTTTATATTGTAGATTTGATGTCAATAAGTGATGTGAAAACACTATCAATCAATACAACCCCAGCAAAAAGCCTTTATCCCAAGAATTGGGGTCAGCTACATGAATTTTTCTTCTCCATTGTGTCCCATTGAGTGTCATATTTTCATCTAATTCTAATAAATTAAGATCATTTTTTATAGAAGATGCTCAGGTTTAGTTCGGTCTGCATCTACCTTTCTTAATACAAGTCGAATCTAAAATGTCTACTCTCCTAACCAGATCATCAGATGGTTTTGTTAAATGTGACCAAACCATCTAAGATGAGTCTCTCTAATATTGTGTGTCACTGGAGCTACGCCAACCCTTTCACTGATATATTTATTTCACATTTATCTTTCACTGTAAAGCCACCCGTCCACCTCAGCATTCTAATCTCAACAACGCTTAATTTTATACTTCTTTTTTATAGGCCAACATTCTGCACCATAAAACATTGCAAATCTCACCGCAATCTTATAACATTTTCCTCTAAGTATAAGCAATACTTTCTATCACACAATAGGCCCGATGCATTCAGACACTTCAACCAACTTGAATTCTACTAATAACATCCTCATCTACGTCATCATCACTTTGAACACAAGGCGCAAGATATCTAAAATGTTCACTCATTTTAATGACTTGATTACTCATTGTTACAACTTCGCCACTAGATCTACTACTACAAAAATTATTTTCCATGTATTAAGTTTTAGATCGACTCAAATAAAAGTCATTGGACTCTAAAATTGACCTCCGTAATTCAATCTTTTCCTGAACTTATTCTCTAGTCTTATCCACAAGAAGAATATCCTCAGCAAAAAGCATACACCAAGGTACATCCTCCTGTAAATGTCCTGTAAGAACATACATAAATAAAGCAAAAAGATATGGGCTTAAAACCGTTCTCTGATGTAATCCAATTGAAAAAGGAAAATACTTGGTCAATCCTCCTTCTGTTCGAATGCAAGTAATCATTCTAGTACACATATCTTTAAGGACTTGAATATAAATCGTATCACCTCATTTATTTTCTAGAACTCTCCAAACAACTTCTCTTGGAACCTATTAATAAGACTTATGTGAATTAACAAAAATCATATGTAGATCCTCCTTACTCTCNTTATTTTCTAGAACTCTCCAAACAACTTCTCTTGGAACCTATTAATAAGACTTATGTGAATTAACAAAAATCATATGTAGATCCTCCTTACTCTCCATGTACATCTCCATCAAACCTCATAAAAAATGTACAGGTTCCATAGTAAGCTTGTTCGGCATAAATCCAAACTGATTTTGAGAAATCTTCATAGAAAGTCTTAACTTATCTTCAATTATTCTCTCCCATAATTTTAATGTATGATACATTAACTTAATTCCTCTATAATTTGCACACTTTTGTGCATCCCCTTTATTATTAAAAATAGGGACCAAAATGATTTTTCTCTCACACCTCAAAAACTTTTTTTTAGGTTTTAGTTTTTTTTTTTTTTTTTAAACGTTATCTATCAAAGAAAAAAATAAGTCAAAAGAAATCATGTAAAGTTGATAAAACCAAAGAAATTCAAACAACCCCACCACAAACTATGTTTATGTTTTCAAACCAAAAAACATCTACGACAAACTATATGTTTGGTTTCGCAAGTCAATTTGGCTTTATTTATAGTATAGTAGCTTGGTTCAATCTGATATAATACCAAAATAAACTACACAACCAAACACAAATGTCATACACATGCAAGTTTTCATCCAAATACAAATGTATATGCGTATACCTAAGCATGCATGAGCCTGCAATCATCGCATGTATAAGCAAGCATGTAAGCATAAACAAAATGCAGTATTTAGAAATAGATGTGCGCTAAAATCCATGTGCACTTGTGTGAATATTCCCAAACATGCAGACTTGCATGCATGCATACATGAAAATTGACATGTTAGACTTAGATACTTGGGTATTTGACTACCAAAATCATTTTCCGTGCTATATAGGCATAGTACCGTAAATGATTGTGATTAACATGCAGACAAGCAGAGCCTAGAATTTTAAAAAAAAAGGGGAGTAAATAACAACTTTTAATCCTAGGTATATCCTAATATACCAAAAGTTATCTGGTTTACAATGTGATATGCTAAGCATGAAACTAGCCAAATCTCTACTCAAATAACGACACGATTACCGGAAAGTAGTAACCATTTTTCATGATATGCATGCTTAGTACATAAGTACCTTTGTAGAAATACTGAAGTAAAGATAAAAAATAGCTTATCCCATTGCCTTTATTTTAAGTTGCATAATATGTTTAAAACATCCTGATTTTCCTACTCCAAAAAATAAATCTACAAACTTTGCTTCCCTCGAAATGTCTCTAGTTCTTGTTATCTTGAAGTTGACAGCCATGGAGATATATCTTATCAGGTGAGCCCATTAAGTTAAAAAAAAGTAAGCTTCAGGCAAGGTAACTCAGCCTAGCTTTAACAATTTCAGAGATGTATCAGATACTAGGACATTACATTTAATGGAATCACACAGCCTTCATCATCACTAGACTGATCCCAACTTCTTGAGGTTGGTTTTATGCATCTTTGGTTTCAATTTGCCTCAATTGAGGGTTGCAAATGGAATCATATATAACTAAGCATCACTAAAAATCAGGTCATGTATAAAACCAAAACTCATGACCAAAAAAGCATCAATTTAATTTAAAAAAGCATTAAGTAAAACTAATGTTTTGGTAAGTGATAGCTATTAAGAAAACATCAAAAATGCACTTGTCACCGACAAAGAAATGAATCATAATTAGAGTAGGCATGTAATAAGAGTAAATAGATGAGATATGAAAGCATATTGAGTGCAAATACCATTGATCTTTCAAATGAGAGAATGAACTTAGAAATAGGAAAGCAGACAAAAATCATAAAAGCATGGAAAATAAGAAAAAATCTCAAAATACACAGCCAGTCATTAGTGCACCTTAAAAACAATGACATCAATCCACTATATCCCAATATGGCTTGAAAAGCTGAGGACATGATAAAAGCTCCCTGCAGCTCCTTCATTATGTGCTTAAAATTCTGTAACAGAAAAAAATAAAACTTCTATTACAGGTTGTGGATGCCTGTTTGCAGTGCATCTAGTAGAAATAGCAAGTGAAGCATAGAAGTAAATAATATCTAGGACATTATTATGCCACAAAGATTAACATGACATATGAAACTGCATTGCTCATAATTCTACAATTAGAACACATAATACTAGAAAGGACAAATGTGAAGTGCTTACATTCCCATTCAAACCCTGGAACTCGGGAGAGTTAATAATAGCCAGCACCGGGGCCAGATACACGAAAGAAGGGCCCTGTATAAGCGGCAACCTTGTGCCAAAGAATGTGTGAAGCAATGTAGTCATGCCTGAGATGAATAGCACAGTAGAAACTACAGCTGCCGTATCTTCCTGTATCCAAATCATTTTCTAAAGAAGAGAAGTAATCACTATTATTATTAAGCAGGGGGAAAGAATTGAACACTTACAGAAGTTCCACCCAACGCTGGAACAATGACTAAAGGTATTAAAACTAACGAGCCCAGAATCGAGAGGTAATGCTGGATGCCATAAAGCACGATTGGAACTAAATATCGAAAGGAGACGCAAATACATCAGTAATGAAAGAAAGAAATAGAAATCATCACCATTTTTAAAAACAGTAGTGTTCTCACCAAGGCCAGGTGTCTCTCTGAGCTCATACTTTATATGCGACTGCCTCGAAGCAAACCCATCGTCTTCCTCACGAACCTGAGGCAATGCAATCGCCTCTTCCTCCCTCCTTGGCTTCGGGGGAACAGGGGGATCTGACCGATGCTGTCCATTCTGCCCGGAACCAATGACGTTGGGCCCCTGACCAACCCCACCGCCATCGGAATCCCTCCTCTTCCTCCCCGTCGGATCCACCGGCCTCGCTGTTGGATCCACTGGCGCCGCTACAGGCTGCCCATTTGCCACTGCAAGGGCTGCAACCGGAGGAGTAGGAAGCACGTGCGTTTTCCCAGCCTCAAGATCCACATTAGCTTCCACCTCCTTCGGTTTCGGAAGCGCAATCTGGCCGGAACTACTCGCATTGGACTCCCCAGAAACTCTACCCTTAAATCCCGTCCTCTTCGCCCACGAAAGAGGCGGTTGCGCTCCCTCAATAGGACCGGTAATGTTTCCTCCTGCCGGCGGCCACGGCCCTGGTCGAGCCCGCCTTGGCGGACGGTCCCGCGTCGCCATTATTCCAAGAAGCTCATTCACTCGTAAGATCTGCAGCGAGCTGCGCAAAAAACAGATCCCCTATACGAACAGATGAAAATGACAACCTCCCTCCTCTCTTCCGATTCGCTTAGCAAACGAGAGAGGTAGAGAACTAGGGTTTCTGCAGCAGGAGAGAAGAAATCAGCTCGAGGACCACCATTGAGAGAGAGAAGATGCAAGAGGTGCCACTTAACGAGTGAGGAGGGTTTTTGTGCTGGATTTCAGAGAAAGCCAAACTGGCAAAATAAATAAATAAAAATACTAGTTGGAGGGAGAGAGAGAGAAAAGGAGTTGGTCTGAAGCAGTCCGCCGCGGCTTAAATGCCCTTTTTTCTGTAGGTGACGTAAGCGAAAAAGATAGCGAACAGAACGCTGGAAGAAATATTGTCAAAAGTCGTGAATTTTTTATATTTTTATAATATTTTGATAATTTCATAGTGATATTATAATATCATTATAAATCTAATTAAAATATTATCATACATGTTATTCTAATAGTATTTAGTGAAATTATAGTATTATTGCACTATAATATCATCATAATACTATCACATCTGCGCCCACCTCATATGCGCGTGATATTTTCTATGATTCTTGGGGCACTATGATCTTGTGTGGAGTTCTTAACGATCTGCTTTTAAATCAAATTAAAATTCGTTTAAAAAAATTTCGATTCAAAATTTTAACATGTAGCTCAACTCGTTTAATTCTATCAAATCTCTCTTATTGGAGCGAGATCTACGGTCAGGATTATTTCCGTTTTTTTTAAATAAAAATAAAAAATTTTAGGTGGGGCCCACCGAAATACATCAAGACCGTAAATCAGGTGATTTACGGTGCGGATCGGACACCGCTGCGTGCGGTGCCCGATCCGTATGGAATAATTTTTCCTCTGATTGTCACTCCTCAAGCTAAATTTGTTAAATTACAATCCGATTTAGGCTCGAAAAAAAAAAACTCATTTATTTCGAATTGATCTCAATCCAACTCAAAATTTGAATCAATTTTTTAGCCATAAATAAAACTTCGAGCTAAATTAACATCCCTAACCTTGTGTGTACGGCTATTTAATGCATTTAAGAATAATTATGTCCTATCTGCTTTTAACCTTAATCTAATCCCTCTCATTTGTGTGCTTAATCTAATACTTCCCATTTGGGCTAATTAATGCGAGTAAGGAGAGCACACGTGTGCAGGTGCAGAGCTAATTCGTGGCGTTCGTGCGAGTAAGGGTATGTGATTAATTAATTGGTAATTAGATAATTAATTAGTTGATAAAGACTGAACCGGCGGCGTGGGTCTGGACGTAAGCTCAGAAATATTAGATCTTGTTTAATTTAATTTGAGTTTTGTTAATATTAATTATAAAGATTAATTGGATTAATCACTTTTTAATACGTATAATTTGATGGCTCCGCTTTGATCCAAATCTGATAATTATTATTGTATTAGTTCTAAAACCAACTTTGAATTTAATTATTTTTATCTTAAATTATGTCACTTCGTATCAACTCCTCCATAAAATCCTAACGCTCCATTAATATATTTTAACATTTTATAAGAATTTTGAGATGATTAACACGAATCTTGAAATATTATTTGAATAAGAAATCTTAAAACTCAAATTTAAAATGATATAAAACTTTGATTGCAACAAATTTGTATTCAAACGCACCAGCTCGACTTGATGAACATAATGACAATAAATTTAATAAAATCTGAGTCAAATTAAGGCCGGATTGAGCATAAAACCATTTGTGGAAGATTTGAATGGCTAATTGAAGGGTTAAATGGATTCCAAATATGACGAGATTATAATTAAATCGGGCATCTCGATGACCTCGGCTTAAAGAGAGAAGAGTCGAATTCCAGTATTGTTTTGCATTGAAGAACTAACAAATGGTTCCCGCTCCCGCAAGTCCTGGCGACCATCCACCACAACTAGTAGGTCGTCGTTGATCACCATTAGTCATCTCCTGCTCATTGCAACGAGACCCCTTGCGGAGTCATGACGTACGTTGTGGAGTGACGAAGCATCGTGCAAAATAAAGAACAACGTCGTGGAGTAACGCAGCATTACATGGAGCAGTGCATCCCCCCTAATATGTTACAAAGACAACCCAAAGAAGGTGCAATGATAAAACCTTGAGAAAAAGTAGGGATGCATTTTGAATACAGTGCAACAACACGTCCCAAATATAGTGTGACGCACCCCAAAGACGATTTAACGCACGTCGAAGAATATACTCTGACCTTGATGTGACGCAAAGCACCCATATATAGCATAAGAATATACTCCCAATACGGAGTCATGAATAATGATGCATCAAGGCATCCAAAATCCATCGATAACTCCTTACAATAGTTAATTATAATCTTCATACTTAGAATATTGTAACTTTCTTCATACTCCTGAAGTCATCTCCCACATCTCCTCACTATGACCTACGGATATTATTACAGCTCACCATTAAAGCCTAAATGACCAATACGTGGCTCACAATTCAAGCATCTCCTAATTCCCGCCTCTATAAGCTACGGACATATTGCAACTCACACACTACAACCTATGTAATCAACTACAGCTTACATGATCCACAACTCATACAACTTCTAACTACAACATCTATGACTTACAGACGTTATTACGGCTACCCATTGTGGTCTGTGTGTTTCATACCTCATGCAGCTCCAAACTTCGGTCTCTATAGCCTATGAATTTTATTGTGGCTGATCACTATGACCAACGCGATCAATTATTATACATGTTTTACATAGCTCATTCAACTCCCAACTTTGACCTCTATGGTTTGAGAACGTTACCACAACTTTCTACTACGACATACATGACCAACTACGACATATGTTGCCCACATCTAATGCAACTCTTTATTGAACAGTTTTGTTTATATAATATGTTTCCTCTATTAATTTTTGAGATAAATTCTGCATTAATGATCTTTCAAATATATTACTGACAGGTTGAATAGAAGGGAGAAGATGCCGGTTTAAATGATATTGACTTGTTTTAGCTAAAATGGTAATTTTTTTAAGTGATATGAAAGAATTGAGGGACCAAACTGTAAAAAAAAATAGTTTAGTTTTTTGACATGTAAATATATAAGAATTGGCTGGCATGTCTGTAAATGTCTCCATTCATTTGGTGTTTAGGAGTTTGGTGAGAATTTAATCAAAGCCGAACCCTAATAACCAAACCAAACCATTCTTTGATTGATTCGGTTGCACTTTTAATCTGTTTCAATTTCAGTCAATACTTAAAAGCTTAAGTTTATGCCAACAAAATATTCCAAAAATAAAAATGAAATCTTAGATGCTTAATATGTAAATATATAATAATTGTTCGCATTTAAATCACCGCCAGACCTATAAATATATTCGCTTAAAGCTAGAAAAAGAAAGTGCCGCCGTTTTGGCCTTAATTT
>NEWO01000013.1:3090680-3115763 GCA_003013225.1 Phalaenopsis aphrodite
CTCCAGAAATTTGGTCTCGATTTTTTCTGTTTCCTTAAAGCAAACTCCCGAATTTTGTTTCAATTTTTGTTGGGCTTTAGAACTTTCTATGAGAGAAATCCATGCTCTTATCTATAGTTTTATGTTAACTATGGCAATGGTTATAGTATTGGGCAATGGTAACAGCATTAAAGCTTTATGAGCTGGTATTACTTCCTGTTTTTCAAGTTTATGAGCTGATGTTTATGGGCTGCAATTAATTCTTGTTTTTAGGAAACATAGGTATGAGCTTGGTTCATTAGAAATACGGGAGTTAAGTACATACAAAATGGCATTTTTGCTGATATGATTACTTTAAGGGAGTCTATCACAGAAGATATATGTGGTTGCTGATCTATCAAGTTTTTTTAATAAGAGTATAGGTTTCTATTCATATGTATTTAATGTTTGTTTTTTTCAAATATCTTAAGCTGACATTTGGTTCTTTTATTTTTTTTGCAGTTATACCAACATAACTTCTAGGATATCAGTTACAGACAGAGGTACTTTGTGTTATTGTAGACTACCGTCTTCGTTGCTCACATCACGTCAGTCTCATAGCTTTGGGAGGCAGTTATACGGTTATGCCAAAGGGTGTTTCAGCTCGTTGCGGTTTCTTCCGGTGGGTTGATAGTCCCACATATTACACTGCCAGCAGTCATGGGAATCCAATGTTTTCTGATGTTGATAGTGCAGCTAAGGACAGGCGTACCCAGAGTTTGAAATTAAATATTTTTATATTTCTCATTGTAGTTGTACTTGTCTTTGTTCTTTTTTTATTTTTTCTAGTACTCGCGAGAGTGTAAGAACTGTATGTCATCTTTTGAAACTGATTTGTGATGATTGTATGATTCTGCATTATATGATTTTGTACTACCAATAAGTTATTTTGAATAAGCTGCCCCAAACAGTTTTATCAGATAGGGGCAGGAATGTCATTTAACCACCAATAAGCTAATATGAATAAGCTACCCCAAACAGCAAGCCAGATTATTCTAATAATCTGCAGATTATCATAATAATCTTTTTATCAGCATATTATAAATAATCAATAGTTGCATCAAATAGACCCTTAATCAACATCAAACATCAAACCTATTTCCTAGCTAAGAATCCTTAAATTCTAATAGATCTTTTCTTAAGTCTGTATAATTTATTGTCTTCCCTGTGGAATCGATACTGTATTTAAATAAAATTATATATTACTTGAGCGATACGAGGACTTGTGTTAATACCTAGTGAATAATATTTAGTCGTGGTAAATCTTAAGTTATTAAATATATTTTAAAATTATAATATTAAATTCCTAAACGACTAGGTGTACTGCAGAGAAATTAGCGGTCATCGGTGTGCGTCTATTTTCTCAGATTATCAAGGTCAATTCTTTTCCTTTATTTAGAGAACTTTGAATAGTGGGACAGGTTATTTATCGTGTGCTTTGGCAGTTTGTCCTTCGGGACTTACTACTTAGTGACATTGATTATGGCGAATGAACACAAACATCATGTGACAGGTTTAAGGTATGTTTAGGGCAGTTGCAGCTCATCCAACTTGTCTAGTTAAGCAGTTTATCATAAAAAGCTTTTGATCAGCAGCTGATCCGGATAAGCTGGCTGGTTGTTTGGTTTGTGTGTTTAGAAAATAGTTGATTTGCATTTGTTTCTGGATAAATAACCATTCAGACCCTGATATAGATAAATGATCGTTCTCTCTTGTGGCCATGTTGAGCTTTGTGCACTCGCATTTGATTTTAGTTTTTTGCTATAATTTTTAATTTGAGTTGTGATGCATTCATTCTCTGGTTTAAAACTTTTTGTTATAGCTTTGCATACTTTTAATGGCTTGCATTTCTCATTTTTCCAATTCTTAGTTCAATTTTTAACTTTGCACGCCATTTCTCATGCGTACAACAGCCTAGTGTTTTTTCTAGATAGGAAAATACAGACATTAGTAAACATCACTTTCAGGACAATTATATAAGTAAAACTCTGAATTCTAGAAATTAAGGATGGAGGTAGTGTGTTATTAGTATCATATACATGGTCATACGAAAAGAGCATGTCATAAGTTGCTCATAAAGAACCAAAAGTGCTCTAAACCACATCCAGCTCACATTATCAGTATTACAAAGGCCTCTCTGAGTCACTCTTTCCATCTTTACAAATAAATATGTCGAGTTCATCAAATTTCAGAAAGCACCTAAGAAATCTCCATCAATCAAGCGTTTGTTGACTCGAGTAATAATGTATTTATCATCTTTGATCACCACACAATGGCTCATTGATTTTGGTGCTACAAACAACATGATAGGTAATCCAAAACTTTTCTACTTTTAGTAACTACCTTTTTCTGTCACATTAGCAGAAAGATCTACCACTAATTTTCTTGGTCCTAGCACTATCAATATTACACCCACATTGCCTCTAACTTTTGTTCTCACTTTAAAACTTTTTTTTTAATCTTTTTTATGTGGAAAAATTACACGTGCTCTTAATTGTTGTATTTTTATTCTTTCCTGATCATTGTCTATTTCAGAATCTTATGATGAAGAAGATAATTGGTAAAGGATGGGTATCGGGGAGGCGAGCTATACATTTTGGACAATGACCTACCTAGATCCATAGCCTGTTCCAGCACCTTATCCCCTTTTGAGATCCATTGTCAATTAGGACATTCATCAATGTTGAAAAAATTATACCCTCAATTTCAGCAACTATTATCTTTAAATTATGAGCCCAGTCAAATTGGTCAATAGAATCATTTTTATTCTATTTTGAGAGTTTATAAAAGAGTTATTCATAGTTGTGAGTTGGTTCATTATTATGTGTGGGGACAATGTCCTAGTTTATCTAATGGCTTTCGGTATTTTATCACTTTTGTAGATGATTTTTTTCATATGACTTGACTTCATTTTATGAAATCGCATATCAAGTTACTTTCATATTTTCAATCTTTTTGTATCGAAATTAAAACTCAATTCAATGTTTCGATTAAGGTTATGTGAAGTGACAATACCAAAGAATACTTTTCTGCACCCTTTCAGAAGACACGATACAAAATAGGATACTTCACCAATCATCCTGCAACGATACTCCATAAAATAAAGTAGTTGAAAGTAAAAATAGATATCTTCCTTAGACGGCTAGAGCTCTTTTGTTTCAAACGAATGTGCCTGAAGAGTTTTGGTTGAAGCGGTTCTATTACATATTTTTAGCAATCGGGTCTTCAACTATTTTACAGACATCCTATCAAGTTTTATTTCCAACTAAATCTCTTTTTCCTATTGACAATGCATAATTGGGTGTATTTTTTTTGTTTGTGTTACTCATCCAAAAGTTTATAAATTAAACTCCAAGTCATTAAGGTGTTTCTTTCTAGGATGTTCTCAATTGTGAAATGGGTATTGATGTTTTCCCCTCACTTAAACAGGTCCTTGATTTATGTTTATGTCACATTTCATGAATAAACCCCATTTTTTTAACTCATTGGTGTCTAAATATTTACAAGATTTTGATAAGTTGCTAATATATTCACATCATAAGTCTAGACCCTGCTCTAGCTCTACTTCCAACTCCAGTGTCTCAGCTTAGGTCACCTATCACCAATGTTTACTAGAGAAGATCTCACTCCCGTGATTTTCTTCTAGCACTATTATCATCTTCCTTAGTGGATCCCCATCCCAGCGACTTTGATTTACCTGTGGCTCTTTGCAGATGTAAATGTCAAAATGTCTATCCCATTTTCTATTATGTTAATTATAATCAATTATTTGCCAACTCTTACTTGTTTGTTTCTTCTCTTGACTCTGTTGAGTTTTCAAGATATGTTCACCAAGCCCTATCTCATTCTGGGTGGGCAACAATGCTTGATAAGATGAATGCCTTAACTGAAAAATGGAACTTAGGAATTAGTTGAACTATCTTATGGCAAGAAGGTTGTTGGTTGTGAGTTTTTGCAGCAAATTTCAGTTCTTATGGATTTGCATCTCTTCTTAAAACTCAATTGGTTGCTAAGGGATATACCCAAACTTATCGACTAGTTGGACACATTCTCTTTGGTAGCTAAGTTGACGTCGGTCTGTCTAGTAATGTCATTGGATGTAATGACCAATTGACCCTGCACTGGCAAGATGTGAAGATTTCATTTATGTGTTGTGATCATTCAAAAGAGGTCTACATGGAGTAACCCCAGGGTTTGTTGCTCAGGGGGAGTCTGGAAAATTATGTCGTCTTTGAAAGTCCTTACATCGATACAAGCAAAGCCCTCGAGCAATGTTTGGAAAATTTAACCAAATAAAAGAAAGGTTTAGGATGTAAAAAAGTAGAATAGTTCACACTATATTCTAGAAAGACTTTGCTTTAGAAATCATTTTATTGGTGGTTTATGTTGATGACATTATTATTATTGGAAATAATGCACAATAAATCTTATAATTGAAATTATTTCTTCAAAATCAATTCAGTACTAAACAATTGGGTTCTTTGAAGTACTTATTAGGGATTGAGGTATCAAGGAACAAAGAAGATATCTTTCTATCTCAACCACAGTATGTATTGGATTTGTTAGAAGAAACTAAGAAATTAGAGGTCAAACCATGTAGTACTCCAACGCTTCCTACTCAACAAGTTACCAAGGAGGGACAGTTTTTTAATAATCATGAACAATATAAAAAGTTAATGGGAAAATTAAACCTCAAGTAAATTGTCTTGATATTGTATATTCAGCTAGCACTATACGTTAAGTTTATGCCTTCCTCCACAGTCCATCATTAGTCAGCTTTGAAACAAATATTATGTTACCTCAAAAAACCTCTTGATGAAGGTATTCATAACATGAACATGGACATATATATATTAAATGTTTCTCTGATGCAGACTGGGCAACGTCCAAAATTGATCTAAACTTTAACTTAATTGATGTAGGTCTCCCAATTGTTGGTTGAATGGGTTTAAAGATGACAGTTCCAGCAAAGTTCTGTGATAATCAAGCTGCAATCCATATTACATCAAACCCTGCCTTCCATGAGCGAATGATATTGCGATTTTATTTATGAAAATATTCAACAATTTAATTTTTATAGCTCATGTAAAAACTAAGGAATAAATAGGGGGCATCTTCATAAAGGATCTTGATGGAGCCAATGTCACTTATATTTGTAACAATCCGGGCATGATAAATATCTATGCTTGTATATTAGATAGTTTTCGACTTGTGTTAAGAAAGGCAGAGGTAGACCTAGGAAGACTTGGGCTTATTGTATTAAAAATGATCATAATTTACTAGAACTAAATGAAAATATGACACTAAATAGGACACAATGGAGAAAAAGGATTCATGTAGCCGACCCCACGTAGTGGGATTAAGGCTTTGTTGTTGTTGTTGTATATTAGAAAGTTTGACTATAGGAAACCTAATTACAGGTCTAATTATAAGGTTTTCCCTCTATTAGAGATATTCCTAATTTATAGAGATTAGGAGAGAGAGAGAGAGAGAGAGGGAGAGAGAAAAAGTGTGTGTGTAACATGTCTTTAATGAGAAAAAGAAGGAAGGAAGAGCTTTTCGTTACATTTACACATGTCGGGGCAAAATATGTGCATTAATGTTTGTATATATATTTATTACTTATTCAATTAAATGAATGAAGTCACAATAACCAACAAATCCTACTTTTTATGAATGAAATGTATGTAACGATCAAGGATTTGTTCATAGAGGGGATGTTCAATCTTACCATGAACTTCAAATAAGACTAAAAAATAAACATTCCTTATTTTAAGCATATGACATTAAAAATAAATAAAGCAAGTTTGTTGAACTCTTGTGGTCTACTTTTTTGGATGAATTGTTGACAATGATGATTAAATATCAAAATTTTGAGATTGAAGATCATCTTCACGAGTTAAAAAGCACAATTGAAGCGTCAATCATGACTCATAAGAGAGTTCAAAACTCCAAACGATAGATTCTTCAGTTAACAAGCCAAGCTAGAGCCAACCCTAATTGGACTAGTTAGCTTATCAATAGACTGATTTAAAAAATGTGAACATAAAATATGCTCAAAGATTAGTTAAAACAAAAGTACTCAAGTACTATGTAAAGAAAAATATTTAAAATTATATATAAATTCCTATTATTAAGTAAGCTTTTGTTCCCAGTTTAATATAACTACTATTTGACTCATAATCATTTTGCTGTCTTTCATAATAAATGAATAGACTCAAACTGATAGAATTAAGTTTGCTTGAGAGCTTGATTAATTAATAAAGCTCTAGCCATGGTGGCTTGCGCTTGACTCAACTCATTTTACACCCCTACACGAAACATGGCTCAATGTAATTTTAATTTGATACATAAATCATTTGGGAACCAGTTTAATATTTCCTATTAATCTAGTTTAGCTGCCTATTAACTTGCATCCTTAGATTAAAAGGTTGATTATCAAGTGTCCATCAAAACATTAATCCTTGTTGCTTGGTGCAAACAAAAAAGGAATATAGACCCGAGAGCCAATTCTTAGGGGTAAAAAAAATTCAAGAAAAAAGAAAAGAAAGAGAAGTGTGAAGAAAGAAAATCAATGGATAACGATAATTTTAAATCAAACTAACCAATCAAGTGCCAGACTAATAAAATTAGCCAGTATTATGGAAAACATGAGGATGCCTTGCAACTAATGGACCAACCTGCATTCCTTCTCCATTTTTGTAAGACAAATATGATTGGAGAGGATGAGATGAGGATAGGTTTAATATTTATTAAGGAAGTTACCATTCAAAATATAAATCAATGTGAATTTTTCTACTTATGATGCGGCAATTGATACCGAGAAACTAAATGAATAGATCAACAAGTTAGAGACTTCACCTTCTAGGGATATAACATCTGATATGGTGGAATGCCATGTGAAAAATAATATCCATTAAGAAATAATTTGGGAGATGTTCAAGCAACTGAAAGATGAGAATTCTACTCAACAAAGTATGTAAAATATCATTAGAAGAAATGGAATAGATCGGGACAACAATAAAAGCAATCGGTGCATAGTATAGTAAAAAGTTCTATCATCAGGGGATCACATTGGGGAACATATCTTGGTGAGATACAACATTGATGAAATTTAGCTCAAGAGTTCATTTTAAAATTTAAAATAAATTTAGTTTGTTACCAATAAATAACCTCAAGTAAGCCAGTGTGTGTCAATGACCATAAAATGTAATAACTATAGAAAAATGGAGAAAACCCAAGAAACATCCAAAGAGGAACACTTACAAAAGACATATATTTGATAAACCCTATAACCATTATTAGATATCAGTCAGAAAAAAAGACTATTGGAAACAGCACCCTCAACTCTTCCATGAAAATGAAAGAGAGAAAAAATAATCAATAATTTGTGGTAGACAACACGGTGTTCAATCCAGTGGACAAGGATGACCCATCCCTTATCTACAATGGCAATGCTAAAGCAAAGAGTGACAAGGTCGTCCTGCTATATGGACTCGTTGAGGAGATGCTCACTTTGACAATATAGGTCCAAGCAAAAGATGATCAAAGCCACCATTGACACTGATAGTAAAAAAACCTCATTTCTCCCAATTTGGTACAGAAATAGAGAAGAACAACACACACTATCCCTATCCTTATTCCTTAAATTAGATTCAGAAGGGTTTAAAAAATGAATGATTGTTAGTAATGCTCGAAATTTGCAACCACCAAGGTATATAGTGATGAGATGGCTTGTGAAGCGGTTCCAAAATCGGTTTTACTTGATACTTACCCGGTCATCATCGATAGTTCATACTTCAATAATCACATCAATGTTAGCTTACAAAGGAAACAACCCTTTATCGGAAATGGATAATAGTGCATGAAAACAAAATAACAAGTCAAGTAGGTAGATTATCTAACATAAGTTGGAAAATCTTACTAATGCTAGCATTCCCTAGGGAAGTTATAACGAAAAGTCAAATTCTCTATATTTATTAAATTAGGCAAAAAGGTGTCAAAAAGAGGCAGAAGTGGACGAAGAAGCAAAACATACAACCAATCTTCGATCCATTGCTATTAAATCTATACATATGTTAAAACAATTAGTAGGATTGATTTCCCTGATGTGGGGGTGGTCAAAAAGACATGCAATTGTGCAATGACATGTAGTCAATTAGCCAAAGACCAACAACAACAACAAAAAAAACCTTTATCCCACCAAGTGGGAGGGGTCGACTCCATGAATTATTTTAATCCATGGAGCCATATTGAGTGTAATATTTTCATTTAATTCTAATAGATTAAGATTATTTTTATACATTCTACACAATTCTTTTTACATCCACCTTTCTTATTAAAAAGACATCCAAAACATATACTCTCTTAACAGGAACATCAGACGGTCGATGCTTAATATGACCAAACCATCAAAGACGTCTCTCTAATGTTGTCTGCCACTGGAGCTACACAAGTCTTTCAGGAATATATTTGTTTCGCATTTTGCCTCTAAGAGTAAACCGACTCATCCACCTAAGCACTCTCATCTCAACAACACTGACCACTATGTAGGTTAATATTTACAAATAAATTAAAAAAATAAACATATATAGAAAATGATAAATAAAGCTATAACAAAATCTAATTTGTGTGTAATTTTGAATGTAATTTTATTTGAAGCCTAGTTGGGTATTTGGTCTTCCGTGAGACACTAGTATCATACTTTGCTTGACACTCACTTATTATCGAATACTTAACTTTTTAGTATTAATGAACATAGAAAGAGTTTGCATGCTTGTAAATGATTTGGCAATTGCTCAAAACTGAACTACATATTAACCATAAGGGTGATTGCTAACTACAAACTACTCTCAATTACTATGGCTTAGATCTACCCGTCATTTATTAGTTGGTTGAGTTTGTAGGTTTAAATATATTATTTTCAGTGCATGATGAACTGCAGTTAGTATTAAACCACCATCCTACATGAATTACTTGCCTGTAACATTTTTATTTTATTTAATTATTGACGACACTAATAAAATAGTAAATTGTGCTAGCTATGTTATATGGATCTAGGAATACATGGGCTTATTGTATAAAAAATTATTTTAATTTACAAAAACTAAATGAAAATATGACACTAAATAGAATGTAATGGAGAAAAAGGATTTATGTAGTCGACCCCACGTAGTGGGATTAAGGTTTTGTTGTTGTTGTTGTTGTTGTTATTGTTGTTGTATGTTATATGGATCTATAAGTTTTTTTACATGAAAAATTTTATAATTATTATGCTTGAAATTGCTACTTAACTTTGGAGTTATTTAAATGTCTTCAGAAAAAAAATTTATGAAAAATCATAGTTATTTCAAAAGCTTCATGGATAATATGATTGGTTGCCTGTGTTAAAACCTTGGTTTATAGGGGACACATAGCATAACTTTGCACATTCATATATGTTATCCTTGTTAAGGAGGATCAAGGGTCTGTTTCGGGCAGCTAAAGCTTATCCAAATAAGTTGTTTATCTTGATAAGTAGTTGATAAGCAGATGATCCAGATAAGCAGTCTGACTATTTAGTTTGTGGTTTGGAAAATAGTTGATTCTGGATAAACGACTATTCTGCCTCTGTTTTTTATAAGTTATTTAGCTGTTTGGTTTGTGCAGTTTGTAAACAGCTGATTTGCATATTTTTTTATTTAATGGAACAATTTGTCACGCAGAACTTGTATGTTTTCAACAAAACTGCAATGTCTACTCATTAGATATTTTACAACTACTCCACCCCCTTAATAACAGTACCAAAAAATATAGACCTTACCCAATAATGAGTATCATAAAACCTAAAAAAAAGAAAATATCATGTTAAAATTACAAGGAAAAAAAATAAAATATTTATTTTAAAATATAGAAGCATGTCAAGATCAACGTTGCACAGTTCTGACACCCCATAACCCCGAGCAAACTTGTCCGGCTAGGAAGTAGTCAAACTACAAGCGACGTTCTCAAGTTGTGATACCGATGATCCCCGAGCAACATTGTCTGCTTGGGATAATGTAGAAACGGGCATACTATCAGCCTACCTGAAGAACTTGCAGTCATGTGTGCTTACTGCGGGCACCTGTAGAATTGCCGCCCGTAGCTATGTTATTGGTGTGACGTGAGTAATGAAGATGACAGTCCACAGTGGCATAACACTTGCTCGGACTTTCCTGAAAATCTGTAGCTAAGCTTAGTACAATTATTTAAGAGAGAAAAGATCAGTCGGGAAATTACATGAAAAAAAACAATCGTTCAATTTGAAAAAATATGAATAAAAAAATATACAATTCAATGTTGATATAAGAATAAAAAAATGGAAGATTTATATACGAGCCAATCAATTGCTATAAACCTTATTCATTGCTATGATCATTGCGAACCAACTTCAACTGTAGACAACAAAACTTGAATAAAAGAGCATTGATATAATTTGGAAACATAAATGACATAAATAATTTTAACAAACTTAAGAGGGGGATTTACATACATAACACTAACTTATTATGTTTTACCTATCTAATGCTATAACAACCTAACAAATGATATTGAAACGTATACATGAAAATATATGTTTTACTTCAAAAAAGTTAATATTAGTATGACTTTTTATATTGTTTAGAAATTAGATGTTCTATAAGTAAATATAAAGAGTTAGGTGTTAGAGGGGTAAATTTAACACTTAGGGTACATGTGTATGGCTCACATACAGCTGGACATCCTCCTGCTTGCCTCAAAAACCAATTTAGCGGCCATGGAACTTTGTTCTCTCTCAGCACAGCATGCAGCAAACTCCACATCCTTATTGAAGTTTTTAAATAAATACAATGATCACATTGAGAAGGTCCTCTTAAGTTCGTTGATATCATTCATGTCATTTATGTTTCCAAATCATATCAATGCTCTTTTATTCAAGTTTTGTTGTTTGCAGTTAAAGTTGTTCGCAATGATCATGGCAATGAATAGGGTTTATAGCAATTGATTGGCTTGTATATAAATCTTCCATTTTTATATTCTTATATCAACATTGAATTCGGTATTTTTTTATTCCGCTTTTTTCAAATTGAACGATTGTTTTTTTTCATGAAATTTTCTAATAATTGTAGTAAAATGAGTTACAGGTTTTCGGGAAAGCCCGAGCAAGTGTTATATCGCTGCAAACTATCGTCCTTATAACTCACGTCACGTCAACAACATAGCTACGGCCGAAAATTGTATAAGTGCCCGCGATGGGCACACGGATCAGAGAACTGCAAGTTCTTCAGTTGGGCAGACATTACGTCTGTTTCTACGTTAACCCAGCCAGACACCATTGCTCAGTGATCGTCAGTATCACAACTTGAGAACGTAGCTAGTAGTTCGACTACTACCCAGCCCACAAGTTTGCTCGGGGTTCTGGGGTGTCAAAATCGAGCAACGTTCGTCGTGACATGCTTCTACATTTTAAATTGAATATTTACATTTTTTCCTTATAATTTTAACAAGTAATTTCTTCTTTTTTTTAGATTTCATGATACTCACTATTATGTGAGATTTATATATTTTGTACTGTTATGAAGGGTGTAGAGTGGTGGTAAAATATCTAATGAGCAGACATTGCAGTTTTGTTGAGAACATTATAACTTATGCGTATCAGATTGTTTATTTAACTAAAAAAATCTGCAAACCAGCTATTTACAAAACACACAAACCAAACAACTTATCAAAAACAGGAGCAGAATTGTCATTTATCCAGAATCAATTATTTTTCAAACACAAAATCCAAACAGTCAGACAATTTATCTGGATCAGCTGTTTATCATTGGAGGTCGTCCAGAAAAGTTCACATTTTCACCCTTTCTTTAAGTTCGATTCTAATCTGATCTTGTGCAACTTAGTGAATTTTGTGTATTTCGTGTGTCTGAGTGTGGGTGGATAAGGTCTTGAAGAAGTTTTCTTAGGGCTTGAGATCCAATTGGGAACTTCTCCTTGAGTCTCCACATGACAGTCATTAACCACTCGACCATACGACGATGGTTTTGAGATCATCAATGCGAGACATCACAAGAGAAATAGAAAGTGGCCGGAATTTCTAAGGGGATGGATTTCAATACTAGTTTTCTAAGATAGTCAATAGGAACCCTTAGAGCTAGATCCAAGGATCCTAAGGAAAAGAGTAATGACCTCAAAATGAGATCAACAGTAGGATGAAGATTTAATACTAACTACAATTCAGCATGTACTGAAAATAATATATTTCAAACTACTAACTCAACCGACTAATAAATGACCATACTAATTGAAAGTAGTTTGTAGTTAGCAATCGCCATTATGGTTAATATGCAGTTCAGTTTTGAGTGATTGCCAAATCATTTACAAGCCTGCAAACTCTTCTTATGTTCATTAATACTAAAAAGTTAAGTACTCGATAAAAAGTGAGAGTCAAGCAAAGTATGGTACTATTGTCCCACAGAACACCAAATGCCCAACTAGGCTTCAAATAAAATTACATTCAGAATTACACACAAATTAGATTTTGTTATAGCTTTATTTAACATTTTCTATATATGTTTATTTTTTTAATTTATTTGTAAATATTAACCTGCATAGTGATCAGTCCGACAATCCGTAGTATTACAAAAGCTAGACTCCTGTCTTATCATCAATCATTCATAGTCTATAAGCCTCATGAGGCAAAAATTCCTCTCCAATTTTCAGGAAAAAATATACACACATGCTATAGCCCTTTCAATAAGCAGACATCATTAATCATAATATACAATTCTACTATATAAATAGAGGGAAAAAATATTCAATAAAACACATAAAACTATGCAAAACTATGGAGTGGATTATGAATAAATTTTATCACAAGCCACAAAGCTAAACACTGTCGAAATATTTGTATCATGCGCACCCAACTTCACAAGGTCCTTCGAGTTGGTAGAGGTTTAAAAAAAAAAAAAAATCTTACATGGCAAAATACAAAACGTTGCCTTTATGGAACCTCCACCAATTTTTAATCAAGATTTCAGTACTGACCAAATACAAAGATAAAAGTAAGCTATATATGAGCTTAAAAAATCCCCAAGAGCATGATTTAGGGGTTTACCAAAGCCATGAAAATATGAAATTCAAATACTGCCTACCAAAACACATTCCATTCATAAGAGAATTCATCGAATATAAAGTTACAGTTCTCACAATGTATGTGGATAACATGATTGTAATAGTTAATCTCAAGGATATTAAAAAAGTGAAAGATCAACTATCCAAGGAAATTAAAGATAGAGAACATTTAAATATTTCTTTGGAATTGAAGTGATCCGCTCAAAGGCGATGATATTTATCTCTCAATAAAGATACATCCTTGATACCACAAACATGGAGGGGCAAGTGATGGTGAGACTTACGGTAAAATGCTATATGCCAAACTATGGAGTGGATTATGAATAAATTTTAGCACAAGTCACAAAGCTAAACATTATCTAAATATTTTTATCATGGGCACCCAACTTCAAAAGGTCCTTAAAGTGGGTATATGTGAAAGAAAATTTTAAAAAATATATCTTACATGGCGAAGTATAAAAGATTGCCTTTATGGAACCTCCATCAATTTTTAATCAAGAGTTTAATATTGACCAAATACAGAGATAAAAGTAAGCTCTGTACGAGCTTAAATAATCCCCAAGAGCATTATTTAGCGGTTTACTAAAGCTATGAAAATAAGAAATTCAAACATTTCCTAACAAAACACATTCCATTCATAATAAAATTCATCAAAGGTAAAGTTACAGTTCCCGTAATGTATGTGGATAACATGATTGTAATAGTTAAAAATCTCAAGGAAATAAAATGAGTGAATAATACTCTATGAAAAAAATTAAAGTCAATGATCTGAGAAAAATTAAATATTTCTTTGGAATTGAAGTGATCTGCACAAAGGCGATGATATTAATCTATCAACAAAATAACATCATTGATCTACAAAAAGAAACGAGGATGATATGATGCAAGGCATCAAAAATTTCAACTGAATACTACCACAAACATGGAAAGGCAAGTGATGGCTAGACTCATGGTAAAATGCTTTACGCAAAACTATGGAGTGAATTATGAATAATTTTTAGCACAAATCACAAAGTTAAACACTATCTAAATATTTTTATCATGGGCAACCAACTTCACAAGGTCCTTCAAGTGATTGGATGTTTAAAAAAAAAAAAAAATCTTAAGTGGAAAGCTACAAAAGATTGTCTTTATAGAATCTCCACCAATTTTTAATCAAGAGTTCAATACTAACCAAATACAAAGATAAAAGTAAGCTTTATATGAGCTTAAATAATCCCCAAGAGCATGATTCAGGTGACCAAAGCTATGAAAATATGAAATTCAAACACTGCCTAACAGAACACATTCCATTCATAAAAGAACTCATCGAACGTATAGTTCCCAAAATGTATGTGGATAACATGATTTTATAATTAAAAATCTCAAGGAAACAAAAAAGAGTGAAAGATCAACTACCCAAAGAAATTAAAGTCAAAGATCTGAAAAGAATTAAATATTTCCTTGGAATTGAAGTGATGTGCTCAAAGGCGATGATATTTATCTCTAACCAAAAATACATTATTGATCTACAAAAGAAGATGGGTATCATATGATGCAAGGCGTCAAAATTTTCAATTGTATGCTACCACAAACATGGAGACGCAAGTCATGGCTTGGAAGTCAACAAAAAAAGTTATCTAAAATAGATCGAGCGTGTCTACCTCACCTATACAAGATAAAACATAACCTTTGATGTAAATGTGCTAAGTCAATCTATGCATAATTTTAGAGATGCATCTAAAGGCAACATACAAAATTCTTCAATGTCTGAAAGCAATATCATAAAAAAATAATAATAATAAATCTTACTCGAGAAATAAAAAGTTCAATTTAGAAGCATAAATTGTGCTAATTAGGACAAATCCCTTACAAAAAAGGAGGATTTAATAATTAAGAGAAGCAATAAGTAAGATTTAAGAAGATTAAATTGAAAACCGAAGCATATTGCTTTAGCAAGGCGTAAACCAAGAATCAAGTCGATGCATTAACTGCATATATGACAAACTATTGATAAATTGATATAATTTATTATTACATAGACATTAGCTTCATATCTCAATCTTAAATGATGATATACGAAAGAAGTTTAGAATAAGGGAAACGTTCATTTATAATTTAAATACACCACATAAATCAATAAGTACAACAACCTCATTCTCACTTCTTTCATCTTCAAAAGAATCATCATATTTAAAAATTTTATCATTATCAAATTGAGTTTCATGAACATCTTCCAAATCTCATTAAACCGCCACAATTTTCTTCTTTATTCATCAAATCAATCAACATTATATTTGATATAATTTAAATTAAAATAATAAATAACACAATCAAGTAATCATACTTAAATTACATTTTAACGTTCGAAGACATTGCATCAGAAATAACATGATATATTATAATATAATATAATATCTATTAATATCATCATATAATATAATATAATATAATAGTTTCTTTTATACAAAAAAAATTATTGGGCATCACCTTAAATGTCATGCCGCATACACCTTTGATAAAAAAAAATGTAAATGACACTAATGGCAGCGAAGCTTAAATCTTGAGTGTTTTTCGTGCAACTTATTGAGGCGCATCTCGAGGTGTGCTTCTCAAATATCTTTCTAAACAATGGTAATAAGCAACCAATGACAATTAGATTCAATGACAAAGCTAAATTCCAAAAAATAAGCAAGATATTTGTGATAAATATAGACCAAAGTTATGGCAGTGATTATCAAATAAAATGTCAAAATACAATCAAGTTATATTGTGCACATAAAATCTAATTCATTACAATCGAAACGAACACAAAAACCGATCAACACTTTATCAACAAAAGCGGACTAATCTATATCATGGATGTTCAAATACATAAGCAGTTCCATCTTGTCCTAAATAAAGGACTATTGAGCAACTCAATCCATAATATCAGGTCCAAGTTATACATGAAAATAGTTACTCTACACCTTGATGAGTATATGTGTAAATATTGGCCAGTCTGGCGATCCATCATATTGCAAAGCTAGTTGCCCATCTTACCTTTCATCATTGGCAATCCATGGACCTCAATGGGTTAAAATTCCTCTCAAATTTTCTGAAAATGAATTACGCAAGGTAAATATCTATTGGCATAAATTACTAGTTGAAATCTAGAATTTTGTTTATATAAACAAAGAGACATGAGCCAAATAAAAAACAACAACAAAAACAACAACAAAGCCTTAATCCCACTACGTGGGGTCGGCTACATGAATCTTTTTTCTCCATTGCATCCTATTTAGTGTCATATTTTCATTTAATTCTAATAAATTAAGATCATTTTTTATACAATAAGCCCAAGTCTTCCTAGGTCTACCTCTGCCTTCCTTAACATAAGACGAATCTAAAACATCTACTCTCCTAATCGAATCATCATATGATCGACGTTTAATGTGAACAAAGCATCTAAGATGACAGTCTCTAATTTTGTGTCTCTAATTTTGCCCGTCGCTGGGGCTACACAACCCTATCACGGATATAATCATTCCGCATTTTTTTTATCTAAGTGTAAAGCCACTCATCCACCTTATCATTCTCGTCTCGACAACACTTAACTTAGTAAAGCCTAATAAAATACAAATAAAATCTAAATCATTTCTCATCTTTTCAATACACTATTGTGATTATCCTTATTTAGATCAATCTATAATAATAATATTTTTTATCGATAAAAGAAGATATGGTTTTGAATAGCAAACAAATGAGTAAGAATGAATTAAAAAATCGCCATATCCTCTTCTTTCTCCAAATCTCAATTTTTTGCATTCACTCTTAATTCATGAATTCTCTCCCCCATATGTTATAGATATCATTCAAGCTTTTTCCTTGTTGATTCTCATTAAAAATGAGTGATTCAAATTTCAACTTCTTGTCCATTCGATTCTCTACAACTTCAGCATTCAAGTTTTCGGAAAAATTAGTTTACATATGGTCAAGATCACTTAACAAACAGACAATTTAAAGAATCTCTACCTACTAATTTCTATAAAAAGCGTGCATCTATCCACATCAATTGCAATCAGAATCTCATCAGTCTACATTAATTGGTATCAGAAAACTGCTCTTTTCATCAACTTTTGGTATCAAAGTGCATATGTCCACATCACAAAACCATATCCACTTTGATAGATCTTAGTATAACTCTCCAACAAAAACAAGTTACTCCAATGATGAATTCTCATAATATATAACAACAACAACAAAAAAGCGTTTATCACACCAAGTGGGGTTGGTTACATAAATCTTTTTTCACCATTGTGTCCTATTGAGTGTTATACTTTCATTTAATTCTAACAAATTAGGATCATTTTTATACAATATGCCCAAGTCTTTTTAGTTCTACCTCTACCTGTCTTAACAAAATTCGAATCTAAAATATCTACTCTCCTAATTGGATCATCAAATGGTCAACGTTTACAAATATTTTTCAAAATTAATCTATTTGAATTAATTTTGAACTAAAATAAAAATAAGTCGGCAGCTACACGAACTCTCGTAATATACTCTTCAAAATTAAGATAAGACGAGAAGAATAAAAAAATAGGAGATTGCATGACTAAATTTCATGTCGTTATTGAAGTGAAAAATAAGATTAGAATTTATGGATAAATAAGCAAAAAAATAAAAAACAAGGAAAGAAAAAAATTTTAAATACACCTTCAATCTTGGAATCAACAATTAGCTATAAAATACAAATATAATGTAATAATCAACAATTGTTCATTTGTTGCAGATGAAAAACTAAATTCGATGAATTGCCAAATTATTTTAGATTAAAAACTTCTAAAGAAGTCAACAGATCATTAGATTGCTCTAGATAAAATGGTGTTGGCTATAGATATAAGAGTGCTTCAATCCTCTCCCACAAAGCAGGTTGTATATGAAGATCATGCCAAGCCAATTGATTAATTTATTACAACCCACTTTGGCTAAAGCCTAGATAAGGATATATGTAGTTTTAGTTGGAACATAATTTGTTTGTGTTGTTCCATATTCAATTCCATTAAGATAAAATGTCATCCTATACCAATAAGCTTAGTTTTTTCATGGTAAATATATATTTTTTTTAAATACTAATGGGGCAACCCAACAGTCATAAAGAGCTTTTAGAGACTTTTTTCATTTGATGGCTTGGTTCCCCTAACTTTTTTATTCAACCACATGCTACAAACACATAAATTATCACTACCCTATATTCAACTTTTGTACTGCTAAATGAGACCACAGATTATTTCTTAGTTCTCCATTTAACCATATTTTCCTGCACACAAGTAGATTAATCAGAGAAAAATCTGAGGTGATGTGTCTTCGCATGTGATTAATAGCTTTCTTGAGATCTTCAGTAGGGTTATTTATTTATTTTGTTACAGCATTACCAAGGAAAATAATATTGGGACTAATGAAAAAGAAATAAATGAGTTTGCCACAAGACATGGACACCCGCCTTTATTGATAAGTGTGCTATTAGTGGTGATCCCAAGGTTTCTTTGGGTTCATTGGAGCTTTTCTGTGCTTTCATCCCAACATTCATGTTTCTTGAAGTAATTTAATGATATAATTTCTTTAAGGAAAAGCAAAATCTAGCTTTAAGCATGCTACTTCAAAATCAAGAAAGTATTTTAGATTTTTCAAGCCTCTACGTTGAATTCTCATGTTGCCAAACACTTTTAAATAGACTTGCTTTTTTTCTCCAAATCACATGTCAATATAATATCATAAGCATACATTCTAAGAATTTTATTTTTTTTCCATTAGGTGATAGCTAGATAAAGATATTATGATCAGCTTAAAAATTCATTATATCCACCTTTGTGAGATATTTGGAAAATCATCAAAATCATGTAAGAGGAGATCGTTTGAGATTATATGGAGCTTTTCAACATATAAATACCTTACTGGAGTTTCTTTAATTTTTCATTGCATAATGAATCTCCATGTATATAATTCCTTCTCAAGTATCAAATTAAAAAAATCATTTTTATTGAAAAGTTGACGTACAGATCAATCCAAATTTATCACAACAGAGGGAATAGTTTTTTGCATGGCAACAAGCTAGAAAATTTCTAGATAATCAAAATCATATGATTGAGGGAACCCTTTTACAACAACCTAAGCTTTAAATTTAACCACACGCTCATATAATTTAGATTTGTTTGTAAGTATCTATTTGCATCCAAACTGATTTTTTTTTCCTGGCAGAAATTCAAAAATTTTTGCATACCATTTTTTTCTAATGGTTAGATTTCTTTCACGAGGAATTTGAGAGATTCAAAAACATTATTTGGATTATGTATTTTTATATAGAGAAGTGATAAAGCACTGACTGAATCCAAGTAAAAGCCCTTCACAAGTCATGAAATAATAAATTGGGTGTTCAGTGAATAATATCAACCATTATCTTAAGACAATCGAACAAGTCAAGATCAATATCATCATCTAACATTTATTCTCACTAGCACTTCATTTGTCCATGAATTAGGCACGATTTCTTTAAATGCATTGGAGATATGTTGATTGTTTCCCCTCTTGATTTATCTTTTCCCTCAGCATAAAAGCAAAGCTCATTCTCCATAGGTTGGTTATATTGACAAGTTGATGAAAGAGTTTGCAATTCTGATGAGGCTATAATAGTCTGATATACCTATAATGTGATGACAAAATTTGCAGTTCTGGTTAGGCTTCAGTAGATTGATAGAGAGCGAATGAGAAATGTTCATTATCCATGGTCTAATGGGAGAAGATTGTAGATGATAAAAAAAAAATTCAAACTTAAAATCTTGTTACTGAGTTTCATCTACTTGACTTTCAATTTTAGAGTAATAAGATAAGGTTGATGCTCAAGGAATATCATGTCCATGGATTGATAGAGGGACAATGAGAAATATTCATTATCTTTGTATTGTAAATAAATGTGAACCAAAACTAAACACCCAAAGATTTTTGTGAGTAAATGATTTTGATCTTGAAAAATAAATAGAGATGAATTTGAACAATCTGAAATTTAAATGCTTTCAAAGACATTTTATATTAATGAGATATATAAAACTATTTATGGAGAGCATAAAATGATTAATCTACCTCTAAAAAATGTGTATTTTTCTTTTCAATAATTCCATTTGATTGAGGGATGCCAACACATAAGCTTTGGCGGATAATTCATTAACATAGGAGATCATTTTCAAAGATTGATTCAAAGCATTATTTAGCATAATCTATCTTCAGAATTTTGATTGTGAACTAAAATCGAGTATAGATCAATCAGTTGAAATGTTTAATACTTTATCCCTCTTCAGTTTTTTTTTTTGTTTTTCCATTAAGAAAACTCAAGTGAGATAGGTATGAAAATCAACGAAAGAAACAAATCATCCAGCTCCATAGTCAGTTTCTAATTTGGATGGTCCCTTCATATTAGCATATAGCAAAGCAAAATATTGTGAGGATGTATAGTGCCGGGGGGCGGGCTCCTGCAGCCCATTGGACCAAACAACAGGGTGTCGGTCCAACATTTCCCTAGACCAGTCAGTCCACTCTACTTACTTTGCACCCGCCTCCTCATCATAATCTCTTCAAATCCCTTCCTTTTATTCTCCTCCTTCCTTCCTCGATTGTCTCCCTTCCTCCCTATTTATACATGTTCTTTCTCAGGTCTAAGTAGTGATTGGTTTTCTGATTTCAGGTATTGTCCTTGGTGTTTTCCGTCTTTCAAGGGTTGTATCCTTCGAAAGCGTGGTGCAACGGTTGTATCCCGCCAAGGTGGTGGTGTGTATCTCCGCTCCATATCCTTCTCCAGGCAATACTACCCACCGTTGCCTCCCTCCATATCCCCTCCTCTTAGGTTGCTACACCTTCCCACTTCCTCTGTTGAATCTCCCAACTCCTCAAGCAGACTGATAGCTTCCTCCCAGCCATCTCCAGCATGGCACTCCATTCCATCGGCTCCTCCAACACGCAGAAGCACTCATCCCGTCGCTGCCGCTCTCTTCAGTGCCTCTTACCGCAAACCACCGACCTCTTCAGACCCTCCCAACGCTACTCCAATTACCGCAGGTCACTCTGACATTCTTCCAACCGCTGCTAACTCTTCCCCAACCTCCCCGGTGACTTTTCAGCTGCCCTCCGACGCTGCCCAGAACTGTTTCAGTCCCTTTTGTGTTTCGTATATAGTTATTTGTTGCATCGTCGAGTCTTTTATTAGTCTTCTTTTTTGTGTTATTTTTTCATTACGAGTCGATATTGTATTCCTTCAAAGTCAGCAATAAAATTGTGTCGTTCGAGTCATGGCTGGGGTTAACTCCGGTATCATATAGGTCGATAAAATTTGAACTGTAAGTGTATTTTTAATCTTATGGCAGATTTTACTCAAAAAAAAAAAGATCTTAATTTTTTTTTTTTGTTAAATAGAGGAAGAATTAACTTTAAAGTAAAATTCAAGTGTCCTAGAAGATAAAGCTAAAGTCAAACACACTATCATTATTTCAAGTGCGTTTGAAACTTAAAATGAGTGGGGTTTCGTGGATACACAACTTCATTATTTAAGCCTACAATTTACTTGAAGGCTCATTCTTAAAAGAAGTCCTAATTACATCTTCAAATTGCTAATCATCCTCCCTGGGTTCAAGTTTTGAAAATAAACAATATTAGATGAGAATTTGATAATCTTTAATTATAGGGTCCAAAATAGATGAATTAACAACACATTAGAAATAAAATGCAGTAGGTTGTGGAGTTTGGTTGAATATATGAAAAATAAATATTCACAGATTGCTAGATTATTGTCGCAGATGAAAAGTTGTTGCCCATAAATTATTGGGTTGTTATGGATGTAAATGTGTTAGCTAGGGATTCAAAATTCTATCAGCATATAAATTAAAACAAGTACTACTGCAAAAGGTTTTGCAAGAATCAAGCCATTCTCAAAAGAGTATTTCAAGAGATGCAAAAGCCTAGCTTATGTTCCAAGAAAACAGCAAGAGCAAAATTTAAAAGAAAGAAATGAAATGAATAAATAATACAAATTCTGAAAGAAACATATCCGATCTTAATCATGAAAAGAACAAAATCATGAAAAGAACAAAAAAAGGAACGGTAAATCCAAATATTAATATAAACTCCTCATGCAACCATAAAATGAACTTTGTTGGCAGGCTGATATTTATTATGTAAAGAAAATTATAGGACCAAACCTCATTATAATTCAATGTGATGATTATCAAAAGGCCTAATACTTTTGAGACAAATCGTATTTAATATATTTCATCACTAGAAAATAGAGCCTTAAAATTCAGTTCATCTTATATAAACCGAGATTCCATTGAGCCTTTGAAGTATCTAATTCAATATAATTCCTTTGAAAATCTCCCTCCCTCCCTCTCTCCCTCCTTCCCTCAATGAAGTTAATCCATATAGTTATGCAAATAGTTAAGATTCTTACACTTTCCTACTTTCAATGCTTACATAAGCAAGCATGGAGAAGTAAAGATGCAAAAATCCATGCCAAAGAAAAATTATGTTGATGGCTAAAGAATTGCTTGAACAACAGATACATTTAAGAAGCATCAGTGTGCCTAAAATCCTTTGAAGGTCCTTTCTTCAAGAAAAATAATAATAGTAAAAATAATTCCTCTAGTCAAACCAAGTCTCGTTGTCATGTAAAAAAAAGTAAAATTAAGTTATCCAAAACTAACCAGTTGCACAGGGATGGTTCTCTTGAAATGGTGTTTTATCAACCCTGCTAAATTTAGAATTAGCAAGGACATAAGATAGGTGGAAAGCGGGCAAAACCATGCCTACCATATTAGGAAATTCAAATTACTATATTCAACGTGAAAATACCTTAATCAGATAAAAAAACATTAGCAAGCTGCACCATCATAACCAAAAATGCCATAACTAATCCCCAGCTTACATTTACACAAAAAGAGATGCACAAGTGGATCTACTGTGATTGTTTTCACATTCCCTAGCTTTTTCCACAAGTATAAACACCTTCAGCCACAACAATTTCCCACTCAAGGTACATTCATGGGAATATGAGTACCTCACCCATCCCAACAAAGCTTATATTTAATATAAAGCAAGTGACAAACTAAGGTGTAAATGATCTACATAACTTCTTACTTCTAGGTATCATAATTTCATTAATCAGGAAACCCAATATGAAACTATGAGCTCTAAACATAGATTTGAGAAGGTTGGGTTCGCCATACTCCTCAATCATGTCCGCCATACAAGAGATAAATAATCTTTATCATCACTACCTTTATCTCGACTAGTTTGGGTCTAATTTATGAATCCCAATTCCAATTATTTTTTTTCAATGGCAAATGATATGTTAACTCAATCTTTGTATACCTTTTAATACAACTTCTAGAGATATTTTCCCTTGCCTGCCACATTTTTCATCTTAATCATTTCACATTGATTTGAAGTACCTACAATATTAGTGCATCCTCAGCCAGACGGCATACATACCCAATCTAAGTTATTTCCACTATCATAATGTAATAGTTGCAACTCCACTATCCCTTAGTACAGTTGTCCTTCATTCCATCCTTGTGATTAATACCAATCTTCGGCATTAAATTTTTACCATTCACAATTATACCACACTCAACTTGGCACTTAGCAGCTCTTTTCCTTTTTTCCTGACACTCAATTTCATTTAGCACAGCTGATCAGATATTCTCATATAGCAAGTACTCCTTAGTCATTTCAAATTTTGAACATTCAAATTTAACTCTATAAGTAAAATCAACAATTATATCCCTATTCTTTGATATAATAAATCAAAATTACTTAAACCTATGACATGATCTTCCAGTAGTATAGGTCAAACGCTATCAATTTTAAATCTACAATAAGTGCATATCATATACAATAATATATTCAATTTCTTATCTTACAAAAATTGCACAAATTGATCCCTTTTGTTTCAATTATTCTGAAAGGAAAATCATATACTAAAACTATATCATTTACAAATAATATACACTGAGGTACCTAACATAAAATTTATTCAGTGGGCGCCATCTGCAAACAGATAAATAACCTATCCTGCTGAAAATTACTAGCAGTTTAAAATCACAACCCATCAAACAAATTCAAGCAAACAAAAATCCTCAAAAAACAGCAAAAGCAAATAAAACCAACATAAGCCATCACAAACAAACCGCACTCACTTTTTATGCCGGCGACCCCGTTTCTGGCTCCACGCCTCAAGCTTCGCCAAGGGACAACCACATCGAGCGCGAAAAAGTAACACAGCCCGACCATTCGGCGGAGCCATTCTCCGAAGCTCGGCACGCAAACACTCATAATCCGGATTATTCCCCTGCTGACCGCCCTTCCACGGAAGCTCGTCAATCTCCTTCCACGCAACGGCGGCCGCCGAGGCCGATCCGCTTACCGACGAGATAAATCGGATACATTCCTCTGTCTGAATCTGGACATCGAACTCCGTCGCCTTCCTCAAACCCCGACATCGCGGATTCTCGCATCGGCGGGTCCAGATGCAAGCTCGGTAGCAGGCGATCTCGAGTGCAGCAATGAAGGCAGCGAGGAAGACAAGAAAGCCGGCGAGGAAGGGGAGAGGATCGGAGATGGAGATGAGAGGAAGGAAGAAGGAGACAGAGCGGATGATGTGGGCAAAGGAGGAGGTGATGAGAAAGGTGCAGGAGAAGAAAACGAGGATGAGGATGATGAGGTCGAGTGTTGCCGAAGGGGAGTGGTTGCAGGAGGAAGAAGAGGAGGAGGTAGGCTTAGGATTAGGGTTAGGGCTTTGGGTGTAGAGTCGACGAGGTTTCAGGACGGAATGTGAGGACATGGTGGTGAGGGCCGAGAGCGGATGGATCATGTTAAAGAGCTGTCGCAGCGAGTGAGAGCAGCCGATGCTTGCTTCCGTCGCTTCTTTCGTCTAAC
>NEWO01000013.1:3116065-3142463 GCA_003013225.1 Phalaenopsis aphrodite
TACTTTTTTTCTTATTGCAGTTTCTTAATTATTTTCTTATTTTATTGATAAGATAAAAAAATATGTGATCACTGAGATTATTTACTCACTATAATTTATTTAAAATTTTATCACACTGTGACACATTATTGATATAAGTAATTATATAATCTATAAACTATCCAATCAAATTGATTTGTATAAATTTGTCAAAACAATTGAACTTTGTGAGATGAATAATAACACGTGTCAAATTTTTCAAAATTTGAACTAATCAAATTGGGTTAAGATATGACCATGACTTTGTCATTTGTTTAGGATATGACAATTAGTTAACTAGGTGTGTCAATCATCATAATTGTCAATGATGTAAATTTAGTTGCATGCTAACATATTCAAGACCTTATGGTGATTTATCTATTGGTAGTAATATTCATATACCATCATTGCTAGTTATCTATTTTTAGTTCATAAGAATTGTCCCGATAAAAATAGTTTATTCATGTATAAAAATAATAAGATGTTGTCACTGCTTTCAAATGACTCTAATATAAAACGGTGGGGTTTGAGGTTTACGTGAAAGTCTAACTTGAATCACAATTTTTTTTTTCATCATAAGACTTTGCATCATACCGAAGCAAAGCCTTGGATCATAATTATTGTATTCTTATAAAACTTAATACATAAAAATGACATAAAAGTCGGTATTTAAAAACCATAGCTCGATCGGGATTTCTACGAGCCTTTTGCTTTATGAACCCTCATGATGTTGAAGGAGATGGAGTGGATGATGTGTGGAAAAGAGGTGATGAGAAAGGAGCTAGAGAAAAAGACAATTATGAGGATGATGAGGTTGAGTGTTGCGAAGGGGGAGTGGTTGCCCGAGAAAGTATAGAAGGAGGTAAGCTTATGGTTAATGCTTTGGTGCAAGAGGCAATGAGGCTTCAAGATGGAATGAAAGAAGGACATGGTAGTGAGGTGGGAGAGATGATGGATCATGTCACAAAATTGTTGCAGTGAGAGAAAGTCTGATACTTTTTTTTGTCGCTCTTTTCATATAACATGTTTTTTTATCTTTTTAATTTTCTTTATTTCAAGGAAATAAATTCTCTTAAAATGCTGATAACAACTTGCTTATTTTTTTCGGGCACGAGAGCAACCCAGAAATTTAGATTTTTTTCATTTATTTATATCAAATATATAAGGCATTTGAGCATATATTTATAAAATATTATAAATTTGTAAAAGCTACTTTGATTTTCTCATGATCTTTTTTAATATATTTTAATTTAAAATAAGTTTTAAATAATCCCAAAATATAAATAGTTTTTTTTTTATAGCAAATTAGTTTTATCTATATGTGATGGTTTACTCGGTGGCAAAAATATTTTTTAAAAATGTTAAATTTCTGTATAAATTAAATTTTTTTTATAAATAAATTGATTTATTGTAATAAAATTAGATTTAAATATAGTTTAAAATAAAATAATAAAAATAATCATAAATAGACCTTTAATGAATAAAGTAGGTAGTGCGACCAAGTATTTTTTTTTCTAATAGCAATTTATTTTTATTATTTTCTTATTTTATTTATATTGTAAAATATTTGCTGAATAGTATTCGTTACTCACTATAACTTATTTAAAATTTCATAGTGTAACACATTGACACCTTATTGATATATATATATATTGGTCCAAGTCAACATTGAGATGTTAAAAAAAAATATTGAGATGAATATAAGCAATTATATAATAAAGATCTATTATTAAATATTTTTATATATAATATGGGAATTAAATTGATATGTCCTTATAAATTTTTCAAATCAAATGCATGATTTTGAGACAAAATTACAAATCTCAAGTCAAACAATTAAGCTTGGTGATATGAATATCAACACGTGTTAAATTAATTAACATATGGACTAATCAAATTGGTCGAAGTTATCAACGTTGTTCATTTAGGATATGTTGATTGGTTCAACTGCGTGCAAGAACCTTGTCAATCATCAAAATTGTCAATGATGAGATTTTATTTCTTGCTAAAATATTCAAAATTAAGAGTTTTATTTATTGGTTTTGACATTTATATATGATTATTTTACACCATCTATTTTGTGCATGAGAATTATTTTAATAACAGGGGTTTAATCTTAAATAAAAATTAATAGGATTTTGTCACTGCTTTCGAATGATTAAAATATAATGATGACATTTTTAAAATTTAAAGCTAATATGTCTTATTCGTTGAAAGATTTGATCTCTTTAAGCATGTAGATAATAGGTTCACACAAAAGTCTAACTTAGATCATAGATTTTTCACTTCATAAGTCTTTTGGTCATACTTAACTTTGGATCATAATTGTTGTGATCTTAGAAAATATAATATATAGAGATGATGTGAAAGACAAGATTTAAATAGCATAGCTCGATTTCTATAAGCAGTTTGCTAATTGAACGCTCATCATGGTGCATCTTCGCTTTAATACTTCATTAAATCTTACCTATATTGAGGATTTATCAATCCTCCATCCTTGTATAAACGGTTGTATGGCAACTTCTCCCTCAAAATTACACCCATCCTATTTTAACATTTATATATCACTTCTTGTTTGAGATATTGCTATTGCTTGCATTGATTGCTATCAACAATGCTGTTTTAAATAGCTTTTCAGAACTTAGTCCAATACGTTGAGCTTCTCTCATCAACACTAACATCATGGAAGAGAGACAAAATTAGCTACAGAGATTTAACCAGCATTTTAGTGATGAGGATGTGAAACTCTCTAATTACAATCTTTCTATTAGGGAAAAATGGTAGGAATTTGTTTTGGCAAGTCATTTGACCAGTAAACATCCATTCCCGTGTTGCTTTCTTCTATAGTATTGTGACCTCAAATTTGAATGTCAAATTAGATTATTTCATCTTATTGGAGAGTTGTGGAATAAAGATTGTCTTTCAAATGATTCTAGCAAACACTAGATCCCATTGGTTAGAAACATTTTAACTGTTAGTAAAACTTGATTATAATTGGCAAAGGGTTATATTCAAATCTCCCCTCACAGCTCTTTATCTATCAATTTTCATTAAAATGAATAGAAATATAATTAATTAATAAAGACAGTAAGATTATAAATAAAAACTTATAAATAATGTATCCCTCATCACATCAAACAATCAAAATGTAAAAAATTAAAAGTCGAGCACCCCAAAACACATGATCTAAAGACCCCTCACATCTATAATTGTTCATAAATTATACACATTTCCCAAGTGGTTAGTACTCAAGGAACTTAATTTTCCATATAACTTAAATATGTACATGTTATTATAAGTACACTGCCTTCCATCATTACTTTCTCTATCATGAATATTGAAAACATATGCTTTTTGTTATGTCTCCTCCTCTAGAATGTTAATAAAGTTTATCATAATCACAGTTCCTTTCTTAATATCTCTCCACAAATATAATAGAACCCATAACAAGAGAACAATCATATTATAAATTATATTCTTACATAATATCTTAATAGCACTAAAAAGGAATCAAATTGAAAGAACCTAAAGTACAAATTAGTAATTTACATCATAAATAATTAAATTAATTTCAGGCAATATCAAAAAATTAATATATATATAGGGGTGTAAACGAACCGAACACGAACGAACAGACCTTGTGTTCGTGTTTGGTTCGTTTGAAATTTAATTTGTTTGAAATAAGCTCGTGTTTGAAATTGTTCGTGAAGTCAATGTTCGTGTTCGTTTCTTAACGAAAGAGCCGAACACAAGTTGTTCGCGAACGACGAGCCAGTTTGACATCCCTAATATTACTATATATATAAATAATATATTATATTAATTATATAACTTACATTATATAAATATATAATATCTATATCAGTATATTACTAATATAGTATATTAATATATTATTATTATTAATTTATTATATATTATAATTTATAAAATTTAATTTTTTAAAATATCATAAATTTTTTATATATAATTATTTTAAATTATTTTATATTTCGAAAAATAACGATTCGAACACGAACGAACGCATCACTGTTCGTGTTTCGTTCGTTTAACTAAACGAACGAAAAAAATTTGTTCACGTTCGTCTCGTTTACCCATCGAATGAATCGAACACGAACTCATTGACAACCCGAACACGAACTGTTCGCGAACAACGAGCTTTTTTGACAGCCCTATATATATATATACATAGAGAGAGAGAGAAAGAGAGAGAGAGAGAGATATTCAGTAAAATAAAGAGATTATAAAATTAGTTAAGCATGTGCTGATTATTAAGTGAGAGCCACAAATCATCTCTTTGTTCTATAATTGAAGTTTGTTGAGTTAACAGGACATACCCGCCATTTAGATTATTAATTCATATAGCATGCATACGACAAACAAATACTAATCATTTAATTAGCGAACCTAACGTCCTGTTATTTATTTATTTAATGGGAAATTTACAAAAATGCCACAAAATTCTTATATATTTATACATATAACGTCCAAAATTTGATATTTACACTTATATCATACTGGTTTTATAAATATGCATGATTCATTTATTTATTTTTGTGATGTTAAAGATTTATAAACATGAAGGCATTGGATGTGTAAATACATAAGAATTGTGTGGTAAATATGTAAATGCCCTTATTTTTTGAAAATATTTATATGGGTCACTTCCTTATAATGCATGATTGTGGGGCTAATTTTATGAAAGATGAATATCTGATCTACTAGCTTGTCAATGCTATTCAACGATGTTACATTATGCATTATTAAATTAGTATCCCCAAGAAAGCTTATCTTCTTAGTCCGATCTATCAAAATATTAAGAAATTATTTTTTGGAATATCATATCAAATTGAGGCATTTTTTCAGAAAAAAAAATTTCACAGACTCAAATTTAAGATTATCCAAAGCACCGATTTTAACAAGTTCATAGATAAACAAACTGTCTAGATAAGAAGAACCTAATGATACTAACATTGGTCCAATTTGATTCTAAATAAGTCATTAAGGTAGATTTGAAGGTTTCAGATCATTAATTGGATGGTCAGATGATGAACTACAAAATTTGACATATTTATATTCAAATCGAATGTCTTGATGAGAAAAATCTAACAAGCCTAAACTCTTTTAATTTTGAGGTCATTAAGGCCCTCAAATCATTTTAAAAAAAAACATTTTTGATCAAGGGATATCAATATAGGTCGTCCGATTAAGTGGTTATCAGAGTTATTAGTCAAATGACCAAAATTCTCCTCCATCAGAGTCTATAAAAAGACTCCCTCTTGAGCACGAGGGGGGCGCTCTTGGAGATTTGAATTCCAGTGTTGTTCTAGACTGAAGGCCTAGCGATAAATTCCGACCTCTGTAATCATCAACCACAGCAGATTGTCTGCTTCAACGAGGTCGAATTTCTAGAGCTTCTCAAGCAACCGAAAGACTTCATCGAAGAAACATGGCTTTAGCTATTCAACCAAAAAATTTTATCAGAGAAGACGATCGAGCTAGGGTGAGAGGGTTATTATAGTCTTCTATTTTGTAAAATAAAGTTAATAGCACACAATTAACTTTCTATTCATTTCATTTTACCGACCGTAACCTTAAAATGAAACTTCTTAGGACACAACTTTTAAACTAACTTTTCCCACCGACTAAGCCCCCTTAAATGAAGCCTCAATGTCTTCTCAAACGTTCTTTGAAAAGGAAAAAAAAAATGAATGACTTTGGCCAACAAATCACAACTAGTCTCATTTGTATTAGTTTTTATTATTCATTGCATATAAAATAGCTTTTAAGTCATACAAATAATAAATAATACAATAGAAAAAAAAAATGAAAGCAAGCCTAAAAATAATTTTTAAGCTTTGCGTTGTAATTTATTCTATAGCTTAAGATGCCTATAAATATTTCCTCTCATTTAGTTCTAGAATAATGTCAAGGAAAATGAAGTCATTGGTGACATATTCTTGACTCTATAATAATAAGGGCCATTTATAACAATTACATATTGTCTTGCGCGTCTAGTTTTAGTCAAACTTTATGACCCTTTGACCAAATGAAAAAACAGAGACACCATCCACCGACCAATTATTTGACTTTAGAAAATCTTATAATACTCAAAATTTCTATTTTAGTTTTATTATATAATAATAATAATAATAATGGACTTGTTTGGAATTATTTTTATTTTTTATTTTCTATTTTTTATTTTAATTTTGTTATATTTTGATTTGACTTAGTATATTTAGTTGTGGCATTTATTTTTAAAAACACATAAATTGTATTGAATATTTCTATAAATAATGTGATTTAATTTTAAAAATAAAATAAAAATATATACTATCCAAATACATTTTTAAAAATAAAAATAAAAATAAAGATATAAACAAAAATAAAAAATAAAAGTGATATTGCACATATCCTAAACTTTCTATTTATGCACATAATATTTAAATTTTTAATATATCATAAAAATAATATTATTATTATTTTCTTAAACAATAATATATACTTTTCATGCATAGATTTAAAACACGGTAGAAAAGATGTGAGGTATATAAATATATAAAAATTATGTGCTATTTGTAAATTTTTTTTAATAAAATAACCCACAATAACTAAAAAATAATAGTAATAACTATGCAAAGCAGAAGAAAATATTTCAACTTCATAAATTTAAAAGACTATCTTATTGTTGCATAAGATATATTTTCATTGGATAAAAATAATATATATGAATACAAAAAAAAAATTAGGGGCCAATTAGACTTTTATCATTACTCCTAGACTTCATCAGAAAACTCATTGATCAAATATGAATTTTTATATAAAATTTCATATCTTGAAGCATTGATTGTTTGGGCTAAAACTTCATTCATTGCCTTCAAAGGGAAAAGGAATAGACATTTGAAATTTATTTGGGCATAGGAAGACATATCAAATTGTGTCAAGTCAGATTTTTTTTGCTTGCTCGTTTTGACTCCAAATTGCACTATTTTTGTTTTTTTTCTTCAGAAGTTTATTTCTTGTACCTGAAAGTAAAATTATGCAAAATATCTTCAATTAAAGTACAATATCATTAATTTATCTAAAAAATGTGCATAAAATGTATACAAAAAAGTAGTCATTTTTAGGCTTATCAGTCCCCAAGCAAGATCTAGCCAACCCTGATTAGTTACTCGATTATTTTGATCATGAGTCTAGTAATTCATAAATAAATCATCTGTTGTTAAAGATAATTAGTAACAACTATCTTAAATATTCAGTATTTTTATAAACACTTAATGTGTTGTGAACCATCTAAGAAAATTATTTTCTATCTTCTGGTTTGTGATATCATCTTTAACTAAGTACAACGAATGTAAGAATAAATTGTTACCATGATGAAAAAAAAAAGGATTAGCTATCATAATATTTTCACCTAGAAGAATGAACTATTAATAGAAATTAGTGGCTTACTCAATAAAGGGTTGAACTTCATCGCAATTTAGAAGAACATAAAGTATCACTGTTTGAAATTCCTGATAACTTAGATAACATGATGTGCATCTCCTTGATGCTTCAACAATCTACTGAAAAAAAGAAAGTGTTGTGGGTGACACCACACCCAATGACGTGGACTCTTCTCGCACAAAATAATATGAGCAGAATGTGGTAGTCTCCTACAGTAACATATGGATCTTTGTGGTTGTACTTTATTCTTGACAATTCATTTTAGTTTATTCAAAAATTTGTAATGTAATTATTTCATAATATTTTTTACGAATTAGTTGTTAGAAACTTTATTCACTAAATTATTACTAGCACCTCTCAAATAGATACATTCATCAATATTGTACTGGTCCACTAAGAAAGGCCTCGTGTGGTAGTTGTACCGGCAAAATGCTCCTTCGAGTTGAAAAAACTAAGTGTGAATATTCTTTCAAGCTTGCATAATATTATCAGAATGTTTACTTCTAACAATCATATGTTAGAAACATTTAAACGAGTTGCACAAATCTGCTTGAAGAACACACTGCTTTCAATGAGTGGATTTAAAAGATCACTTGAAAAATAGTTAAATGGGGTTGATAACAAATTTTGAAGAAAAAATTGACAATCGTGGTTTTTTCATTCAAAACATTTTTTTGGTCTCCACATAAATACGACGACTCAAATTTGAAGCATATATACTCAGAAATTTCAATGTTCGTAGCCATTCACAAGTTGATCTACGACGTGCCAAACTAAGAGAATATTTTGTTTTGGGATTCAAAAGCTTGTCAGTAATAGTTTTCTGAATCTCCTGCTCTCGCCTTCTGCAAATCTCATTTAAATCTAGTTTGGTATTCATGTTATATTTAGTTTTTCTCTTAACATCCATAATAGTGTTGAATATATTGTCAAAAAAAATTTTCTCTATGTGCATCACATCGATATTATGCTCCCAAAAAATAGATTTCTTTGACCTATTATGAATAAGACCAAAGCCTGATGGGTGATGTAATGATAGGTCGGGACAAAGAGTAATATTCAGAATGTCACTGATAGTATGAAATAAATCTTCTCTAAATATTACTAGAGGTGACGTTGATTTCCCAACTTTGTTTTTTTTTTATTGCACTTTTGTTCCTTCTGAAGGAGCGTCTAGAATCTAAAAACAAACGATGATAGTCATACCATGAATTCTTCATGCCATATTGAAGTGCGAATGCCTCAGATGAATTATTGCAATATGGACATGCTAACTTTCTTGCAGTGCTCCAACCATATCACATTTCATAAGCTGGAAAATCACTTATTGTTCACATCAATACTACTTTCATCATAAAATTGTGTTTCATTGTAACATCAAAAGTCTTGACACCTCTCTGTAATCTGCAACTCAAATGTCATTGACTACATGTATACATCAATATGACCTTTAGGACTACCGGGACTTGAAATAATCAAGGTAATAAATAAGAAGGGAGATGTCATGCACATCTCGACAGGTAGGGCGAGGGAAATTGTAAGATATAATGATCGTTAACTAACAAGAGTAGGGAGTTGTGGTATAACGGTACGCTCAGAAGTCATCTGAGCATAAGCATAGTCTCATGTTTTGTGGTTCCACAGCAAACTGAGGAGTTAAACGATAAAAAATTTTCTATGTCGCTCAATCTGCAGGATGACTTATTGAATTGATATCCTCTAACTTACTACAATGCCACGTCACATGTGGAGTATCACGCGTGGAAGCAAACAATCTCCAAAGATGTGAAAAAAGTTGTAGATGGAAGAGACACTTGTAAGGAACTTGTTTCTAACTCTGCTTTTTTATTATTTTGAGGTTTAAATCTCAAAGAAGTACAAAATATGCATTGAGTCTTTGTTACATTGGACTTGTAAAGTAATATGCAATCAATCACGCAAGAATCAAACTTCTCTATTTTCATTTCTAACTTGGAGACCAATTTTTTGTCCAATATAAGTCTTCTTCCAGAAATGTTGCAAACTGATTGAAATGCTCTCGGGGCATATTAAACTCTGTCTTAATTTTTAGCATTTTAGGGGCTACATATAACTAAGAATGAGAAATTCATCCCTCCCACAGCCGCCTTTGAGCAGCATTTAGTAAATCAGAAAAAGTTTTAACCTCCTGATTTGGTGTCTCTTCCAGCAGTTTGTTATGGTAATGCAGCATTGTCCCATCAAAGATCATCTCTTCAAATCTATTTGAGTGAACCAAGTGGAGGATCATAGCTCATCAAAGGAACTAAGTTGAATGTTGCAAGTTCAACCACCCCATGTGAAGTACAAATCCAATAATCAGGCTGAAACCCTGATAATAAAAATCATATCTTATTTCATCAGCCGTTGATTGTGCTTGATTCCCGTGTTTTGAGCATGGACATCGAATTCTACACTTAGATAGATAAGATGTAAGTTGTGATGTTGCAACCATGAATGTCTCGACACCATTCAAAAACTCCTGGGTCATCCTTTTTCTATCCGGATAAAGTCTGTTGTTCATAAAAAATCTAAATGTACGAATATCCATGCGTGTCTTCAACCCTGAGAATAATCAACACATTGTAAAGTGCTTTCAACTGAATATATTGTATTTAATTATTGTAGAAGATCAACGGATGAATTTGTAACAAATGGTGATCAAACATGATAAGAGTCAAAACGTTAACAACCTATTGAGGCTGTTAGACCTATCGAAGGTCGATAATCGGCGAACATTTATCCATGTTTTACCTCTAATTATGACATCATAGAACGTAATGTTTGAAGTGAATATTACTTTCGAAGAATGGAAGTTAGATTTCTCATTTTATAATGAAGTGAACAACACTCTCATATCGTACAAAATATTTTCTTCCCAAAATTTATTTAAATGTGTGAAAGTAATCTAGTTAAAAGTTGTTTAGATAAATATGCTTAGGTTTTTGATTGTCTTTTCACTTGGAGACTAAATATGACACAAATATATATATGTGAGGGCTAGTATAGCTACACCTAACAGTGACATACAATATTAGAGGGAGCTGTCTTAATGGATTGCAAATTAATGTTTGATTGATTAATGATCTTCGACGGGACTAACATTGCTAAAATATTAAATGATCCGACTTGTAGTAGACTCAACAGTGGATTTTTAACATAAGAATATCAAATTTGATAATAATCAACATATTATAAACGGAGTGAGCAATTTAGATAGCTCGAACAATGACAATCACTCAAAAATTAAATGCTTTAATTTTGGCTCAGGTAAAGAGCGAATCGAAATAAACCACCCAACTTTGATCCAGAAATTTTGAATCAATTTTCTTTCAAGCAGACCACAATTAAGCTCAAAGTCAGAACATTAACAACTTCCTGAGACTGTTAGAACTATTGAAAATCGATAATCTATCTTAATTTATTTTGAATTTTTTGTTCTAATATTGTTTGTCACCATCGCTACACCAGACCATACACGAGTTTATTTCTTTCACCTTTTATTTTCCAAGTAGAAAGCCAATCATCAATCGAAACATTCTAGTCTCCGCAAACCTCGTACGTGCATGGTTGTTCATCTAAAAATATATTCTTAGAAAGAAATATTTCATATGAAGTAAGAGTTTTCACTCCATACTCAAATGCAAAGTCTAATTTTTATTTCCAAAATGGAAATTCACTACGAAATCTCATATGCATTGTCAAAATGGGAATTGCGACAATGCAAAATAGATATCACCTAGGTCTGCCTCTGCTTCTCAATTGTCTCTTAATGTATTTCAAAGAGTGACATCTAAAATTTTTGTTATTTTTTCATTGATACAAGCCTACATGAGCTTTCAACCTCCTCTTCTATTAAAAAAAAAATGACATATTAAAAAATTTAGATATCTCGCCATTTCGAACATTCTTCGCATTTTAAACCGCGAAGTGTAACATTCATCGAATACCAACACATACATAAACTTTCCTGCTTGGGCAGTCTCCCTTCATGAGAAGAGAACCATCAAATCTAATTGTTAGATATCACCTACCTTTCAACTTATCTAGTCAAAAGTTGTGCACATGCATTTGAGGTAAGCTTTTTAGGTGGTCAAAAGTTCAAATTGTGGCATATTATATAAAATGTGAATGGCATGATGTGTAGACACGTATGAATTGAGGGGTATCTATAATTTTCTTTTTATGAAATAAAATGAGAGCATGTGCTCTTTATTAAAAAATCTTGCACCATCAAAGACACTGAACTTGTCAATTGAAGTCATCTATTTATTTATTTTTTTCATTAAAATTGAGCTGAAAATTATTAAAAAAACATTTAAAATTATTCCTATTTTTAATATAATTTTTAATTTCTAACAATTATAAAAATTTAAATTTGTTGCATTTATTTTTCTTCAGTTTTCTCACAGCATCACAAATCCATAGGGTTCTGACTAGAGCCGTTAATGATCTCATTTCGAGTCGAGTTGGGGCTAGCTCAAAATTGGCTAAAATAAATTTGATAAAAAAAATAGTTTGGCTTGTCGCGCCTCTGCTCTTTTATTTCAATCCTATCTCGATTTGTGTCAAAATTTGAATAAATCTTCGAGGTGATTCACGATCTTCGAGCTAAATTTATCAAATTAACAACCCTAACATCACAAGGGTTGTTTGTGATTCAATTTCGAGCCGAGCTAGAGTCGGCTCGAAAAAAATTCCGATCCAAAATTTATCACAAGGGCTGTTCGTGACCAATGTTTTCGACATGCTAAGATATTAAAGGACACATCTTTCAATTATCTTATTGACTATAACCTCAACACTATTAGTACATTGATTGACACAACACCTAACTCGTGCATATTTTTATAACTGAAATCTAAATACAAGACGCAGTATTGTCTCCTTCCCTCAACTTATCCAGTATAAACTGAAGTAGGACAACATGCCCTGGAATTAGAAAGTTTTCTATGCTTAATTTCTCTTTATCTCTTTTTATAGTTTGCATATCACGGGGAACAAGGTAGAACTTTAGCACCACAGTGCGACGATTCAACCATATAGTTTCTCTTGATGGCTCTGTTGTTATGAGGAGAGTTCGAAGAGTTAGAAGAGAGGAATCACAAGCCGGCATTGGGAAAATTGTATTAAAGAGTGTATTTTAGGTCTTCTATTAGGTTTTGGCCTCATACTGAGTGTGGGAAAAAATTTGCGTACGTCAAACGTACGCAGAGATGCGTACAGAATAGGGTACACGGGGGTTATATGGAGATTACAAGGGGGTTATAACCCCATTGTACCTCTCGTGTAACTCCGGTGTAACCCCGCTGTAACCTTGTAATCCCAATGGATAAAATAAAAGTGCGGGTTACAGCGGGGTTACACGGGAGTTACACGGGAGGTACAACGGGATTATAACCCCTTTGTGATCCCCATATAACCCCCATGTACCCTATTATGTACCCATCTCTGCGTACGTTTGACGTACGCAAATTTTTTTCCTGAGTGTGAGGGTGAAGAGAACATACTAAGGAGAATATGGTTCATTCATTTAATTTCTTTTCTTGTATTATATTTCATGTACTTTTGTTTTTGTAATGAGAATGTTTTATTGTATTTTGTAATGATGAGAGATTGATTTTGCATGCTTTGGATTCATGGATCTAAACAAGGTTCAATGAAATACTGAGTTTTACAGTTTAATTGAAGTGCATCTGCTCACTCTATTTCTTCCAACTTCATTTATTACATGTAATGGTCACGCGTGCTTAAAATCATATGTAATTTTGAAATATCGAACAGAGCCCAGATAGAACATAGGAGTTTAGTGACTAGAATTTGTTGGAACACACATATATCTACTGAATTTTAGCAATTAATATTAAAAATTAGATTTTTTAATTTTTTTAACATAATACATTTACATACAGCGAAGTGTTTTTAAATGATTAGGGTTTCTTATTATCAATAGTGATTAGAAATCGATATTATTGTTGATCGACAATGAATTCTTGCAAAATTATTTCTGAAATTTTGTTTGAGATCAAATTCCTACGTTTTGACTGTGGAGTATTTATTTGAAGTCAGCAAACACAAAAATTTATTTGAATTAGGTTTCAACAAGACTGGATCTATATTTCACACCTAAAGTTTCATATTTATATGTATAACATTTTGGTGTTTCAAATTTATGCATGAAGTTGGGTATTTCACTGATTCTTTATGTGATATTAAACATTTGATCGACATGTATGTAAATATCAAAGTTTGACAGTGAGATATGCAAATATATAAAAAAATATTTTTCTTTTTAAATTCACTCGGCTCCTTTATTTGAAAAAAAAAAACTATTTATTATAAAAGATCTTATTTGTATTGAATATCAACAACACATTCATCAAATATTAATCTATAAAATATCAATGATGTAAAATATTATAAAATCCCTTTAAAATTTCTTATAATCAAATCATTAGTTTGAAAGTATCTAATATTTGGTTCTATAGGTATGAATAGAGCATGCATCTTTAGACTAAAACCACTCAAATGAATAACTTTTAAAAGAGATTGTGTGTGCAAAATAATACAATTTGAATTATTTCTTAATCATATTCAAATAATGATCAAATAGTGTTTAATTTGAATTTTATTCTATTTATAATTTAATATCATTTGAATCACATGTGAATAATATTAAAACATTGATGGAACATTATTTTAATCATTATTGATTTTTCTTAGCTTATTTTAATAGAGTTTACCTTTGACCAAACATTATTGGTTTGATACTTCGATTATGTATTGAGAGCTATTAAAATTGGTTTAGCGGTTTGATCTGATATTGATTTGACTTGTATTAGACTAATTTTGGTATTGTTGGGTCATTTCAGACGATCCGATCAATATGATTAAGGATAGTTTTGGGGCAGTTACAACTTATTAATAAGTTGTAGATAAGCTGCAAATAAATAATTTGATGTTAAAAAAATTACGATGATTTCAACGCTTTGAAAACGTGACTTTCAAAAAAACTGTCAAAATATAGTTTACTCAAATTGTCAAAAAAGCACTGCACCAACGACACTGCCCCAAATGGGGCCAAAGTTTGTTGAAATGATAACTTTTTATGAATTTTAGTTGAATTTTTATTTGAAGGTTGCTTTGACATTTATATCTTGTCTTCAAATACGTGTGAGGCTATGAAAATTTATTAACAACATACAAATTTTATATAAAAAAAAAAAATTTCTAAATTTCTAGCTCTATATTTTCCAAAAAGAAGCGGAGGGAAATTCAGCGGGCCAGAAAGAACATGCAGTGGTCGGTGAGATTTGATCTCCGCCGTGCGATCAACAACTCTCCTGTGCCCTCAGATCAATATTGTACGGCCGATGGGGGAAATGGATTAAAAGCGATCCCGAAAATCTGAGCTTAGGCGCTAACCGCCAACGTGCGCGATCCGTGAGATAATGGCTGACCGCCAGCCACGTGGCGATGAAACCGAGTGCGCCGCCGAGAACGACCGCATAAATAAAATTAAATTCCAAGACTTTCCTTTTCGTACTCGCCGCCGTTGTTTAGATGGCTACCAGTTTTTTATTGGATTTCCATTTATAACCCCGGTAAATTCCAAACAATTGCGGACTTGCCCTCACCATTCCAGCAGTTTTCCGTTAAAATTCCAAAGTATGATGTTGCTTAAATTTATTAAAGTTAAAAAAGTCATCTTTGTCTGTTGGTTAATAGCAGAGTCTTTCAACCAATATTTTTTTTTGTATTTGTTAATAAATTATGTCAAAAAAAATTTAAGCATTTGCAATTTTTACTACTAAATTCATATTTATTCATATATCAAATATATAAATTTTAATTTTTACATATAAATTAGTTTATTGATGTAGAGAAGACTAATCATAATTGATGTGTGCTGGGAATTTAATGGCGGTAAATTAATGGGTTATCGTTTTAGCGTTGTACGAGAATTTAACACATACTTAGATAAAAGGAAAACAATCAATGATGACAATAGAAGTTTTTATGTGAAAAACCCGTAAAGGGAAAAAACCGCAGGGTCTGACCCAATTATAAAAATTCACTATGAATTTATGATTACAGAAGCCCATTGTCCCACAGACGGGAAAGGGTTACGAGATTTTCAGATTACAACATCGTCTGACGATGTCCGGTCAGCGGTGGTCGACGACAGCTGAGGACGGTATACAGTGGTTGACAGTGGTTGACAGAGGTCAGCGGTGATCGACAGTGGTCGACGGCGACCGTCGGAGGTCGGCGGTGGTCACTGACGGTTAGTGGTGGTCGACGACGATCGACGATGACGAAGATGATGTTGGATGTGAGCTCCTTCTCAATGTCTTAAGTTCTCTCTCAAGTCTCCTCCCCTCATATAAGGGATGGGGCTCTTTTTATATTGTTCTGGTATAATTAATACAGGAATATGAATCATTTTGATCGGATGGTTCTAAGAGCTTCCCTCGATCGGATGGCGTTTGATGGACATTTGAGTGCCTTAACGATGTCAGAATTGAGCAATCTTGGGCTCGTTGGATTCTTCTTGTCGAGACACTCGATTCGACTATAAACTCGATGAATTCGACATTCGTTTGATCATTCAAATGTGTCCGGAAATATTCAAAGAATGATTTAATCGCTTGATCTGGGCTTGATTTGACTCTGATTTCAATAACCTTGATATCATTATGTCCATCTCATCAAATCGGTCAGTTTGATTATAAGTTTGTTGAAATTGGAGCTCTGGATCACTATTAATTGAAGTTTGAATATTTATAACTCAAAACGTTGCATCGAGATTCGTGTCATGCGTCAAGATTCGTGATGGACGATGAAAATTCATTGGTATTGTATCAATAATAATGATGTTATTTTATATGAGACGAAAGATTTGAATGGTAGAATTGCAAAAAAGGAAAATTTATGCTTAAAAGATATATAATTATATAACAATTGACTTGCCTGTATTTGATGCCTGTTAAAATTATTATAAAAAGAAATATAATATAAATTTAAATTATTTAAATTTATTGTAAAAAGAAATATAATATAAATTTAAATTATTAATTACAGATCACACATATTTTGAAGTAAATTGAAAAAAATGTTATTTAATATGATAAAATTTGAATTTGAATATCAGGATTAAAAATTGATGTGTCTTCTCCTATTTATTTTTATTTTATCTATGTATATGTTGAATCTTCGTCTAATGCTAACACGAAATTATTATTTTTAACACGACGAATGATCCAACAAGCAACAACATTTATACCCCCTAAACCTTTTATATCACATCAAAACTAATATCATTTTAGCTTTTAAAATTTAAAATAAACCTTTTCATGTTGGCGTTTATGTAAAATTAAATTTTAAGTGTTAGGTGCGTTGCTGCATAGGAATTGAGGGCCATGTATGTAAATCTTCCATAAACATATCCCTTTTTTTTTCTATGTTGAGGCGCATAGGAGTATGCCAATTTTTTATTTTTATTTATGCAATGAGATTTATATGTACTGTTTTTAATCTGATGTCATCCATATGAACTTAAGAGCCACAGGGCCCCAGATGAATATTTTTTGTAAACTAAAATATTATTTTGATACTTTCCCTTAATTTTAGCATGCTATCGTGCTATTTGTATTGATGCGTGCCGGAGAATTCACGGTCGTAAACTGATGAATTGTCGTATTGATATTGTGTGAGAATCCAACACACACTTTGAATAAAAAGAGAATAATAAGTAGAAACACCCAAAATTTTTACATGAAAAACTCAAAAAGAAAAAAAATGAAGGGACCTAATACGGGCAGAACGATTAACAGTGAATTGTTGATTATACGTGCAGGTGTCCATCCCACTGACGGGAAATGATTGCACGGTTCTTTAAAGTACATGTTCGTTGTATTGTGGTTGTTAGTGGCAATAGTTGGGAATAATTACTGAAACCAATACACAATTTCTTAGGTGTGTCGCTCCATTGCGTAATTAATGGTGCATTGCTCCCTTGGGTGTTTTGCTGTTCTATAACGCACGTTGGGATTCCATAGGGATTTTGTTGTAAGGAGCAGATGATGTCCAATGATGGTCGATGGTGACCGAGCAGTGGTCGACGATGGCCGGTGAATGGTGGATGATGTTGCAGGATTAAGAGGAGTTCATCAGGTTTTGGGTGCAAGAATGAGACTGAGATTTGGCTCCTTTTCCATGCTTCGGTCTTCGTCTCACTTAATATCAAGTTTTCAATTTAAAAAGCCCAGGTTGTAAACAAGAAAGAAATTCAAACCACCCAGATCAGACGTCTTGTGAATGTTCTCTTGAACAGACTGTGTTATATAAACATTTATATGTCTTAATGATGTCAGAATTGAGTGATATTAGGCTTGTTAGATTCGTCTTATCGAAAAACTCGATTTGATTATAAGTGTCAATCTAGGAATCTATTTGAACCTCTAATTATGCAATGAAAGCTTCAAAAAGTGGCTTAACAATTTGATGTGAGCTTGATTTGACTCAGATTGGACAAATTTTGATATCATTTACATCCATCTATTCTAGCCGGTCAATTTGATTAGAAATTTGTTGAAATGAGAGTTCTTGATTACTTTTAATATTAGTCTTAATATTCCTTGCTCAAAGAATTATCACCAGCGTTGTAACTAATAATTGAATTTTGTTGATGACATATCATCTATATTTATATATTTATAGATTATTTATTATGAATGGATAGATAAATTAAGCTCCTAAAATAAAATAGAAAATATAATAATTAAATCATCCAGGGCATAACCGAATAACTCGGAAAGATTTATGACAAGCCAACGCCTATAGAAAAATAAATGCAATTTTAATAGTCAGCAATAATAGCTAACAACATTAATCAATTAAAATGAAATTAATAATTAGCCTTGTATGGAGATCTGCTCACCGCCGCATCCCTATAACAGAATATTGTGGGGTAGCACTGTCAGAGGTTAAGCTTAACGAGGCGGTGAGCTCACTCCAATACCCCGCGTCGCCTCGCCGACAATGCTACTCGCTTTCGAAGTCGCCGCCAAGGACATCAAGCATTTAGGCCACATGAACCACGTACTAGAAAGCCAAAATTAAAATTTCAAGAAATTTATAGTCTTTTTTTAGGGAATAAAATTTGAGTGCATTTAACAGGGCAGTTTTTTTTTTTTTTTTTTTGATAAAAATTAATTTTATTTTTAAAAAAAATTACAACTAAATGTTATGGTTTGACTTCAGATCTGACTATTTATGATAACGATTCGATAAGAGTCATCACTGTTTTTTGAACAACAATTTCTTCTGCAGCAGCTTCACAAAGTTTCACAATTGTTTATTCAAGCAAATAAAGCTATCCCAAAAAGAATCTTAAATAATTTTTATCTTATATTTTTGTTTTTTATATTTAAAAGTATATTAACTTGATGTATTCTATTATGAATTTTTAGATTTTTTATTTTAATAATAATCAAAATAAATTTTAAAGTTTTGAAGAGTTTTTTAAAAAATATTTAAATATATTTTTAATTTGTCAAAGATATTTATTTAAATATATTATTAACAAAAGTCATCCAAATGGCTTCCTAGTTTTTCATAATAATCAGGATAGATAAATACCTATTTTCTTAAATTTAATTCATTAAGGTTAATCATATGATATAAACATATAAAAAAATATATAAAATTAGTTATAAATATGTATGCATGTATGTATGTAAAATTTTACTAGCATTTAAATTTATTTATGAAAGATTCATTCTCATTAGAGAATCTAATCATTTCTTTAATGACAAATTAAAAACCAGATGTCACAACAATAATGATGAAAACAATGTAAATTTAATCTAAATAGCATTGCCAAAGTCTCAATACATACTTTAAGCTGGTTTTAATATTAATTTTCTCTTTCATTTTGATATTTTATTATTTTTTCAAGAAATTTTGACACGGCATGTACAAATTTTCATCATCTGATATGAATTTCGAGGCATTACACGAATTTCAGGCAATCTTTTAAGTAATAAACATTCAAACATCAATTAAGGCTCATCCAGAGAGCTCTGATTTCAACAAACTAATAGTCAAACGGATCGGTTCAAGGAGACAAACCTAATGATATCAAAATTAGTTGTTCCGAGTCAAATTAAGCTCAAATCAAGTCATTAAACTACTCTTGAAACTTTTTCAAACGTATTTAGGATGTGAAACAAATATCAAATCTAGCAAGTCTACAGTCGAATCGAGTGTCTCAACAAGACGAATCAAACGAGCCCTAGCTTGCTCAATTCTGACTTCGTTAAGACACTTAAATGCCCATCAATGATCAAACATCATATGATCGAGGAAGCTGTTCGAACCGTTTGATCAAAGTAGTTCTTATTTCTGCATTAATTGCAAATGGAAAACTATAAAGAGTCATACCCCTCTCATGTAGGGGAGGTAACTTGAAGCTTGAGCAAGAACTTGAAGCTTTGAGAAGAAACTGAAGTTCAACATCGTTGTCGACCACCGCAGACATCCGTCGACCTTGCCGACCGACATTGACCATCACCTGTCTGTCTCCACCGATCGTCATCAACTATCATTCACTCATTGACACGTCAACTTTGAAATTCAGAAGACTTTGTAACATTTTCTCGCCTGTGGGATAAATGCTTACTGAAATCATCAACTTATAGTGAATTTTTACAACTTGCTATGTGGTTTTTTCCTTTTACGGGTTTTTCACGTAAAAACTTTTTGTGTCACTACTAATTTTTTTTCTTTTATTTGAGTGTGTGATGAAACTCGTGTAACACTTAGACGATAATCAATCAAGCAAAATTTCTAGCCCGCATCAAAATCAAACAAACAATAAAATCCTAAATGATTTATTTTTGGTGAACAAAAAAGATTAATTTTTATGCTTCAACCGAAGTTACAAAATTTTAAAATTTTAAAATTATAAATATAAGGGTTTATTATTATTATTATTATTATTATTATTATTATTATTATTATATTTTATTTATTTTGATTTATTATTTATAAATATAAGCGTTGAATCCCAAATAATTTAAGAATAGACGCGCCTCGAGAATTAGAAAATGAAAAGAGAAGAAAGACAGACAGAATGACTCTGTCAATTCAAGAAGATCAGTGTGTCAACCCTTATTCATAGAACACCCCCTATTCCTAATCAAATGTGACTTGAATTAACATTTACATTGTTACCTTACTCTCTTGTCAGTTAGAGGGTAAGATTGGTCTTTTTCTATAATTTTGAATCGAGTAATCTAATTACAAATCTAACACAAATAAATGGACTCAACTATCATGACTACTCGTGTTAGTTGAATCTAACACCTGACAAGATATATTTGATTTTTATCTATGGTTGACGATCACCTACGCCTTGGTTGGTTATTTAACCCAACTGATTCTATCGACTGTCTGTTTATGATAGATTTATCGATCAGTTAGGCGGATGCAATGAGTTAGCCAGCTAAGTAGGCTCGATTGATGATCCTCCAGGTAAAATTCAGCGCGCTCCTGTGAACTGCTTGATCCCTATAAGATTTATGCTGACATTTTCCTCGTATAAAATAAGGGTTCTATATGAATTCATATTGAATTTCAATTTAGATTACTTGACAAAATCCCCCCACCGCAAATTTAGGGTTAGAACATAATTTTGGGGAGTTTGTTTTAATTTTCTTTATTTGGACCAAATTTTACGGAAACCATACAAAACTAAAAAAAATATGTCAATTTCAAACCAATCACAATTGAAATTGATGCAGAAATTAAAAGGAAAAAAACACTGTGAAAACCGATAAGATCCACAGCAGCTGATGGTAACATTTATGAGTCATCACAACCGTCCATTTTGGACGGTTTAGCTCGTGGGATGATCTCAGCGTTTGGCTGCCAAGAATGAGTCATTTTTATTTTACTTAACATTTCCTGCTCATCTAAATATTATTTAAAATTAGAGAATTTACATTCACGCTACAACTTCTTTTATATTTATATATACAACTTCTTATATATATATATATATATATATATATNTATGAAATCTAATTTTTGCGGCTTTGTTTTGGCCCATTTGTTGGGTTCGAATTTGGCTGTTTTGGGGTTGTTTTTGGGATTGTTTTGATGGCTATTCTTGCCTCTACCCGTGAGCTTAAATATATGGTCGGCCTATTTGCAAACATATGAAAGTGTCTATGTTATATTTGGAAGGTTTGGAGAGGTATCATGCTCCCAAATGAGTGCATGTACAAGGAACTTCTTTTATATATATATACATATATATATATATATATATATATATATATATATATATATATATATAGACACACACATATTACGCTAATTTTATGCATTTATATATCTAAAATCTAAAATCTAATATATACATTTATAGAACTTGTCACTTTTGAATCATAAATCTATTTATAAAATTATATATTTTACCTTTTAAAAATGATAGTTTTATGTAATATTGAAATTTAGAGTGCTATATTTATAAATATGAAAATTTTTTTGTTAGATAAGTAAATATGTAAGTATTGTAGGGTATGTATATAAATGCCCTTTTTTTGTAATATGATGTAAAGTTTATTTGGATTTTATAAATAGGAATTAAAATATAAAAAAAATATTTAAATTGTATGATATCTATGTATATCCTTTTGAAATAATATATATATGAAAATACAGTAATTAATAGCAAAAATTTCAATTTGATACGGTGAGATTGTGTGCGTTAGGAAACGCTGTCTTCTTTTGCCACAGGATTACTCTGCGGTCTTTTTCAGTCCCTCTGGTTTTGCTTCTTTCTTTCTACCCGGAGAAGGAGAGAGGAAATAACACTGAAAGAGAGGCAAAAATAGGAAGAGCTTGAGACTCTGCAATCTCCATTTTTCTCCAAAACTGTTTTTTTTTTTTTTTTTTCATTCTGCACTCAAACGCCGCATCAGTTGCAGAAGAAGAAAAGCAGAAAGAAAGGGGAAAAAGGGGGGGAATTTTACGGTAGGGCGGAACCTGCAATCCAAAGATTGTTTCTTGTCTGCTAATTTTTCAGATCAAATTTCAACCTTTTTTCTTTATTTGATTGGGTTGAACAGACCAATCTTTCATTCTCCTTCCGTTCCGCTCGAAATTCGAAACCCCCTTGCGATTGCGGAAAGTAACGATATTCATTTGAGAAAAACCTATTCTTGATCTCGATTCCGGTTTCTCGCTGGATATCGGCGATCGCTGTGGGCTCGATGGCGGGCAAATCCATCTCGCTGGATTACTGGAGAAAGTTTTTCCGCAGTGCGAACTCGGATATATTTGAGGTGATCGAGCAGGCGATCGTCGTTGCGGCGGTGGATTGCCCTAAGGAGTTCAGGAGCAGAAGGGATCGGATTGCTGAGAAGCTTTTCACCTGCAGGCTTTCTCGTTGCTTTGGGTGCAATAACGTTGAGCTTCAGATTCCTGATGATGGTGAGGAATTGGGGGAAGAGGAAGGAGGAGGAAGCGTTAAGAGGGAGGTGGGTGAGAAAAGCAGTAAAATGGATAGCTGTAATGGCGAGGCTGAAGATTTGAACAGGGTAGGTTTAAGCAATTATAGCTATGATGAGGCCGAGGCTCTTACAGATGTGATGGAAGAGGAAACCCAGATGGTTGGGGAGGTCCTGAGGATAAAGGAGCTTCTCCACAACAACCTTGATGAGGTTTTTCATTTTTTTTTTTTTTTTTGAAATTGTTCATTTAGCCTTTTTCTTAATCTTTATTTCTTGTGCAGTCTGATGCAGTGTTGTATGAATCTTTGAGGAGGTTGGAGCTGATGCACCTTTCGGTAGAAACTCTGAAGGTTAGTGTTGGATTAAATTTCATTTTTATATGAATCATATAGTTTGGTGAGGGGAAAGGAGCTTATTTTGGGCTTCTTCTTGTTTACTTGATTTGGTTGTCTTTTAATTTAGGCAACTGAAATTGGAAGGGCTGTGAATGGTCTGCGGAAACACAGCTCCAAGCAGATTCGCAACCTTGTTCGGACTCTCATTGAGTGAGTGTCTGGATCATATGGCTTGTTATTAACAGAATTGCCTAAAAATGGTTTCTTTCCCTGAAAAATCGAATCTTGGAATGATTATGGTTTGTTTTCAGAGATCGTGTTTTGTTTTTCTGATAAATTATCTTTAGATGTATCTTACTTGATTTATTTATATATTTCATTTGTTATTTCTGTCTCTTGAGTTCATAGAGTGTGATAGTTTTGCTGTTTTTTTAGCCAGTTGGGAGGTTCCATTGATGTGAATTGTTTCAATTGCTTTTATTTATTTATATTATTTTCTTATATAATACTTATATCATAACGCACTGTAGAGTTTGATTGGATTGGTTATAGCTTTTAGCTTGATCACTGTGACCGTTTGGAGCTCAAATCAATCTGTTAATGGGTTTTATTTTTTTGTTTGATTTTTTTTAAATTAAATTTTCAGTTATTATAATAACTTATGGGAGTAAAAATACTACTTTGATGTAATCTTCATTCACATAGTGACAATCATCATTCATCACACACTAATCTTATTCCATTTTACTTATTGCAGAGGTTGGAAGGTGTTGGTGGATGAGTGGGTTAATGCTACAGCTGCAATTGCTGGTAAGAAATGCATAAAATGGTGATAAAAATGCTTTGTTTATTATTATTATTATTTTTATATGCACTCACATGTAAAAACTTAGACAAAATTATTCTTTGAACTTGGTTTCAGATCACTCTCCTGACTCTGTTAATCCCTCTACTGTGTATGAAGAGGAGGGGTTACCTTCTCCTCCAATGGATGAAGGAGCTCTATTAGTCACACAGACCACTTCTATTCCCCTTTCTGAGGTATTTATGATATCTACATTCATCTTTATCTTCATCTGTTTTCTTTGAAGCATAGAATTTATGTTTGTAATGAGCTAACTGTGTTTCACATCTGCACGAACTGTTCTTCTTAAAGTTCTTCGATGGCATGGATGATGATGGAAGTAAGCATCCCAAGCCTTTTGCTTGTTATTTTTACAGAAATTTTTATATTTTCGACATTGTATTGAACCATCCTATATGAACTTTGCTTTAGATTTAAGGACTTCGGGGGACTTTATGAGTTTCGGAGATGTCGATAGACGCATTCCTCAAAACCGTGGACCTGTGCGACGGCAAGAGCCACCTCGGCGACCGGCCGTTCCCGTCGAAAGAACACCGGTGAGTAAGCCTGAAGATGTTGTCCGGCAAGCAAAGCCACATGCCATTCCTAGCACTCAATTAAAGCCGCCTCAAACCATTGTCGATAAGCCGAGCAAACCTTCTACTGCTGATTCCGGCCCAGGCAGACCTCTTAAACTATCCTCTGAACAAAAATCAAACACTCAGCTCTCTAATGTTCAGGGAAAGCTTTCTAACGGTCCTCAAGATGTAAGAAGTATTATAAATTTAAAGCCTTCAAGATGGAAGCTTTCTCACCATGATTAACCTGTTAATCGCCTTTGATTCGCGCAGAAATTGAAGAATTCTGACGAAGCTTCAGTCGATGCTAAGCTCGAGCAGGCGAAGAGGAGGCTTCATGAACGATATCAGCAAGCAGAGAATGGTTTGTTTTTCTGACTGTTTTTCTTAAAACTCAAGCTGCCATGAATTCAACTTCCTTGCTGACTCATCTTCTCATTACTCAGCGAAGCGGCAGAGAACGATACAAGTAATGGAGATAAATGATCTTCCGAAGCAATCACATAACCAACGGCCGTCTAACATGAAGCCTAAGAACCAGTTCAGGAATTGGGCGAATGCACGGCGGTGATCTCGCGACAATATTCCTATATCTCTTTATAGAAGAGAATATAAGAAATTCTTATGTGAGTTTCAGAAGCTCCATTTGAGTCGAATTTCAAGCTATGGAACTTGATACTCTTTAATGATCACATTTTGAGATTAGTTCAATTGTTGCAAGGTGAAATTTGAAAATAGAGACAGATCAGAGATGTCAAATTTACATTTTGCATAATAAACCGTTTTCTCTCATTATTGACCCCTAAAGATTATCTTTTTTCTTTTCAAAATATCAACTTTTTGCTATAGATGATGATGTAACCGAGCACAAAAATGCAAACTTTTTAATCCTTATAATTTCACTTGTGACTTTTGGCAATGCGGCATTTTCTTCTTTTGCTGAATTATTGGTTTCTCATCTGCTTGCCAGCATTATGTTTAATCATATATATAATCAATTAATTCTTTTATTTACACATCATGACTGGAAAAAAAGGTAGGAAAAGAGTTTATTTTCATTTGTAAATTGCATGTAGAAGGGTTTTGTGTTGAGTTTGTTTTAATCTGATTTTTATTTTATTTTATTTTTTTTAAAAGCAGGGGGTCAAACCTAAATATGGAAAATAGGCAGTGTCATATGGTAAGATTTGTTGACTACATTTGGTCCAAATCCATAAGCTTTTGTTTTCTTACTTTATTTTAGGGGTTTTTGGGGTTTTTAGAAATTAATTTTAATTTCAAATTTAATATAAGAAAAAAAAAGGTGGAAAAGAAAGACTTTATATTCTGCTGAGTAAGATAATTCATAGAAGGAAAAATCAAATCTCACCAACTGTGGGAAGTTGGTGTGTAAGATAGAATTCCATAGGCTAAGGCAAGCCAACCAAATTGGCATAAAATAAAATATATGTAAAAACTATATAAATTTTATCTTCAAAATAATCAAATTAGTCATGAGGCAAAAATAACCTTCCCTGGATATGATAAAATATGAAAGGTTGACTCATCCTCTCAAACAAGTGAAAGAACCAACAATATATATATATATATATATATATATATATATATATATATATATATATATATATATATATA
>NEWO01000013.1:3144915-3166277 GCA_003013225.1 Phalaenopsis aphrodite
AATTAATATTTACAAATTAATCATTTAAATAATTATTAAATTAATGTATTTATAGATGTCACGATCAAACTATTGAGAATTTGATAAAAATGAAACAATACCTGATTACAATTTTACCATAAATTTTTATATTTGTGTGAGAAATTGAAAAGTGGATGAATGAGGGTGGTCTAATTGTAAATATCAAGTTTCGGGGGGTCGGAATATAATTGCCCCATTTTCTTATTTATAAATATATACTATTCATTAAAAAAAATATTTTCATGAAAAAAATATATCAATATAAACTTGAAGGTCTGATATTAAGTACTACTTATATGATATTTTATAAGAAATTTCTTAAATTGAATCCTTTTAATTTATGATTAATGCTCATAATAATTTTTATTTTTTTCTCCCAACAATACAATGATTTGTTGTATGATAGTTGAACCAAACATTCTGATAGGCCTAACTGTCTCAATCCAATCTTAATTTTAGTCGCCCATGAATTCCTAATTCCTATTTGAGTCAAAAATAAAGTTGTTTGATTGATATTGATAGATTATCAACTGTTTAAAAATAAATCATAGTCAAATATATATGCGGGGTGTCAACAAACTGACCTAACATGACAATTAGCGGAGAACTCAACTCAAAGAATACGAGTTTGGGACCCAATTACTCGATGATTTGGGTTCGTGTTAATTTTATAACCCGATTGTTATTTAAGTTCGATGTATACACAATAGTCTTAAATACGACGTTGTAGTTTGGAGATATAGCGGCGGTTTTATATCTATTGCTATAGTGGTTTGTGGCACTAAGTACGGGCAACAGTTTCTTAAGCATTGCTAGAATTTTGACACGGTTTAAACTTGGGCAGTGGTACGGTGGCGGCGATGCACCACACTTCAGCTTTGCCCGTTTGGATAAATTGTGTTCTGACAGCTTATAAAAAATATGATGCTGGAATTAATATTTTTTCGCTGGTTCTTGCTAGGTGCGGTCGCATCTTTTTTGCTACGATCTGACTTTAAAAAAAAATTGTAATAGCCACTGCAGCTTTTTGCAACATCAAATTATTCTTCAATAACTTCTTAATAAGCTGCAACTGCCCAAACATACTCTATAGTTGTTATCGTACATTCTTCTTAAAGTTTCCAAACCCAAGCTTGATTTGATTACTATTCGATTCGAGGCAAGCAGATTCAAATCAGGTTAAACGACCATATTCATTATATATATATATATATATATATATATATATATATATATATATATATATATATATATATATATATATATATATATATATATAATGCGTGCTGAAAAATTCGCGGCGGTAGAGTAATGAATTATAATCTTAGCGTTGCACGAGGATTTAAGAAAACAACCAGTGATGACACCAGAAGTTATTACGTGGAAAACCCGTAAACGGAAAAAACCACGGGGTCTGACCCAATTATAAAAATACACTATAAGTTCATGATTATAGAATCCCCTTGCCCCCCCAGAAGGGAAATAGTTACTAGATTTATCAGATTTCAACGTCGTCTGACGATGTCTGGTCAGCGGTGGTTGACGACAGTCGATTACGTTCGATGGTGGGCGACAAAGGTCAGCGGTGATCGACGGCGGTCGACGAAGATCTACGGTGGTCACTTATGGTTGGTGGTGGTCGACGACGATCGACGATGACAATGATGATGTTGAACTTAAGCTCCTTCTCAATGCCTCGAGTTCTCTCATGTGAGGGGTGGGGCTCTATTTATAGTGTTCTGAGTGCAATTATTGCAGGAATATGAACTATTTTGATCGGACGGTCCAGGGAGCTTCCCTCGATCAAATAATGTTTGATGAACATTTGAGCGCCTTAACGATGTCGGAATTGAGCGATGTTGGGCTCGTTGGATTCGTCTTGTCGAGACGCTCGATTCAAGTATGAACTCGCTGAATTTGACATTCATTTGATCTTTCAAATGTGTCCGGAAATCTTTGTAGAATGATTTAATCACTTGGTATGAGCTTGATTTGAGTCTGATTTGACTAACTTTGATATCATTAGGTCTGTCTCATCGAGTCCGTCAGTTTGACTATAAGTTTGATGAAATCGAAGCTCTGGATTACTTTTAATTGAAGTTTGAATATTTTTTCCTCAAAATGTTGCCTCGAGATTCATGATAGAAGATGAAAATTTGATATATATATATATATATATATATATATATATATATATATATATATATATATATATATATATATATATATATAAAATGCATTCATATATATGCACTTGTTAATTTAAACATAATGTTGAGCAAACAACATAATTCAAATTCGATTGAAGGCAAAGTTGACTTGTAATTTAGCTCTTTAACTTGAGCGATTCAGCTCTAATTAACTAGTCAATTAATGACCTGCATTTACAATTCTTATGTATTTACATATCAAGCACCCAAAGTTTATTTGTTTTCACTTCTACCATCCAAAATTTTCATACCACATAGAAAAATAGATAATTTAACTTTTTAAAAATTAAATTCACAATTTTCGTGCATGGATAAGCTGGTATATATATATATATATATATTGAGAAATTAGGGCGAAGAAAAACAGAAGTCAACACAAATCCAGAAAAACACATAGAGATTCACGAGGTTCGGCAAAAAAGTCTACATCATCGGAAGCAAAGTGATAACTTCCTTTTCAATATTCAGAAAAAAAATACAAAATACAAGTTTCAGCTCACGTAGGATTACAAACAAGACATATATATAACTCAATAGTACAATGTGTAATTACTTAAATTACCCATGTACTAAACCGCAGTGTTACCCTCGCACCCCCAACCCACATAATGAAATTCTCCCGATTTAACAGATTCTTCCACTCCGCTCCAACATTTGTCCCATAAATGAGCCATACCTAACAATATATATATTAAAATTGATGTTTTAAGTGTTAATACATATAAATATGCAAAAATTGATCGGTGGTATTTATTTAAATCTTCTTATTTCCTTTTAATTTTAAAATATGTTGACGCGCTTGACGGGGCTGAGGTTTGTTTAATTTGGTGGTAAAATGAAACCTAAATATGTTATTTTTCAGCAAATGGAACCAATTCCAGATAATTTTACGCTGGAGGGAGATGCCTTGTTCGGTGATGGTCTCCAAAGAGAATTAGTAAATAGTTTTTTTATTTTTATATTATTGTTATATTATAATTTTGAATTTGTTTGGTGTCAAATAGCGAATATTTCAATCCCAATATGCTTTCTTCTAAGCTTTATATTTTATTAATTAAAAGAATAATAAATTTTCTATTATGACTCAACTTAACACAGCTCATGAGCTCTCTTTTGGCTCTAATTAATTAAATCATAAATAAATAATATTTAAAACAATGAAAATAATGGTTTATTTGATATGATATCAAAACTTTTTTTTGAAAAAAATGAAAAAAAAAACTTTAGCTATGTAAATACATAAAAATTTGGTCGGTTGCATGTAAATGTCCGTTTTGTGTAAATAAATAAATATACAAGCAATGGGTGCTATGGATGTCAAACGCTGGAAATACTCCTTCAACGGCTGTCTTTCACGAAAAATTATTCTATACGAACACCGTACGCAGAGATGCAGACAATGTCCGATCTCCATCGTCCATCAGCAAAGATGTATGACGGTGGGCTCTATTCTGAATTTTTTTTTAAAAAAAAATTACTGTGATGAACGGTAAAGATCACATACGGTATCCGTATGGAATAATTTTTCGTCTTTCACCTCTGCGTTCGCATAATTAGGTGGTATCTATATAAACATAAAAGAAATGGATGGTATGTATGTAAATGCCCAAAAAAAAAAAGTTCGATTTTATGCTCTAAAATGAGGAAATAGGAATTGTCATTTTTCCTTGGAAGAGTTTAAAGAAAATAAAAAGGGATCTAATAATATTATTTAGCTTAATAAACTTTAATAAATCTATTTGGAGCCAAACATGAGTTGGAAACTTGATGTATGTGAGCATCTAATTTGCCTAATAATTTTAAGATCATTTTAAGCTAATCTTCTCATTATTTATTATGCAAATATTATTACTTTATAGTTCTAGAAACCAATTTCATCTTCCCAAATATTGCAAATATTTAGAAAATCTTTACACTAGAAAAATAAATCGAATGTATCAAGCATTTTCTCAACCAAATGACAAATATAAATTTAAAATTATTATTTCTGATGCGTGCTAGAAAATTCATGGCGGTAGCGTCATGAATTTTCGTCTTAGCATTGCACGAGAATTCAACACGAACTCGGATAAAAGAAAACAACAAGTAACGATACTATAAGTTTTTACGTTGAAAATCATTAAAAGGAAGAACCACGAGGTTTGATCTAGTTGTAAATATTCATTATAAGTTGATGATTACATAGACTCATTGTCTTACAAACATGAAAGGGTTAACTGACGATGTCTTGTTTGGTGGTGGTGCACGACGATTGATAGTGATTTAATTCATTTAGGTTTGACCCAATTTGAACCCATCTCACCCTGGGAAGTATCTGGGCTCAAACCGATTGAAATAAAATCTAATTGGAGACTCATCTCAACTAGCTAGACTTGCTATGTTGCACTCATGCAATTAAATGACCAACCCGAGCACTCCCCTCATTATGATTGGTTAAGCCCTCGAACCATTGCTTAATTTGGCAGCAATACTACACTCGACTGGCACTTGAGAACTATCTAAAGTGGTTAGACTAAAATGGATGTGCCTGCCTTCTTAGCTGAGTTGAAGGAGTTTGGGTTCAGCCATCTTTGCTTGCCTCCCTTGCTCTAACTCCAAGCAGTCTCAACCACCCACTCAATTTCTCAGGAGGGCTAGATTGTCCTCCTATGGTCTACTTGAGCCCATCTTAGCCCAAAACACTGTGATTTTTCTCAAAACAAAATTGATCATCTCCCCTCAAATTTTCCTCCTTTGAATTCATCTCAAAATTTTCATGAATCATCCCCCTCTCTCGTGCTCGTAAGGACCATAACAAACAAGCTTTTTGGCAAGCCTGTCCCAAGGCCTTGATCGAGCCAACATTTCAAGGGTATTCAAGGGTTCCGATACTATATATTTTATAGGGGTGTGAACTTTTTTTGTCAAAGATGAAAAATTGAATGAATCAAACAAGTTTTATATATATATATATATTTTATTTCGAGCGAAAAAGAGCCTAACACAAGCAAACAAAAGCTTATTTGTGTTCGAATTTTTGACAATTATAGCTTAAAAAAATTTGTTTGAATTTAAACAATGAAATATAAGCATCTTAACGACTGCTAATTTCACACATTAAAAAGAATGCAATGGGCATTACCGTAATTGCGCCTTCACTTCCAGCGAGATCCCTTTGCCCTCAGCCACGCTGCCAGCCTCCTCGTTCCTCTGAGCTCATCCCCTTTTTTTCTCTCATCGATTCAGGCGAAGTACTTCCCCGTGGAGTATGGGGACCCTTGGAAGAGCGATCTACACCGTCGGATTCTGGATTCGGGAGACCGGCCAGGCCATCGATCGGCTTGGATGCCGCCTTCAGGGCAACTACTTGTTCCAGGAGCAGCGTGAGCTTTCTCTCACTTTCGTCCTTAAATGTTGGATTGTTGTTTCAAATATTATGCTATTTTGATTTTCTGCGTTTTTCTTGGTCGGAATCTTAGTGGGAGGGATCCGTTTGAAGCGAATGCTGCAGCAAGGCTATGGGAGAGTGAATCATGTGGCGGTGTTACTGGGCTCTTTAATTTTGCAAATTGATGCGATTTATTTAGAGTCCTCATTACATGTTTATACGCTATTGTCGTTCCCTAGGGAGAGAAGAATTTGATTGAAAATATCATTGTTAGGGCAAGAAAGATTTACATTGTATGCTTATGTTGTCGAATAAATTGATAGCAAATAGCATTGTTTCTTTGGTTCATCAAATCACTTCTTACATTTTGAACTCCCCGGTAATTCTTAATGTTAACTTTAATTTTGTGAAAACATGTAATTCTCACGAATTTTAGAGGATTGTGTTTGGGTTGGTATTATCAGACTTAAGGATTTGTTGTTTTACTGCACTTTTGCATAAAGCGGTTATTTTTTTGGTCGAGCTGCTCACAATGCTAACTCGAACCTATTAGTGGGTTTGAATTTGCAAAAACAGATTGAATCCGAGATTATGATAAGTTTTGTGATTTGTGTGGCTAATTGAATTGAGCGAGCAACACCTTTAAATGAGGATACATTTAAAGAAGAAAAACATGCATGCATTTGTTGATTTGTACAATAGGCTATATAATAAGGAAAAAAAAAGAGATACATAACGTACCGGAAGTAAGAGTTTATCAAGACCTCATAAAGGATAGTAAGTAAAAAGATAGCCTTCACGTTTTGTTGAATTGTTCAATAGGCTATATATTAAGGAGCAGAAAAAAGTAGGTAAAGTGTCCAACACGAGAAATTGGAGTTTTAGAGATTTAATCAAATTTGATGTATTGGAAGCGAAGATAATATATATTTAGATTAATATGAAGATATTAAGAAAGGATGAGAAGATTAGTAGAGAAATGACTAAACAATAGTTTTTGGAAACAAATTTTTGCTGAAGTTCATAAGGAGTCATAAAGTATATTAAATGACTCATTATAATAAGGTTGAGTTAGCTCTAACGAAGATGCATACAGGTAGAAGTTTAGTTCATATAAGACATCTCTTGAGATTTGAATGTAGGAGATGTTGGAGTAGCTTTGCTTTGTTTTACAGCTGTGTTTTACAAATTTGTTCTGTTGGATCTTATAGACATGGAGGATATATATTTTAGTCCCAGTATTCAGAACAATGGTGTACTGCAAACAATCGAATTGGGTTTAGATTAGCTTTATTCTGGCTTGGATTCCATGCGTTTTGAGTCATGGAAATAAGATCTCTATAATATAAGGTAAGGTCATACGACTCATACCTCAACCCCTCCACTATGCCTGCATTTGTAGGAGCTCCTCTTACTACATAATTTTGAGTATGATTCATATCTCAAGTCCCAATGCTTGTGTTGGTGGGAGCTTCTTTCACTTAATAAATCATGTTGCTTAATAACAAAAGAAATTTTGCAATCGTAGAAGTTATATTGGAATCAAAATGAGTCATACAAGAAGATGTGAGATGGGGTGATGGAAAATTGGTTAGAAAAATAACATATGTATTGGATATTCCGTGAAAATCCATCATGAGTTGTTAAATTAATTTTTAAGATAACTGATAAGTATAGAGAACGTAGAAAGGAAATGGGTCTTCCTTTACTTTCCCTAGAACCTTATGCCCTAATCTATAGCCCACCACTCTCTTTTCCCATCCTAAATACAATTAGAACTCTTCTTTGCCTCTCCTATATTCCACACCTAAAAAAGCCCACTTGACCTCATCATCCATAACACTAGAGCTCTCACTTGCCATATCCACATTAAGTCCACATTACTTCGTCATTTACAGTCCACTACCAACTAACTTCACTTGTCTATTGATTTTCAAGTAATATTTAGGTAAAAATTTTTCCTAACTTCATTGCTTTTCTTAAATTCTTTTTCGTAATTTTAGATTGCTTGATTCGTTGATTCTATTAAATTTTTTTTTCACAACTTTTTGTTGGCTTTTATTTTTATTTATGATCCTTGGCTTTAATCCTTTTTTTAGTATCTCTCTATGACTCTATGATGCTGGATGCCCTTTGCTTTGTATGCTATTCTCATTTATTTGGCATTATTGAGATGTTCTTCAAAATTTTTTGAAACTATTCATGCACATTTATTTCTTGGTTTAATTATTGAATTTTTGTGTTGTAGACTTATAGTTTAATTTCATAATACGGTTAATCAAAAATAAGTTTTACATGTATTTAAAATGATCTACCATAAAAGAAGAAAAAAATATTAACAACTTGTTTATTCAAATAATGTGACCAAGTATATTTGTGGAAAAGTTATAAATGATGATGTTTACTGAGCTAAGGAGCACTTGATTAGTCTAGGAGAGGTGAAAGAAAGAACGCCAAGGATTGTAAGAAATCCTTCATAAATTGCAAAAAGAATTACTTAGTTAGAAGTCAAAAGTAATGAAACATAGCATGCTTTGCACATACATGAAGGTATAATTAGCGATCACTGGAAGGATGGAATGATGATTAAAGCTTTGTGGTTCTCTAACTAAGGTAAGAATGATAATATTTGGAATAAATAGCACAAATTCTGAGGCATCATGAAAATGCTCTTTAGATAATTGCTTTCCTTCTAGCAATGCAAAAGAAATTGAAATAGCCAAGATGAAACATGTTGTTTGTCTCGGCGTTTCAAAAATTGACCCGACATGCCAACCCTACTTGAACTCAACTCAAAAAATTTGGGTTTGGGTTGTCCCGAATATTTTTTGATTCGGGTTCGAGTCAGAGAATTCGACCTGTTTATTATTCGGGTTGGGTTCAGGTTGAACCCGAAAATCAAAACATGACCCAAATAAGCATGAAATTTCAGGTTGGGCTCGAGTTAGCGGGTCAAACTCGGGTTCGGGTCTTAGTTTTCGACCCATTTATTATTCAGGTGGGTCATTTTCGGGTCAAACCCGAACCCGACCCCGCTGACCTAAATTGACACCCCTAAGGTTTGCATTAGTTAGAGCTTTGAAAAAAATGGTGTTGAGTACCGTTCTCTAGTAGATGTTTTTATAAAGCTATTATCTCTTTTATTGCTTTTTTGTTGAATAGCTTAAAGGAGAGGTTTGAAAAAATTGGGTGTTATGCATGGTTTTAAAAATAGAACTAGACTAGTCAGCCAATTTTGATTCAATTGTGAATTGGTCCTTCGGCCGAGTTTGTTATTTTTCCAAAATTGTTTTTGCAAAAAGCTAACTAGAGCTAGTTAGAATTTATGACTGAATTGGAAACTGTTGATGCAGTTTCAACTTGTATGGACTGCTTGATTTTACTATTGATCAAAATTTTTTTTTCTTCTGATCGACTAGATTAAAATAATAAGATTTAAATTAAAAATAGTGAAATTTTTTAAAATATAACATCCCAAAATTTTAATTTAGAATCATATTTAAAATGTTAAAGAGTGATAAATCTTGATTTAGAATATTATATATTGAATCGACAATAAATCATTCTTGCATATTATTAAATCAGCTCGTTGAACCCTTTGTTGAACCCTAGCTAAATTTTTTAATCTTGAATCTCTCATTATGGGGTTCAATGCTTTGTCCAATTTTTACAATCATGGTTTTATGGATTGAGATTATAGCCACTCTCTTATTTATAAGTTGAGGGTTACTCTTCTTGAAAGTTAGCTTGATTGCATAAAAGAGAAAGTAGAAAAACCATTAAGAAGTTTGGAAAAGAAATGTTGTTTTATGTCAGATAGACAATAATAAGACAATAAAGTTATAATAATTATAATGATAAATTCACCATTCAATTTTTTTTTTAAAATTAGTTAATGCATTGTCACATACAAAGTATACATTGGTATTGTTTAAGATGCTTGTTCTCGAGGTGATTGGGAGGAAAATGTGATGCAAGTGATCACAAGCAATCATTCAGCTATAAAGCAACATGTAAACAAGTATTAAAGTTTTGTTACAATTATTTTTTAATCGTGTAGTCAGTTTTATATGTTAAGCTACTTCTTTCAAATTTTTTGATAGGTAAATTACTTGTGGAAAGAGAACAATTATATTGAATATAATGTAGAACTCATTGCCTAGATTAGATGTTAGAGGATATTGAAATTATTTGAACTATCACAGGAATTCTAAAGGTTCGAGAAGTTTTTAGGTTCTTTTATATTTATGGGTTTTTATCTTCATGAAGCGTATATTTTTATGAGATTTATTATTTGGATATTTTTTGTCTCTACTCTGATGACATTCTCTTTTCAAAATAAACCTTTAATATCATTATATTTTAGTAGCTCTATATCAATTATATCATCCAATTTGAGATTTCATATTAATATGCTTATCACTTGATAAGTGCTATCTATGATATTCTCATTCATTATAATCTTCAATTTGTTTTGATATATATCTAGCGTAGCTAGGGCTGTATTCGAGCTGAACTGAGTCTAGTATGTCATGGATTGGGCATGGCTTGGTCGAATCATGAGTTGTTCATGTTCAATTAGAGCCCGAGTCAAGTTTTCACATATGTGTTCATACTTGGCTTAAAGTTTTTAATGTTCATAATTGATTTTTACTTGACTTGTTTATATTAATTAAAGAAGCTAAACATTCGAATAAGTATTAATTTTAAATAAAATTAAAAATTTTGATTTGTACTTTATTTTTTATGTAAAACTAATAAATAAGCTAGAAATTTAAATGCATGCTTAATTTTTTGTATGAAATTATTAACAAATGATTTTATTAATCTAAATAAATACATAATTGGATAGTTTCAAATTAATATATAATTACTTTATACTTAGTAAATAAAATAATATAAGTAAGTACAAATAAATTAATTCATTGATATTAAAACATAAGAAAAATTTGCATTAAATTTATATATGTTATTATTAAATATATAATTAAAAACCTTATAGTTGATTTAGTTTTATTTAAATAATATAACATATAGTATAGAACATTTACTAAATTACTTGTTAAACAACAAACGAGCGTTTTCGTGAACATTAACAGGGAAGTTATATAATGTTCAAATTTGGTTCATTTAATCTTTGATTTTAAATAAATGTTAAAACTTGTTTATTTATTAATTTAAGCAAACATGATCCACTATTAATCAAACCGAGCTCGAGCTGTTCATCAAGTGCATTGTTTCACTTACAAACCTAAGCGTAAGATAATATCTTGTTTCATGGAGATCTTGCTCCATTTAATCCTTCCATACTCTTAAAGATCATATCAAATATTTTCTTGTATTTGCTCTCATTTTTGTTGAATAAATACATGTATGCCGTGACAAGCGCCCGATTACCATGCATTAAGCAAAGAACTTTAACCAATTTGTTTTTCTTCTTGGATGCATAGTTAAGTAATTTCATTCCAAAAGGAGAATACAAGTATATCCTTATAAATCCTCTTCTATTTGTGTTCATTAATAAATTTTGACTTTCTCCAATGTTCATAAACAAATAGTTTCATTACACTCCCTTTTTGTCAATGAATTGGTGAAAGACTAGAAAGCAGACGTGCCCTAGTTGTGCCAAACCTCCAAAGCTTTATTCCTTATGCAAACTTCCACATAATGTTCAATACAATGCCATGATCATAAATGCACCCAGAGATTTCTATGACCTTTCAATATTTTCTTTTAGTCAGGATTTTTCTCTCAAACATCAAATCGAAGAAATGAGCTGCACATGATTTATGAAAAATGCCATTTCTTTTTTTTCTCGTAATTTATCTGTAAAAGAATTGGATAGCTGACGCAAGGCTGGGAGACACACGAGACTTGGTGGAAAGAGGAACCGGCCCATCAGGGCTTAGGGAAATGGCTGAACCGGTCATTTGGTTCAGCCTGGATTAGTCCGTCGAGCAGGAGGCTGGATCGGCCCTGTCGTTCGCTCCTAAGGGACAAGAAATACCGCTCCAGTGTCCCTATTTCCCCTGTTTTGCCTCCTCTTCCTTTTTCCTTTCTGGTTGCCGCCCAAAGGAGAAACCTCCCCTTCCTATTTCATTTATTAGAATTTATACGTGTGTGTGTGTGTGTGTGTGCCGAATTAAGGTTATGTTTTTGTGAGTTATTTCAAATTTCTGCATAACCCTCTATTTTCCTTGCGACAACTTTATTTGAGTACGGGTGGTGCTCCGGCTGTATGCTGCTCCAAGTTGGTGATGTATCCTCTCCTATCTTCCTCCCAACCACTTTCCCTTCATCTCTTTTAACTGCTGGCGATCCTATCTTCTGCTAGCTTTCCCTCCGCCCCCTTTTACTGCCGCAGCCATTGCTGTCCAGCCCTCCAATCTACCTCCCAGTCCCTTGTCATCCTTTCTCATGTAGTAACCATCGTTGTCTATCCCTCTAGGTCACCTACCAGCAACCTGTCATCCCTTACAAGCAGCAACTATTGCTGTACAGCTCTCCAGGCCCCCCTCCAAGCCTCCAACCAGCACCCTACCAACCTTTCCCTGCTGTCCTACCAACCTTTCCCTGCTGTCCTACCAACCATCCTACTAGCCGTCCATCCTCTCCCAAACCCTGCCATCAGCCCCCTATCCCTGTCCCCTCATACCCAACCAATGGTCACCTTTCCCCCGCCTACTCTACCTTCCCCATACCACCATTACTCCTCAGCAACCTTGCTGACGCCACAACCGCCTTCTAGTCGTCTCTTCTGACCCTAGCTGGGAATTGTTATTGTTGCATCTTATTTCAGTTTTGAGCTGTTTTTTGTAACCCTAAATCAGTTGATTAATGAAATGATTTCCGTTTTCGCTGGTTTTGAAATAGTTCCGCTTTTAATAAGAGTAAATGGATTTATGCTAATTGACAATGCAACTATGTAAGAAGCTAATTGATATTAGGACTAAATAAAAATTGTTTGACAATAAGCCTAAACTTGATTGCTTTTCCTTCATATGTCGAGTGATGTTTGTGATTATTTGTATCATATTTTCTTTCTATTATCTTAACCCAGCCTTAAGCATCTTATATGGTAACATCTACCCATCTAATGTTTCAATGCATGAATTCATTATGAAAAAAGAGTTTTGGATGATGAATTTATTGTGACATTGATTATAGTTTGATTCATTTTAGCAGTCCATTTGTCTATCATAAGACTACATCCTTTTTTGTTAAACCTCTTATATTTTTGTATTTCTTCTTTTGTGATATTAATTTATTTTTGAAAAAGTAACTCTCAACTGATGATGAGATTTATAATATCCTGTATTTTTAATCTTTTTCTTTAATCTATTGAGCTTAGCAGCATTAGAAGAAATGCTGTCATGACAGAACCAATTTGCTATAGATTTGATGGTTTTTTTCTATTATCATTCTCTAGGCTCTCTTTGTTCCTAAGCTATTTCATTTTATTTTATTTATTTATTTTTATTTTTGCATTGTTGGAAGAATACCCATATGCATCAAATAATTTTTAGGTGCCTTTGAACTCGAGCTATTTGTTATCGATACTTCGATCTCATGTTTTTACTCAAATGCCCTAGAGCTACAATTAGCAATTCATCCTCCTGATTATCATAGTGATGATATCTTCATGTCTGAGAAGAGGCCACTTTGTTTCATGTACGTTTGATTATCAATTTTAATTTCACTTTGCCAAGAACCATCATAAAACTTCAATTTTCTTCCTCTTTTCATCCCTTGGCCCATTCAAATACTTTTTATTTGAAAAAATGCGGTTCTGTAATATTTTCACAGTAAATATTTATGTCAAATTATTTGAACCATCAAGATTTGTGTATTATGATGTAGGACTTCTCTTCTTGTATACTTGAACATTTCTAGTAAATACAACTATATTTTTTTGATCGAGCATTCTTAGATCATATTAAAAGTTCAATGAAATTACCTAACGTAAAACTAAGACTTAAAATATTCACTAATTAAAGAAAGGTTAATACAACACTTAAAAAAAAAGGCTATTTTGAAACCAACTCGTTGTTTATCATTTTGATGGTAAAACTGCAAAGGTACGGTATTAAAGAAGAACCTAAACAAGAAAAGGAGTAAAGCTGTGAATCATGAACCCAAATTTAAGTCAATGGAGGGTTGAGGAATAAAAGCTAAAGGAATCCAATTATTTGAAGGTAGGAGAAAGAATCAAGGATATACATTGCAAATACCAAAAAAATTTACCTGAAAAATACTAGAAAATCAACTTGTAAGAATCACAGGATGGTATGAGCTTAATAGCTGCATTTGTGTGGTCGAGAGATGCATTTGCTCAATGTTGAGGGTTGAGCCCGTGTGGTCCCATGAGGTGAAGGATCGTGTGATGACACGAGGAAGAGAATTGTTGTGATGTCAACAGCTGCTTTTGTTAAGTGCATGAGAACTAACAACTGACCTAAAATTCTTGGAAGATTTACATGCATACCACTCAATTCTTATGCATTTACATATCTAACAACTAGACTTCAGTTTTTACATACATGTCATCTTACCTATGCATAAAAAGGTGTATTTCACATTTTAGAAGTTATAATAATGGTATAAATGTAAATATCAAAGTTTAGGTGTTAGATATGTAAATACATAAGAATTGGGTGGTATATTTGAATTCTTTTGTTCATAAATTGGATGTAGTGGGGATAAGGGATCACTCAAGATGGGTTGTGCTTATTGTGATGAAGTGATGCACCGAAGCATGCACTATCAAACTTTATTGTGCCTGCATTCTAGACAGCTGATTGAAGTGTGCCGCTGTGTGTTGCAATGTTTTACCTCAACAACACATTAAAGATACTTTAAAAGCACTTTTAATAAAACTTCTATTTCCCTGCTATGAAAAAATGAATTCTTTGTTTTTGACTTGGTGATAATAAGAAGGGGCATTGCGTACTCAGCACACAATTCTTATGTATTTACATATCTCACACTTAAATTTTCAAATCTTGCACTTAAATCTTTAATATCATATCAAAAATAGCACTACTATCACTTTTTAAACTTGAATACACCTTTTCATGCTTAAGTTTAAAGATCCAAAGTGCTATGTATGTAAATATGAAAGTTTAGGTGTGAGATATGTAAATACATAAGAATTGTGCTAGGCATGTGAATTTCCCAAATGAGAAATACCTATATGAAGTTGTTTTATAGAAAACATAAGAAATTGCTTGTAATATGAGACACAGATCATATATACTTTTAGCCTTTCATATTGCTCTAGCTTTAACTGATGCTTCTGTAGGGTAAATATTTAATTTTTATCATTTTCTTTTGTTTTTAATTCTGTGTGCTGTACTTTTTGATTCAGATTTCAATAACTATTCAGCTTCGCAAGGCCATTCTCCTTAACGAAAACTAAACTATTATATTTTCAAAATTTAATATTAATTGACTTTAACCGAGATACCCCTGTTTTCCATTTCTTAGTGAAGAATTTGTTGATTTCATCAAGTAAAGCTACTCATTTTTAAATAATTTCATTTGATAGTGTGCTTTTTAAAAAATTCAGACACATTTGAAATACTTAATGATCTATGTATATTAAACATGCTAATTTCTTTCTACGGGGTTTTGTCTGTTCCCATTAACATCATATTGATTTTTAAATTTGGTTTAATTTAATCTAATTAGTCCATGTAATTGCTCAGAAACTACGCAGTGTCATCCATTGTAAATTCTTCATATTAATACCTTTTGTTTGTTAGGTTTCTATGTTGAGACCTACAAAATGTAACTGTTTAGAAATTCAAGGCCAGTGACTTTCAGAAAGGATTTTTGTCTTATTCGTATTATTTCAGTGTCAAGGCATCGGACGCTCATGAACATATTTGACAAAGTACCAAACGTTCACAAAGATGCATTCGTGGCTCCAAATGCATCCATCATCGGAGATGTTGAAGTGGGAGAAGGATCGTCCATCTGGTATGGATGTGTTCTGCGAGGTATGCTTTTAATTGAATAATTTTACTTGTTATTGTACATCTAATTTTTAAGAGGCTCTCACAATCTTGGTTCAGTCACTTATGAGTCACTTTTCATTGGCTTCATTTTGGAGGGAGGGAGGGAGGGAGGGAGGGAGGTCATAATTCCTGTTTTTGGATTCAAATCGTTGTAGCCATCTTCTTTGCAGTCCTTGTAACCTCCTTCAATGATCTAAGAGGCTCTCACAATCTTGGTTCAGTCCCTTATGATTGAGTCATGCTAAGAAAATAAAATAAATGTTTATCCATGTCAAATTTTGGCAAGTAGGTTTCATATAAGCCTAAAGCAAGCAAGGGCTACTATGATTTTATGGTGAGGCCTTAATTCAGTTAAACAAATCCAACAGCCATAATAAAAATAAGAGAGAAAAGAATCTGCTTTCCAACTCCATGGAACCAAGGGATGTGCCACTTTGGACTCTACATATTTGTTTCCCCATTTCTCTCCATGATCGGCCAATTATAAGGGGGATTTTGAATAATATTCCCTTATTCTATCTTGATAATTTTTTTCAGTTATCAAATTAATGTTATATGCATTTAAGTAATGACTTTTTTTATTAGATAACTTATCTTGATAGATTGGATTCATCATATATTTTCTTATTTTTTGTATTTTTTTGTATTGCAATTTATTTTCTTTTAATTTTTTTTATGAGGAATTAGATGACTATGAATATAGCTGGTTATTCTCAAAATCTTTTCATATTTGTTGACACCTATTCTCAAGAATAGCGCTGACCACTGATGAACTTTGTCTTCCTTTTTCGTCAATATCATATTGGATGATGAGCATCTTTCAACAAATCTGCACGTACAGCCACCTACAACAGTACAAGGCTTGTTTTGTTCATTATTTTGATAATAATAGTGAAATTTCTCACAGTTTAAATCTAAAGCATATATAAAATATCAAGGATACATAGAGGGAAAGCCAAGGAAAGAAGGGATTGAATGCAAAAAGATATAATTATGATTTTGATGGTCAGTTAAATTGTAACCTGTCATCTTGACATCAATATGGAAAAGGCATTGGATTTTTGATCCCATAAGAAACTTCAATTTTTGCAAAACTCGTGAAAAACCCTAGAAATCCTACCAGTTCCACAACATTTGATAGTCTCATTATTGAATCGCTTGGATATTATAGTAAGACTGTATGGTGGCATCATATTGATTTTGAATCATTCAACCATATTATAAGTTATAGTCTTAAAAAATTCAATTGGTTGACCATCCACATACTTAATGTAAACTGTACAATTGTTACTTCTCTAACGTTATTCTTTGTTTTTCGTTATTGGAAAAGTCATTATGGCATGTCACCAATAGATATGTTATAATGGAAGTTATTTTATTTGGAGAAATAATGTGAAATTTTGATCCTAAATTGTGAAGTGCACTTTGTTGAACCTCCTTCCAAGTAGCTGTGAATTCAAGAAAAAATTATAGGTGGAAAATGCACTGTTAAGGCAGACTTATTATCAAAAGGTTTGGAAGGAAAAGGGGCAGAGTTTTTTTTTTGGTTGCATTAGATAACTTAAGCAAGGAAAATAAACAATAAACTTAAAATTTTAAACATTAAGATGTTTATGATCATCATCATCATCATCATTGTGATCCATCTTTGTAGTTGCAATATTTGAAAAGAATTAGGGCCGCATCAAGCATGAGTGAGCTCAGTCTCAACTCGTTTGAAGTTATTTTTGTTCGAATTGGGCTTGTGTTTGAAATTACTTGTGAGCGGCATTTTCATGCTCGACTCTATTTACTTTTTTATTCATTTTTTGCCTCAGTTTGGTTCGAAAGAATTTATAAAAAAATTACATATTTCTTCAAATCAAACAAAAAATTCTGAATTGATCTTTGAAGGAAAACAAAATTATCGCTTAAATGTTTTGTTTACAAGGGTTTGGGATTTAGGACTTTGAAGGAAAACAAAGTGTGTTGATTGGAAACATGACTTCTGACTTCGAGCTTTGTAACTGAAACTGATGTTTGTAAAATAGAATGCAAGGCATATTAAACTTTTTATTTGCAATATTATGATGGTTCATCAAGTACAGAAAAAGTGTAAAAATACAAGTCATGCTCATCCAATTTGCAACAACAATCCATGCTTAACGCTGAAATGCAACTGTAAGTATTCACAAAAACTGGGTAGATACCACTCCTACCTTTCCTAAAGAATAAACGACGTCAAGATTTATGAATTTTATGTGAAAAAGCTTGATAAAACCTCATCCTCTAATTAATTCTATCAAGAAAATAAAATAATTAAAAAAAACAACAGATTTATGTGTCTATGTTCTTGCATCTCCATAATTAACATAGCTTCTTTAATAAGATCTTCCCATAAGTGGAAATTCTCATTTCTCAACTAGTGCAGGAGTTTTTTTTTTTCTTTACAGAAACCCTTGTCCCCAAAATTTTAGCAGAAAAGCGCAGGGTACATTTAGAACTAAAAAAAGGTACATTAAAAAGTGATTACCCCACAAATTTGATTTTGCCTTACAAATATCAAATCAAATAATACAGATCAACATACATAAGAAGTTCTTTTTAACACAAACGAAGAATACAAAAACAATACCGTAGTTACCCAATTACTCCACTTTCAACAATTCAGGACTATTCATTGGATCAAAGAGAATGATGACAGAAAAATCAGCAACTTTGGAGCAATGCCTACCAATGAAATCGACGGCATCACCACCATAGTAACTGGTTAGTCGATAATCTCATCCTTCTACTTGGTAATACACTGGTACTAAACATTCAAAATAGGGATGCTCTAGTGGATAACATCCTCTCCTGCCGACATCGTGAAGTCTCTAATTTCTAATCAGCAACAACTCAATAATCTTGAGCGAGTAGAAGACAAATCCTAAGATAGCTTTCGCCTTTCGCCTTTCACTCTTGGGACTCAAAGAAAAAAAAAAACAAGATAGAAATGGAGTGAGAAGGCGGCCAAATAAAAGTTTAGGTTTCGTTTAAATTTATATAGTTATCAGGATTTAATGTTTTAGATATAGGATCCTACGGTTGAGATTAAATTCTTATTATCAAATTAAAACATTCATTTTAATAGGATTTAATAATATTTTTTAGTTATTATATTTCTAATTAACATAGTTATAACATTTTAAATCTTTGTTGACAATTAAATTATTAAAAAATAATGGTCAAGCGAGCAGAACACGATGGAATAAACGCCTGTTTGTGTTTAGCTTGTTAACAAAACGAGCTCAAAATATTTGTTTATGTTCCGCTCACATAACGAATGAATTGAACACAAGCTACGTAATAAGCCGAACACAAGTTGTTTACAAATGAAGGGCTATTTTGACAACCCTAACTAAAACAATGATTGAAGAAGATTTCATTGCATGATTAATGATCTTTGTTTAGTTTATAATACTACTTGACTAGGGGTTAAATTAAAAAAAAATCCCCAATAGCTAAAAATGAAATAGAGTTGTGGGCCTCATTACATGCATCTTCACTCTCAATGAGTGTCTAATAATTGAGGTGTATGCCTCTTTCTCCCCGTGTGAGGCATAATTCTCATGTGGCTTTTCATGTTGTTGAGTATGGTGAAGCTCTGTCCATTGCTCCTATTGGTAGTTTCAACATCTTTGGAAAGTTATTTAAATTGCTTTTAATTCTCTTGTCAATTAATCCTTTCCATTGTAAGCCCTGTTCGCTCTCTCTGATTTCGCGAAATTAGAATTCTGCGCCTTTCCTTCTTTAGATCCTACCCTTTGTTTTGGTTTTTCTATCTCGACATTGTTGCTTACGAAATGAGAGAAAGGTTGCATCGCACGGCTACGACTCTTTCTTTGCGACTTTTTCTTCGGTATTCTGCTCACGGGCGAAGGAGAAAAGGGTGTGCGAAAAGTAGGCAACAGACTTCGACATTCTTGTCAAGAGGAAGAAGAGATACAAAAATAGCAAGTCTTGCGGGAAGGTTTCTTCGTGAGATTAGTTCGGGCAAATAGCAGGCTTCGCGGGAAAAGATCTTCCCAGTGGGAGAACAGTTCACGACAAAAATTCCCAGACTTTTTCTCCCGTGGCTCACAGTTAAAGGAGAAAGGGAGAGGAAGAGAGAATTTATTCTTGTAATCGCCGAGGCTATCAACGACGTGTAATTCCTCAAGTATTAAAATCCTCTGCAACTCCCGTTGACGTAAGCAATTTGCTGAAACACATAAATCTGTCTTTTTTATGTTTACGAATTTTCTCATTCCAATTTTTCACTTTATTGCCGTTGTTTTTTTCATAACATTTGGTATCAGAGCCAAGATTTAGTTCTAACAGAAAAAGATGGCTGAAGACGAAGTAAATGTATAAGGGATCGAGAAGTTTGATGACAGATTTTAGTTACTGGAGGATGCAGATAGAAGACTATCTCTATGAGAAGAAACATCATTTTTCATTATTGGGAAAACGACCGTAAAAGATGGACGAGGCTGAATGAAATTTGTTGGATCGACAAGTTCTGGTGGTTATTTGATTAACTCTGTCGAGATCTGTTGCACACAACGACATCAAAGAAAAGACGACTGCAGATCTCATGGCAGCTTTGTCAGGTATGTATGAAAAACCATCAGCGGATAACAAAATGTATATGAATAAAAATTTATTAAATTTGAAAATGATGGATAGTACAGTTGTTGCACAACATCAGATTTCATGACAGTTTTGTCAGACATGTATGAAAAATCATTAGCGGATAACAATATGCATTTGATGAAAAAAGTTATTAAATTTGAAAATGGTGGATGGTACATGTGTTGCACAACATCTTAATGATTTTAATACTATCACAAATCAATTATCGTTCGTTGAAATTGAATTTGATGATTAAATACTTGCATTGATATTGTTGGTTTCATTGTCAAATAGCTGGAAAGTCATGATGATGACCGTTAATAATTCTACAGGTAAATCTAAGCTGAAATATGATTATATTCGTGATTTGATTTTGGCTGAGAAGGTGCGCAAGAAAGATTCTGACGAGTCGTCTGGTTAAAGTTTATCACTGAATGTTGATTCCAGAGGGAGATCATAGGACATGAATTCAAACAGAGGAAGGTCAAAATCAAAGCAAATAGGCAAGAACAAGTCAAAGCCTGGTCAACAATCTACCTGCTGGAATAGTGACAAAGCTGGACATATAAAGAAAAACTGCAAAAATCCCAATAAGACATAGAACGCCAGTGCTAATATTTTAATTGAAGTGCATGATGCACTATTGCTGACAATTCAAAATTTTGTTGATGACTGAATGTTGGATTCAGTGGCTTCCTTCTATACATCTTCCCACCGGGAGTTAATGTGAAATTATGTTGCAGGTAACTTTGGGAAGATATATCTGTTGATGCAGAAGCTTTGAACGTGGTAGAGATGAGAGATGCTGACATTTCACTTCCTAAGGAGAGCAAATGGACTTTGCAACTAACACATTCTTAAGTTGAAGAAAAACCTCATTTCTGTTTGGCAGCTCGATGAGAATGTTCATTCAATAGTGTTCTCAGATAGCTCCTGGAAGGTTACAAAATGGGCACTGACACTGACCCGGGGTAAGAAAATTGAAACACTGTATATGACTATTGGTTCAATTAACAATGTTGTTACTACCGTTGTAATAATCACAAAAGATTTGTGACATTACAAACTTGACCACATGAGTTAGAGGGGTGTGAAAGAACTTCAGTGCAG
>NEWO01000013.1:3178575-3224189 GCA_003013225.1 Phalaenopsis aphrodite
CCTTTGGGAGGATGAATTCATAGTTGAATCATTGGATTTGATGTGATTTTTAAAATTATGAGTGAGAGAGAAACTTAGTTTGGAAGTTTATAAATACATCATGTTAGCTACACTTTAAATATCAAAGAGTTCATGATATATTAAAACACATTATCATGGAACTTTTGATATTTTACTGTTCAAACATTTCTACTTCTTTTCATGTAAATTCGAAATCATGTTACAATCATTAGATTTTAATGAAATTTCAAATAAGATTTAATAAATCATGTAAATTTTACTTCTTAAAACAATCCAAGTACTCAAAATCTACAAGTTTCTTAGATTCAATTAATATTTTATTTCAAATTATGATAATTAATAATTATATTTTTACTAAGCTATTTAATTGTTAATATAAATTTTATTAAATTAATTATTAAATAAAAGTTTAACATTTATAAAAAATAATTAATTAATAAATACTTATAAATTTATTGAATGATTAAAAAATAATATTTATTTTTTATTAAATATTAACTAAACGATGAATATAAATTTATTTAATTATAATTAATCTGAAAATAATTTAATTATTTATTAATTATGAATCATTTAAATTAATAAAATTAAATTAACGAAACCATTGCACTGCTCTCTCCCCGAAAACCCTCGCATTTCCCTCTACCTCTCTGTTTCATCCAAAACCATGGCGATACAGTCGCAATGGATCTAGCTGAGAACTCAACGACGGGATCGCTACTTACAGAGACCCGAAACTCCCATTTTTCTCCTCCTTCCCCTACTCTCCTACCCGAAACCATTGATCAAGCTAACCCCACGTCTTCTTTAGGTTAAATCCAGCTTACATCCTGCTCTAAATCCGTGACCAAACAGCCCCTAACTCCTTCAAAATGCATCCACGGCAAGCCTCTTTCCCTCTCCTCTTCCTCTTATCATTCGCCGCGATCCTTCTCTTGTCCTATCACTACCACTCCGCCATCCAATTACCCCAATCCGAAAGCCCTAATCACTTCTCCTTCAATCCACGGAACCCTAATATTCTACATCATAACTTCTCCTTCACAGTCAAAGTTCTCACCTTTAACCGCATTGAGTCCCTCCGCCGCTGCCTCCGTTCCCTCGCCGCCGCAGACTACGCCGGCGATCGCGTTAATCTTCACATCCTTGTTGACCATTTTTCCGCCGTCAACGGCTCTGATGCGCTGATGGATGGAAAACTGGAGGAATCGCGCAGGATTCTAGATCTTGTTGACGAGCTAGGATGGGTCCATGGGGAGAAGCTCGTTCATTACAGGACGGGGAATGTTGGATTACAGGCGCAGTGGTTGGAGGCATGGTGGCCTATCTCCGATGATGATTTCGCCTTCATTGTGGAAGACGATCTGGAGGTGTCGTTGCTCTACTACAAGTATCTCAAGGCTCTGATTCTTAACTATTACTATGACTTGTCTAACTACAGCCCATTCATCTATGGGGCCTCCTTGCAGAGGCCCAGGTTTGTTGCAGGTATGATTTTTTTTAATGGAAGATTTACATACACACAATTTAATTCCTATGTATTTACATATCTAAGATCTAAACTTTAATTTTTACATATATGCACCTTGTCTATGCATAAAAAGTGGTGATGAATGACGTTAGTGAGTCATTTTTTGCTGTAGGAAACATTTCCCAGGTAAAAAAAAGCCTGAACATTGCTGAAACTTTTCATGCACCATTTGATAAATTGTAATGCATTTCACATTTCCATGAAAATGTGGAGTGCTCATTTTGTAAGAATGAATATTCATAAATATTTTGGTGTACTTCTCCTTGTGGTTGTTTGATTACATACATACCACACTATTTTTAAGTATATACCTATCTAACATCTAAACTTTACTATTTAGTTATCTAACACTCAAATCCTTAATATCACATAAAAATGCCACTAATATTACCTTCTGTTAAATTGGAGCCTACCTTTTCATGCATATATTTTGATGTGATTATAACACTAAGTGTTATATAAGCAATATCAAAGTTTGGGTTTTTGGTGTGTAAATACATTAGAATTATGCGATATGTTTGTAAATCCCCCTTAAGCTATTAGTCTGTTGGGATGGTTGGCAGAGAGCTGATGATGGTGAATTCATCTTCTGTGGATGATGATTGTGAATATGGTTTAGGATTCATAATATTTTCGACGATTTTCCATACTATAAATTTTCAAAACTGCGAAATAACTTGGGAAATGTCTGGTTTTTTCAACCATTTACACATAGGTAAACATGGAAACAAGTTACAGGTGGATAGCGAAACACGTCTTTTTCTCTACCAGATGGTGGGTACATGGGGCCAGCTTCTCTTTCCAAAACCATGGAAAGAGTTTCGGTTGTGGTACGATGAACACAAAGTGAAGGGTGCAAAACCAATTTTGCAAGGCATGGTAATTTCTTCTCTAGCCCAGTAAAACTTTGAATTTATTTATTTATTTTGTTGACTTCATGCAGTAATAAAGAAGGCAAGGGACTATTTAGAACTTATTTTATAGAATCCGTGTAATTACTTTTAGGGCCATTTGCATACATGCCACAAAGTTCCTATGTCTTGACATATCCAATACCTAAACTTTAGTTTTTACATTTATAATACTTAAATCATTCATATCACATAAAAAATATACTACTGACTTTTAAAAATTGAAATGTGTTTTTTCATGCATAGGTAAAGTGCTGTAAATGTAATAAAAAAAGCAAATTTTAGGTGTTAGATATGGAAATATATAGAAATTGTGTCGTATGTATGCAATCATCCTTGCTTTTAATATTGCTTATGATAGTGTTTGCAGGTGACAACAGGGTGGTACAAAAGAATGGGAGAGAGGATATGGACTCCATGGTTTATCAAATTTATCCATGCTAAGGGTTACTACAATATCTATACAAACTTTCTGAATGAAAGGGCCCTCACTATCTCCCACAGAGATGCAGGTGTAAATTATGGCAAAACAGCAGGTCCTGATTCAAATTTGTTGCATGAACAACCCCTTGATTTTAACATTTGGGAAATGCAATCTCTGAAAAAATTGAAATGGTATGATTTTTGCTTTAGAGAAGTTGTGCCATGGCAATTTATTAGGAGCTATGATGAACTTGGATCTGTTCTTGACTCCATGCAGAAACAAAAACCTGTTGTAATTGTGAGCTTGTATAGAACCCCAGAGAAGATGGCTAAAAATCTGCGCTGTCATCTTAAGAAGATTAATATGAGAAATGTAATCTTCATCGGTGGTCCGTTCGAACTCATCAGTGATATCGCCCGAAACGGATATCCAGTCATTGATTTCGAGAAGTTAATAAATACAGGAAGTTACGAATTAGTTCGTTCTGAACCATCCCTAACGGATAAAATGAAAGAGATACTCGCCATATCCGTTATTGTTAAAAGATGTCTCGAATTAGGGCACGAAACATGGGTGATTGACGGGAACATTCTTCCTTTGAGGGACATTTTTTTTGAGCTTTCTAATCCCGCCTGTAGTTTTCTCTTTGCGAAGAATTTGGAAATGGTATTTGTGAAGAAATCTCGAGTATCGTCGAAGATTTGGCATGATGATTTTATCTCTAAACTTGTGTCACATGCTGGATCGGTAGAAGGAGGCGATTTGGCTTCTACAAATTACAAACATTTCGCATATTTTGCTAGAAAGGTCCTTGAAGATTCTGGTATTGTTGATGTGTGTTTGTTTGATGAGTTGAAATTTGGAGTTGAAGCGGGTGCTGATGGGTTGAACAAAACAATCCAAAATGGAGCCAAAATGGTATTTTGGTCTGGGATTGTGGATCTGAATTCCGCGCAGAGATGGCTTGATTATATGGAAATGTGGCTGATAGATGAAGACCTATCTTGTGTTTCTGTTCTGTGCCACCAACAATAACATCAAACTGAGAATTACTGTTCTTAAAAGTAAAGGAAGATTTACCCACTTACCACTTAATTCTTATGTCTTTAGCTATCTAACACCCAACTTCAAGAAAAGGCGCATTTCACCCTTTACAAGTAGTGGTATTGATGAGTTTTTAAAGATTTGGGTGGTATAAAAGTAAAAAATTAAGTTTAAGTGTTAGATATGTAAATACATAAGAATCTGGCGGTATGCGCGTAAATGCCAGAAAAGCAAATTCTTTCTCATTGATGCTGGTTCTGTAGCTGTATTTTGATATGTTTCAGCAGTCTTCATTCTTCAGGATCGGCTGCAAACACTATACTTTGAAGAGTGGGAGTAAAGTGCAATTTTCCTATATTTAAAGGAAGAGTTTGATACGGAGGCTTCTGTTAAGGTATGTGCTAACTATCGAGCACTCTTCGTGTTATTTAGTTTTATTTGGGATCAGAATAAAAAAAGAAATATATAAAAACTTGACCTTTCAAGCACAAGTTGGCAACTTTTATAACAAGGTTTATAGTTTGCATTTGGCCTATAAGCTAGGGTGTAGAGTTATATATAAAACTTTAATGGGGCATTTACATACATACCACCTAATTGAAGCTAGGGTGTAGAGTTATATATAAAACTTTAATGGGGCATTGACATACATACCACCTAATTGCTATGTATTTATATATCCAACACCCAAACTTTTCTTTCATATCACATAAAAAATATCGCCGCCCCAACTTTTAAAAAGTGAAATACACAGTTTCATGCATAGGTAAACTGGCATGTATGTAAAAGTTGAAGTATAGGTGTTAGATGTGTAAATGCATAGGACTTGAGTGTTATGTAATCTTCCTTTTTTTTTAATTTTTGATCACACAAACCCTAATGTGCTATGCCTTAAACTCAAGAACTTATGCCTGAAGAAAAGTATCCAACCAGTGCATCAAATAAGCTGCACAAAAATCGATGGGATGAACAATATGTGATATGAGTTAATATGCTCCTTATTACTTAGAATAACAAATGATGGAGCAAAAATACTGTGAAATTTCTTTATACATTATACTGTTAAGTGCTTTTACGATGCAGTGGATTATCACTGCTGACCTTGTATATAGTTAAACTTTGGGTTTGGGCGTAGTTAAGAACTTTATTTTTTAAGCCTGATTTGTTCTTCAGAATTTCTTTTGTTTGCTTGTGTAACTTTACTGTAAAATGTTTTAAAGTTCCATTTCCAACATTATTAAATATTATATGACATGAAATTTACTTTGGATCTTAAAAATGCTTCATTTTTGTAAGGGGAGTGTTTGAAGTTAAAGACTGGCCATGGTTGCCTCTATTTCTGATTTTTTATAGTTGTGTTCAAAGAAAGTCATGGCTTTTTATATCAGAGTTGCAGTTCATGTTCTTACTCTTTTTCTGGATTTCTTTGTGAATATTACACTGAATTGTAGTTGTGATTAATTTTTAAGTTTTTTTTAATCTAAGTTTTAATATAGATGTGGAGGGATACTTATTTTTTGTGGGCTATAAAAGAGAGAAATGCAATAGATTTTGGACTGTAGAATCAAAGTAGATTCCAATATAAATTTGTGTGTAGATTTTTTTTTTTTTCAGTTGGTGTTTGGCTGCCTACAAGATTTAGGTTAAATAGGATTTAGTAAATTCGGTAAATCTGGATTTATCAAATCCAAATGCGTTAAATCTAGAATAATGTTAGGTTTAATTTTAAGGTTAAATCTATTAAATTAGTTCATGGTGTTTGACATAAATACACTCCTATGATTTTGTCTAAGCTAAATCTGTGAAATTCACGTAATAATCGGATATAATAAATCTAAATTTATGTTACAAAAGTAATGAAACCAAGAAAAAGTTGATTTAGCAAACTACGGATTTAATTTATTTGATTTTTTTTTGTTGGTTGCATTTACGCTAAGTATCACATAAATCCTACTCAAATCGGGCTAAAAAAGAAGGGGTCATTTACATTCATACCACCAAATTCTTATGTATTTGCATATCTAACAACCAAGTTTTTATCTTTTATTATTATACCAGCTAAATTATTTATATATCATAAAAATATTATTATTTTGAATTTTAAAAATTAAAATACATATCTTCATGCATAAATAAGGTGACATATATGTAAAAAATTGAAGTTTAGGTGTTAGATTTGTTCATAAATAAGAAATGGTGTGTATGTAAATCTGCCAAAAAAGAAATATGCAAGCTTGTATTGGGAAGACACCGGCAAAAACGAACCATCACAAATTTATTTAATATTGCTTTTCATTATTTTACTAGTTATGAAGCTCAGATCTCCATTTAGAGATCAATTAAAATGAAATTAATTCATATATATATAGTGCTAACTCTATAGTGTCTATATAATGCTAACCTTTTATAAGCATCTATCAAGGAAATTTTTAATATTTATCATAGCGTCTCGCATCTTTATTCTCATACTCAATGTTGCCCGACTCACCGCAAAGGCTGATGCTGATGCTTGTTATCATGCACCACCTTGAGCTCGTGTTTCTCACTCAAGATGTAATAGTATTCATAATATTTGCATCGATCAATATGCTTGTGGCTAGGAGTTTGTAATAAGCAAAGATAGGGATGGTAAAGATTTATTGGTTGAGACATGTTATCGTAATTCATAAAGTTTCAAACAAGCTGTCAAATCTAATGTCATCAAAAGGAACTTGGGCGTGAAGATTACATATTATAATCAATTTAGTGTTGTAGCTATATGTGGAGATGGCGAAATCTTTGAGGTGTGGATATTAAAACTAACACATTCATGCCCAGTTGTGAATAGAATAGGCTATAAACTAGCAACAACCACGTGGATAGCAAATGAAATTGAAGATATTGTTAAGAAAAATCCGGACATTACTCACAAAGCAGATTAAGAACAACTTTGAGTGCACATATGGTTTGCCTTTATCATATAAGATTAGGGAGGTCAAGAAAACTAGCTCGCAAGAACATTTTTGGGTCGGTTGATTATAATTACTGATGGGTACCAGCATTACATGAGGAGCTTATTAAAAGAAATTTGGGACCACATTACATATACTTGTGATAGATATGATTCATCATTCCATAGATTCTATGTGAGCTTTAAGGTTTCTATTGATAGTTTTTAAGCAGGTTATACATACAACATATTTGATTAACCTTGATGTTTGTCATTTAAAATCAAAATACTTGGTCATTCGTCTATTTACAATTGCATTAGTAGTAGAGGAATCTGAGTTAAAGAACTAGTGGAAGAGGTTCTTAGAAAATTTGGCAGAATCAATTGGCACTAACTTACAAAACTTGACATTTATATCATATATGAAGAAGGGCTTAGAAGATGCAATCACGCAAATTTCCATATGTGGAACATAGGGTTTGTCTATGTCATCTATGGAAGAACTTGAAGAAATTTTTTCGATGTAATGACAATCAAATGATTAAAAGTTTAGTGTGGACAGCTGCTAATATTTATACTAAACATAAATTTGAATGTAATCTTAATGAATTATGTCGTATATGCCCACAGATTTACTCTTATTAGGTTTGCCTTACAAGCGGTCATGAAGGGATTTCTTACCTGAGATGAGAAATCATTACAACACTAATAATATGGTTGAATTCTTTAATGCATGGATTGAGGAGGTTAGGAGTAGGCCTGTGGTTGATTTGATTGATATACTGGGAGCAATGCTTATGAAACTAAGGGCAGAGAGGAAGTTAACTTCATCTAATTATAGACGTGAATTAGTGTCACGTGTAGAAGATGACATAAGAAATACGAGTACCAGAAAAATCCAACATCTTGTAGGCCAATCAACACCATACACAGCTGAGGTTAAATTATCTTTTAATGGATATGAAGTAAATATTTGAAAGGAGAGAATGTAGTTGCAAAGCTTGGCAAATGACTGTGTTACCATGTATTCATATTGCACTTGTTATTGGCATCAAAGAACATTCGTTATGACATACTTATGTTAATGACTGCTACCATGACACTAGGTTTATAGTTATTAAATTATTATTTTATATCTCTATAAATGAAAATGTAATTAATGTTAGTATTTTAATTATAGGTACATAATGGAATATGAAGATCCTAGTTGTACTCTTTCAGGGAAGATGAATAGAGTGAAGTCGATGATGGTGTTCACGTTAGTGTGCCTAACAGTTTGCGTCCAAGATAAAGACCGAAGTAAAAAAAAGAATAAATAAGAGTTTCTTAGAGAAGACCGGGCAGAGATAAAAAAGGATTCACAAGTGTGGACGTTGCAGCATCTCTGGTCACCAAAACACTACATATAAAAATCCACTCAATCAGTCGGGCTTGCATTTCTCGCAAGAAAATCTTTGATCTTTATGTTTGTGAGAGTTAAATGGAAAAGATTTTGTTTTTTTTTGTAATTCTTCAATCTTTGACACTTTTTGGGATTTTTTTATTGACATCGTCCAATTTGCTAGTTTTGTTTAAGCATATTAAATAATATTGATTATATCATGGCTGCATTTGCATTCCTCCAACTAAAAATACAAAAAGGATTTTTCATTATTGATCATTTTCTATCATAATAAAACAATTTTATCAAATTACATATAGTATTTCATTATTTAGTATGCATGAGAAAAAAAAAAAGACTGATTAAAACATAGCACTTTCTATTCAAAAATATGATTCCCCCTATCAGAATTTATAGGGGAGGCTGAGATCAATGCAGAGAACATCCAGTTCAGTTCAGAATTTATCAGATTCCCTCGCTTCCTTTCAAAGTCCCTCCTCAGCCTACTTCACTCTAAAACAAGCTCAAAAACTTCCCAATCCAATTTCGTCTCTCAATTTCCTAGAAACAGCCTAAAAAATTTTAGTTTATGGTAAATCTTTTAGCTTGTGTTTTGAACATTAGGAAGATTTTCATACATACCATTCGATGCTTGTTTTTACATATATAGCACTCAGATTTCCAATTTCAATTTGCTGATTTTGTTAATTACCATTCAATTTTTGACCATCAATGCTTGTTTTTACATATATAACACATAATAAATAAACATAAAGTTATTGATTCTCTACTTCTTATATATTTGTATACTTAACACTTACATCTATACATGAAATTGCTGATTTTCTCTAATTCTTGTGTGCTTACACAGTTAACACCTAAATCTTAATACATGAAACTTACAGATTTTGACATTCCAGTGTATTTATACACTTAAAAACTTAAATCCTATATATTTATATCTATAACACCTAATATCCAACTTTAAATTGTGGTTTAACATGGTTGAATCAGTTCTTATGAAAGGCTCAATTACATAATTATTTTCGATGATGCCAAAAAATCTGTCCCCTAATCTCTTAGAATAAGAAATTCATGCTATAATGAGATGATGAAGAAGATGAAGATGGAGGTGTCAGATCTATTCATATGCAGCTAACACCAACAAAGAAATTTCAACTTTGCAGATTCTGGATTACTAGTTGAAGTCTTGGATCTCATAACATTCTCCAGCCGATTTTTTTTTCGTTGGTCAACGTACAACTTGTGAGAAGTTATTAAAGTTGATTTTTTTGAGCCAGTTAGTATTTTACTGTCTTCATGTTCTGTTGGCTATTGGGGGTGGTTATAATTTTACTTATGGGACATTCACATGTATATCACATAATTTATATGCATTTATCTATATGTATCATTAAATTTTTGTATATATACAACACTCAAATCTTTCATATTGCATAAAAAACTCTCATTATTACTTCATTCAAATACATAAACAAACTAAAAGTGTTATCAATATAAAAATGAAAGTTTAGGTATTAGATACATGAGCTAAAGGATACATAGAAAAATCATAACATAACATATATTTCTAATGAAAATTGATTACATCGTTGATATTGTAAAGTACATCAAAGACACCAAAACTAAAATTACATCGTTCATATTCATAATACACAAAACATATCAAAACCAAAATTACACACAAAATTAAGAGAATAGCAATGAAAACAAAGAATAATGCAATTATGATCTTCAAAAGGAACTTTATGTCATCATAATCTCTTTCATCACCATCTCCTCAATTGGCGTTCTTTCAAAATCATCTTTATCATCCACTTCATCAATCCATTTAAAATAGTCGTCGTCATCCACCAAAAGATTTCTCGAACATCAATAAAATCTTCTTCCACGATTTATGCATTTTTTAGTTGTAAACACCACACATTCTAAATTACCATTACAATAAATTTTACACAATCTAATGTCTTTCGAGCCTGAAGATTGATTTAAATTCATCTCTCCTACGACAAAGTAACAATTGTAAGAAATTAAATGAATCATATAACATCTAATATTTAAAAATATACAACTTACTCTACATAGATTCATACAAAATTGCAAATAAAGCAATTATATTGGAAACATTATAATGAAATTAAAATCAAAATTTACATTGGAAAGGAAGTACTGCAGTTCTATAATAGCAAACAACCTAAAGAAGAAAAAAAACATAGGAGATTTCTGTCTAATACAATTATTCTGATATTAATCAAATAAAGGTTCGTGCAATTGTCTGCACACATCTTAACTAGCATATCAACATTTATAAAGTAAGGAATCGGTGCTAGTTAAGTTATAATTCAAACATTATTTTATCATAATAGCAATTTGATGTTTTATTTCAGAAGTTCTGTCATACATATTACCTATTACTTGCCTTAGGAAACATTACCCTGAATTGTCCTCCATTGCATATTTCTGATTTTCCCCTGAAGTGATGAACAGTTAAAATAGAGATTTGTAAATAATAGTTTAAATTTAAACGTGTGTGCATGATTTTGTGCGCCTTATCCTGGATGTAGATTGTTATAAAGAGAGATTTACGTACATATCACACACTTCTTAAGCAATTACATATCTAATGCCCAAGGTTTGATATTTACATTTATGACCCCTTGGTGTCATAAATTTATGCATGAAAATGTGTATTTCACTTTTACAAAGATAATGATTGTGGTATTTTTGATGCGATGTTAAAGATTTGAGCGGTATGCATGTAAATATGAATGTTTAGGTATTAGATATGTAAATATACAAGAATTGTGCGGCATGTATGTAAATGCCTTAGAACCTAAAAAAAAAAAAAAAGTGAACAAGGTTTTTAATATATGATTTTACTTTCACTCTTAACATAATTATTTTTCCTATAAATTGATTATATACTATAAATGTCAGTTTTAACGCATCTAAAAGGTATCAAATTTATGGTGAATTACCTTTATAGTCTACTTCAGATTGCTTGTGATCTTTAATGAGCAAAGAGCTTGACATCCTCTCACAAAGGACTACTTCACCTGCACAACATAAGCATGAGTTAAATTATTTAAATATCATATGAAATACACATAAATATTTCAACTTGTAAAACAAACAGACCTGAATTTTATTTCTTTTGCCAAGGAAATTCATTTTAATTTGCATTCTTGCTCAGTTGTTCCAAATTCAATTGAGATAGTTTGGACAACTAATTCCAGCCAAAGGCACTTGAACTTGCAACACATTGTTTAGAAACAAAATGAATAATCCCAAAGAACTGTGTTTGTCATAAAAATAGGCACATTTACATACATATCACCCAATTCCTATATATTTACATATCTAACACCTAAACATTACTTTTGACACTTACACATCCGAAATTTTTCAGATCATATCAAAATTACCACTTTTTTAACTTAAAAAATTGAAGTTAGGTGTTAGATATGTAAATGCACAAGAATGGAGCTGTATGTATGTAAAGCTCCCAAAAAATAATTTCTGGCCAAAGAGGTGTGATTCTATTTCTTGATCTCTGAAAACATCAGATACAATTAGAATCAGTGCACAGACCGTCCTCACCTCCCTCTCCCAATTCTCCCATTAACAAAGCCCTCTGCTTCTTCCCACTATCAATCCAACTGAAACCTCCATTTTTCTTCACACTCCTTGATTTCATTAGTTTCCTTATCTTATCTGCTTCATCCCATCTTCCAGCTTCAGCATACATGTTGGCTAACAATACATAATACCCACTATTCTCCGGCTTCAGTCTGAAAAGATGCTCCGCCGCCCACCTCCCCATCTCAATATTCCCATGAAGTCGACACGCCCCAAGCAGCGCCCCCCATACATTGAAATCGGCTTCAAAAGGCATCTCCTTGATGAAGCTAACAGCCTCATCCATTAGACCCGCTCGGCCAAAGAGGTCGACCATGCAGGCACAATGCATTTGTGTCAAATTCATTTTTTGAGCTAATAATCGATCAAAGTACCTCTTTCCTCGCTCGACTAATCCGCCATGGCTGCAGATCGATAAGGCCGACACATATGATACATGATCATAGCCCACTTCACCATCTCCCATTCTGTCAAATAAATCCAAAGCAGTTTCATGATCGCCTTGCAATCCATAGCCAATTATCATTGAGTTCCATGAGGCCACGTCCTTATTTGGGTATCTGTCAAAAATCTTCCTTCCCAGATCCACCCTCCCGCATCGATTGTACATCTCCAATATTGAGTTGCAGATAAAAAGATCAGTTTCAATATGTTTTTTCAATATAAAACAGTGAACTTCCTTTCCTTGCTTGAGCGCAGGAAGATTGGCGCATGCTGCTAAGACTCCCATGAAGGAAACAGTGTCATATTTCATCCCCGTAACTCTCATTTCCTGAAACAAATTTAAACCTTTTAAGCACCAATCGCTCTGAGAATAACCCTGTACTAACACATTATAAGAAACTTCATCTTTCTCCGATACGTCGAAGAGATTTCTTGCAAGGTTCAGCCGGCCACATTTGACATACATGTCAAGTAAAGCATTGGTTACGAACAAATCAATGTGGCAGTTGTCTCGGATAGATCTGGCATGGATTTCCCTTCCCTTGTTTAGAGATGATATTCTAGCACAAGCTGGGAGCACATTTGTGAAGGTGACAGCATTGGGAGCTTCCCCACTAACCTGCATTTCACCAACTAACCTGATTGCTTCCATCTCATCTCCATTTTGGGCGCAGTTTGATATCATAGCATTCCATGAAACAACGTTTTTATTACTTATCCTGTTGAAAATAGTTGCCCCCTTCTTCAAAAACCCACATTTTGCATACATATCCAATAGCGAATTAGCAACAAATACATCAGAATCCATTCCATGCTTGACACAATATCCATGAACTTCTCTCCCGAGATGAAGAAGCTCGGAGGAAATTAATGGCAGCAGGCTAGCAATTGTTATGCCATTAGGTTCCATTCCACTGTACAGCAACATTTCCTTAAACATCTCTAAAGCATCTTCAGAAAGCCCGGCATGAACAAGAATTCCTATAATGGAGTTCCATGAAACATCATTCTTATCCATAATGCTCTCAAACGCTCGCACCGAATCCTCCAACTCTCCACACTTCCCATACATACAAATCAGAGCATTTCCGACTGTTACATTCAAATCCAAACCAACCTTAATCGCATATCCATGTATCCCAGCACCAAAAATGCCATCTTGCACTGCTCCAGCTGCAGGGAGAACACTAACAACACTGACCGAATTAACTCCCAATCCTAACCTCACCAACTGACAGAACCAACTCATCGAATCAAAATACAACTCATTATTAAAAAAAACAGAAATCAACGAATTCCAAGAAATAATATCTCTGTCAGACATCTCATCAAACACCTTGCACGCACTTCCTGCATCCCCACACGCGCCATAAAACGCTACCAGCGTATTCCCAACAAAGACATCAGAGCAAAACCCCAGCTTTACAACACCAGCATGCAGCTCCTTCCCCTTATCCTCAGCTCGAACATCACAAGAAACAGCCGCAGAGCAAGCGGAGAGAGCGAAGGGGAAGGTGCGGTTGTCAGGAGAGACGGAGCTCTGGATCATGGAGTTGTAAACGGAAAAAGATTGCGTATTGAGGCCGGCGCGAGAGAGAACGCGGACGAGAGAGTTCCATAGGAATGCGCTTCGGGGCTTGAGGGGGTTGAGGCGAAAAAGGCGGAGGGAGGAGATGGGGTCGTTGAAGGTGGAGTAGGAGATGATAAGCGCGGCCATGGAGGATGGATTGTGGTAGAGAAGACCGGAGATGGATGCATGGGCGTGGGATTGTTTGGTTTGGGAGAGGGACTGAGAGCGGAGGATGAGTTGGTGGAGGGAGCTTAATGACGGTGCTGAGTGCTTTGCGACGGTGGAGACAGAGTGATGGAGGAGCATAGAGGTTTCCGGAAGCCGCCAAGGGAGCAGATTATGAATTTCAATATAATTATAAAAAGATGAGTTTGGCCTAAAGAATTGTTGAATTATTTATGTATTAAATTAAATTAATTGAATAACATATGATTGTAGAGTGTAAAAAATAATAAAATTAATTAAAACATTTTATTAGACAAAAGATTTTAAATGTGTGTGTGTGTATATATATATATATATATATATATATATATATATATANTATATATATATATATATATATATATATATATATATATATATATATATATATATATATATATATATATATATATATATATATAGGCACACACACACAAGGAACACAAATATTATAAATGGAGATAAAAAATATATTTAGGGTATAAAAATATTGGTTCTTTTTTATTTATTTAAGTATAAATTTTAAATAATTATGTTAAATTTTCATTAGTAGTATTAGATATAGAACAAATTAATTGATATTAAAATATATGTTTCTAATATATTTAAAAAATTATATAAAATCACTTAAATTTATAGATAAAACTTATATATTAAAGATAACTGCTATAAAATGTATGATAAAACATCATAACATTATGATATTTATTGTTTACATATAATCACCAGAAAAAAACACAGAAGATTAAACAAAAATTACCTCTGTGTACATAATAAATTTAAAGATAAAGAAAAAATTATGCCTATGAATGCTTGATCTAATTTCATTTTCATGCCAATTCAGAGATTTTGAACTTGTTAGATATAACATAAAACTCTAAAAAATGTTCTAAAATGAACTCCATTTTTTTTTATATGTTTTTTAGAAAGTTTATAGGAGTCTTCTTGATAACTTTAATAGCAATCCGCTCTACTAATATTATGGCCCGTTTCTCATCCACATAGGCATTTACCCTTCCAACTCTAATTGAGCATGTGTGAGAATTTAACCTCTTTGATCTCTTCTTTGAAGATATAAAATACATTAAATGCTTCCAAGTTATGGAGAATAAAATCATGGTACATACTCACTATTGCTACCAATGCCATCAAACTCAATGCTCTTGGTCGACATTCATGTCAATGGTCGTTGTTAACAACAATATATATTGCCGACACTAAAGTGAGTGTTCATCATCACCAAAATGGTGGATCCTATCGCTGACACAAACACTAATGCAGACTTTAGCTTATTCATTATTTTCTAATTATCATTATCCAATCACTTTTGCGGCTAGTCATTATTAATAGGACATTATTATTCTATTGCCATTGTCTTATTGTCTTCCTATCATAATTTGACTGTTGTCTGCAGTATCATCACTTTTAACCATTTGTACCACAAACTTATGAGATTAGCAAGTGCTTTCTAATTCATAATCTTGTCATCTATGATTGTTGGGAGGAGATGATTTTTAAAATCTCACGTATAAGGGGTTATAAAAATTGACCGAAAATGTCAAATCGACTGGAACCTAACTAAAAAATTTAAATACAATCAAGGTTAAACCGTTAACCCAACATTTACCCCAAACTGACTTGTCAACTAAAACTTGACTTGTTAATCCAATATTGACTCAAATTTAACTCAATCTTGAGTCAAAATTGACCTCAATTTTAACTGACTAGTTATTTCATATGTACTAAACATGTTCACTAGTTGTGTTCGTGTCATTTGGGTTGAAGCTTGCCTAGTTCCGATTAGGCATTCTAATGAGTTTAAAATTTGGGTCTAGTTTTTGTCAAACAGTTTCCGAACAGATCAATTTCAAGTCAAACTAGAACTCGACCTTTGAAATCAATTTAACAAACATACAATTATATAGATAACATATTATTTCATTGGGTCGAGCACAATGATTTTTTTTGAATAAATAAATAAATAATTATTAATGCAATAATCGCATCACAAATCACAGAGTTGTGGCCAATGATGTGTGGTTGTTGGTTAGGTGATGGAAAGCAATGAATTGACGAAATTTATAAGATTCTCCAATGCAAACTTACAAGGTTATGATAATCTACAAGGACGAGGTCATGGATGCAAACTAATGACTCCTGCTTTACATTAAATATATATATATAGGTTAGCAGATGGCCATCCACTTGGGGGCTAGAATGCAAAATTTCTTCGCTGTAGATTTTTCAGTGAATATTAAAGATTATTTATATAATTTGCATATTATTTACAAACGAGGCAGAGAGGGACCGAGAGAGAATATCGTGTGAGTTATATATATATATATATATATATATATATATATATATATATATATATATATATATATATATATATATATATATATATATATATATATTGGAATAATATCAACATATATGATTTTCATAGTAAATTAATATTAATGATATTTTTTATGTCATGCCAAAAAATTAGGTGATATGTAAATAAGTACTAGCAATAATGTCATTTGTCTATAAGAAGTGTGCTGCGGGTGTAGCTAAATCAAGCCAACTCATGAGCTAGCTCGGTGCTTAGCTTAATAAATGACTCCTGAGCTAACCAGTGAAGCTTGAGCTAACCTCGACTCGACTCATTATCTCATAAGTTGGTTCCATTAAGAAAGTGTACAAAAGATTACTTGAAATATATTAAAATTTATGAGTTTAAGTATAAGTTATTAAAAAAGTTCAAAAATTAATACTCAATTGTCTTATATCAAGCAATTTATAATTCCCAAATTGCTCATTTTTTCCTATCATTTTATTATAATAGTTGTTTGAATCAAAATTATTTCCACTTCCTAATGATAAATGAATCAACTCAAGAGTTAACTTAAACTTTGAGAATTAAGTTTGAACTTAAGCCAGAACTCAATTAATTAATTGAATTCGAGCTCTGGCAGAAGGTGGCTTGAGCTCTGCTTAATCATAGTCTTCATACATAGCGAAATCTCATAGATTACCTGATCAATCTTATTCGGATATTAGATAATATTTGAGTATTGCAATAGCTCATGATTTCAAAAGCTTCCTCCGTAATGACATATATAGGACATTTAAGACCACTCGAAGGATTTCTTTTTTTTTTTGTATATCTTTAATCAAACACATTGTCTAACATAATAATGTTTAATTCACACGACTTTAGATAGTGCCGCATTTGCTCCCTTATTAAAAAATATAAAGAATAAATATATTGTAATTAAAAAATAGAAATTAAAGTTCGTATAAATAAGATCCGCTTGCTCACACTTCCAGTTATGTAAAACACTATTCACTTTACTATCCAAACAATTTGTTGGAATACTCAAATGCTAAAGCCACATTTTTTTCGTTGCCACAATTAACTCCTCTTTAGACTTGTTAACCCATCTTGACATCAGAAGTTGAAAGCAAATAAGTGATCCTCATTGATAGGGTAAAGGGGATCAATCACACAAGGATCCATGAGCATGCATCTTTTCTATGATATGTTTATAAAATTTGTAGTCAAATATTTTTTTGTGCTTGTGTGCTCTTTTTTAAAGTCATACTAATTATATATGACTCTTATATATACTAATGATACATGGGTTGACATATTCATAATTGGTTCTTTATATTCTTCACCTCTTTTTCCATCTTCTAATTCACATTCTTTTTTCTCTACATCTAGCCCTAAAATCGGTTGATTTGAAGGATGGGCCAGTAACAAGCACCTCCTCACTCTCCTCCTTTCTCTTGTACTCCTCTCTACATATAAGTCTCTAAATAATAGTTTTTAGTGCATCTTATTTCTACTCCAACCTTGACTAATTAGTTTTAAGGCTAAGTTGGTGGCTTAGTAAATCTTGATTAATAATAAAAAACTTGTTCCTCGGCTCTTCATATGATAGAATGAGCTAACCTACGACTGATTTTACTTCTATTTCTTTTTTATCTTATTTTTTTCAAAGTAATAATGTTTTCTCTCTTTGTTAGAGCTCTAAACAGGATAGACTAAGTAGGATTATGTACAACAAACTCATAAAATTCTTCCTTCTAGTATAATATAGGAAAGTATATGAATAAGTAAGAAAGTCGTGTGATTTAAATTATTATAACCACCCACTAATGTCTAAGAAAATACTTTTATATCTTTATTCATCAATTTTAAAAAAACATTGGCATTTGAACCCATTTGTTGCTCCTCTAGCTTAGTACCCTTGGTGCTCTCTCGCCATGAAACTTAACGCGGCTCTTTCTCAACTTTGAGATGATTTAACAAGGTTATGACTTCATAATGCACCATCTCTTTTTAAACTACTCAGTATTTTCCCCCTTATCAACCTATCCCCTATATATTTAAGAAAAATTATTCTCATTATTAACCATTAAAGCATTTTTTTATAAAAATAACACTACATGTATTATAATTGATGAGGAATCCATTTACAAAAGGCATAACCAAAGCTATCACATAATCAACTTTCTTAGTGCACTCCAAAAATGCTTCTACAATCATACATATATTTTTGAAATTCCTATCCTCATTCAAGAAGTTATCAAGCAACCTACTACTTTAACTTATATTCTATGACTCCTCATGAGATGAAAATTCTCTAAATTGTAGCCTATTGACCAAAACAAATTCAATAATTTTAAATATTATATTCATCTTAGTATTGAACATGTTGAAATCATCAACTTTAATCATCCTCAATAATAATTGATGAAATAGGGGATTAAAAATTATATTTTAAAAAAACTCTAAACAACAAAGGAAGGGAGTCTCACTCGACCCTTTATGTAAGCTAAGCAATATAATATATTTTAACTAATATAATTTGATCAAACATCTGCATATATAGTAATGTAACATAAATGAGTCAATTCCTAAGGAGATAATGATTAAAAATATGATCAAACTATATTTGAATCATATTTAAAGTAAGATAAGACAAATTTTGAATTATGATCAAGTAAAGACTGAATCAACTTCAAAGTATCCTTGAATCAAAATAAAATAAAAATTGAATTACTTTCAGTCATAATGAATAATTTTTAAATGATGCAAGAAATGATGATCCAGCAATGATTTGTATAAAATTAAACAAAAATCAAATCTTGTTTGGAATATCATTGAATAATTATCAAATTATGTTTGATCAAATATCTAATTATTTTAAAATAACGATTAAATAATATTCAAATAATGATCGAATAAAAATAATAAGTTCTTAAAGTGTCTTCTAATAATTATCAAGTAATTTTTAAATAATGCTTGAAGCATATTTGAATCTTCTTTGAATAACTTTTAGTTATGATTGAACCATCTATGAATATGGATTTAAAAAAAAAAAGATCAAATTATATATCTTCAAATTACCTTCAATATAATGTTGGAAGGATCTTCAAATAGTGATCAAATTTTCTTTGAACCATCTTTAAATAATGATTGAAGGATAATTGATTCATCTTTGGCTAATTTCTTTATCCATAGTTGTTTTTTTTTTCTTTACATTGTTCAAATCTTTGATTCATCCTCACATGTAATTGCATCATATTTTATCACATTTCAATTATTGTTTGAAGATTATTTAAAGATGGCTCAATAATTGTTTGATAAATATTAAATTATGAGCATGACAAATAACTTAAAACATGCAATATATAGTGGTGTACTCGATTTATGTTTTAGAGGACAAATAATACATTTAGTCCTAAGAAAATCAAACAAATAATATTACTAATGGTGAAATGAGAGAGATCATTGTCGTTTGAAATATTATTATCATTCCTCTTATAATCTACCATTATTACTGAAATAAATAAAATACTAATTATAGGGTTAGAAATAAAAATTGAAAAAGAAAGAGATACTTTAGGTGTCAGATAGTTTAATAAGGAAATATCTCATTATAGTAAAATAAAAATAATAGAGAACCATGTGACATCAGACATATGAGTATATTTGGTAGTTTCAGTTTTTTATTTTATTTTATTTTATTCTATTTATTTATTTATTGGAAAGTAAGTCTCACTCTTACATTTTAATTAATATTATCATATTTTATATGAAATGATTAAAATCCAAAATAAATAGCTACACCTAACAAACATTTATTTTTATGATTGAAATATTAACATAAAATGAAAAAAAAATAATACTAATAAAAATAAAAAATGAGTCCAATAAAGATTTTCTTAAATAGTTTAATTGATAAAAAAAAAACATTATGCTTTGCTAGGGTAAATAGTAACTGGGAAATTTACATATTTGTCACATAATTCTTGTGAATTTACTTATCTAAGATTTATGTTTTTATATTTAAGTATATGACAAATTATTTTTTAATATGTTAAACTTTTAAAAGTAAAATATATATTTTTAATGTATAGATTTATGATATTAAAGATTTATAAATATAGATATCTAACAGACATTAGATATTTAAATAAATAAATATGTATGTAAAATCTGAATACTTAAATGATTTTGGAAAGATATTTAGGATTAAATCCCAAAAATACATCAAGTATTTATCCTACCGTTATAATTTTTTTTTTCAGCTTTTGAGATTTAATTCAAATTAATTAGTAATTCTGGTGAAATTGTCTGAAAACTTCTTCTAGGATTTAAATCAATAAATTCAACTTAGTTTTAAATGGTATTGGGATGCAATCTGGTTTTATGTTAAATATATATTTATCATATCCAATAAATTTGGATTTATCAAATCTTGTGCAGTGGAGATATAGCTTGCACCCAAAAATATCCCCTATAATTGGATTTAGTTGTTGTGAGATAGAACTATAGACTAGTTGATCGTCTCGACTTACAAGAGAAATCTTTCACTTTGTTGCTCTCTCTTCTTATCGCTTTGTTCTTCTCTCTCTACACCGAGATACACCACAGAAATTCTACACCGTAATACACTGAAAAAGATAAACTTACAAGAGAAATAAAACTCAAGTTCTCTTCTGTGACAAACTACCAAGAAGAACTACTGCTTGCACTTTACTTTCTCTATTCTGAGAAAGCCCGAAGAAGAACACCAAAATCATGCTTCAAAACCCAAGGAGAGCAATCTGAAACCTTTTATTGCGAGAAGGAAGCGGGATACGTCTGACGAAGCTTATCTTCGCTTCGCGAGCGTAGGAGCAGGCGAAGTCGGGAGTGGTTTCGCGATCGAGCAGGGAGACGATCGGGCGAGAAGCTTCGCGAAAGAAGAGGTGGGAGCGGAATCATGGTCGTGACATAGCGGGAGCGGGAATCGGGTTGGGCGGAGCGGGCTCTATACTTAACATCAATAATTTTGGAGACTTTGATTTAATTTTTATTTTATTTTATATTTGGCGAGATTTAACTTCGCTTCTAAATTATATTAAAACTAAGCTACAAGTACCAAACAAACGCCCTATGTGTTACTTGCCTTAGCTAGAATAATTATTAATTAATAATTTATTAATTTAACGAAATGATAGTTAAAAGTAATCACTGAACTTCTCTTTAATATATATTTTAAGTAAATCTAGCCAATGATAGGATTCGTTAATCATAATTTTAAGACAAAAATGGGGGAAATCAGATTTTCTAAATCCTAAATTTAGCAGCTAATTTCGGGTCTTAAAACTGTTACCAAGCAGCCTAACAAATATATAATAACAAATCAGAAGTGACAAATCTAGAAGATCCACCTCGAAGCTCTCCCCCTTCTCCATCCTCCATCTTCCATCGTCCCCCTACCTTCTCCTCTGCAACTCTCCAACCCCTCTCCAAATTTACCCCCCTTTTTACTCTCTTCTCCTTCCCCTTCTCCTTCCTCACAATCCCCTCATCCCTCAAATCCTCATATCATCTTCTACAGAGAGAAACGAGACAAGTGGTACCGGAAGACCATGAGAGAAGCACTGGAACCCAACTGGTTCGCTCAATGGGAGAACGAGCTTCCGAGCCCAGAAGATCTTATTCCCCTCTCCCAATCTCTCATCACCCCAAACCTCGCCCTCCTCTTCAATCTCTCCACCTCAAACCCTAGCTCCGGATTTTCCCTTCCTCCTCCGCCGGAATTCAGCTCTGCAACCCTCTCCACCACCCTGGAATCCATCTCTACAGGCTACGCCGATGATGAGCCAGCACGAGCCCTGAAAAAACCGCGGCTTGTTTGGACGCCGGAGCTCCACAAACGATTCGTCGACGCCGTCGCACATCTCGGGGTCAAGAACGCTGTACCGAAGACCATAATGCAACTCATGAACGTAGATGGTCTGACTCGCGAGAATGTCGCCAGTCATCTTCAAAAGTACCGCCTTTATCTCAAGCGCTCGCAGGGTTTAAGCTCCTCCGCCGCCGGTCCGGCGATCTCCGCTGCCGACGCCGCCATGGAGCATCTCTTCTCTAGTTATCCCATTCCGCACCCTTTAATCCGCCGAGATGGATCTGTGCAGGAGAATTATATGCCGTTTCTATCTCCACCTCTCTTTCAGCGACATCAGCGGATGAGTTCAGAGGCAGCGCAAAATCAGCAATTATATCATCGGAGGCAAATGGGGTATTTTGGATCGGTTAGTGATTTTGGGTTGCTTGCAAGGGGAGGGGCAGAGCGGTTTGGTTTTCACAGAATGGGGGTTATGATGCAACCACCGAAGGCAACTTCTTTTCCAGATTCTTATGGAGCTGAGATGGATTCTTGCTCTGGAGGAGGGAGGAGAGTTCTGAGTCTTTTCCCGACAAAAAATGAAGATTGACAAAAAAGGAAGATTGAGCCGAGATTTCTTATTCGATTCTCTCATGTATGAGGATTACTTGAAGTTCGATTGTTCTCTGAGAAACAATGGAGTTATTGTCTAAAAGCTGTTATATGTTTTTCAGTTGCGGCTGCTGCCGCCGCCATTGTTAGCCTTGCTGACCTTGTTTTTGTAATTGTTCTCTGTTGGTAACTCTGTGCAGAGGTAATTTATGGAAAATCATTCTCTTTGATGAAGTCTTCATGTTTTCAAATACGAGGTTTTGATCCTGTCTTCTTAAATGTGATTGTTCATCTTTCTCCGGGCGTGCGATTAAGTTTTTGGATCCTGCTTCAGGGAAAAGGTTCTGTTTTTGTAAAAATGGTGGTAGATCTTAACTTTCCTTCCTCGAAATTGTAGCAGGTTGGTTATAGACAATTCTGGATTCTAGGAATAACCTCAAATGTATGCAGCGCTGCGTACATCTTATGTACGCAAATATTTCCCCCAGGACTGACATTGTCTGGCAAAAAATAAAATAAAATAAAATCTGAACTTCTCTGTTTTTCTTTGCTTGGATATGGAATCACTATAAACTTTCTTTAATCAACTTTTGTTGGGCTGAACGTGATAATTGGCGCAGCTTTTCATGGCCGAGCTGTTATAATTTTCATGATTTGAATTAATGTTGTATGTGGAAGAATGCAGGCAGAGACTTTTAGATGAGAGACATGGATTCCAAAGATGAGTTTCGTTCATTTATGAGTAGAAATTATGATGAATTCCATAAAGATTTCCTTCAGTTGTTATTTTAACTTGCTTTTAGCTTTTAGAATTCAAAAACTCCGATTCTCTCCATTAAGCTCTTAATATCATTAATATTCCCATCTATATTATGTTGTGGAGTGTGAAACACCCGCAGGAGCCAGCAGCACAGCCACAGGAGCTCTAAGTTGCAAGTTCCTACACATGGGTCTTTTTTAGCCATGCCCGAAACAAGTGTAGCTACGTCGTTTGGTGTAATCATGCATTTTCTCGAACAGGCAAAATAATTACGTTCATGTGTGGCATGACCACGCAGTCAGACGATTTGTCCTGAAACAATTTCTTAAATATGGGATTTCGAGAGACAAGTGTGAGACTTTGTCATGCGGTTCTTTCAACAAGAATTCTCTTAAAGCAGGGAAGTGTCGGAGGTGAGGATTTAACGTGTTTTTCTTTAATGATATTGAAAGGAATGTTTTGAAACAAATTCAACAAGTTTAATCGATTGTAGATATGAGATCTCAGTGAGTATTTTGTACTTTTATGAATTTTATAGTAAAAAATTCTTGGTAGTGCGGTTCCTTCCTTGGCATTTACTCATTCTCGGGGTTTTTCATGCTAAACTCTTGTGTGATTTTGACTTCTAATTTGATGGAAGCCCCAGTAAAAATGTAAGCTTTTCTTTCCCAACAATCTATTCTTTTTAATTTTACTACTTAGTTCATGCTTAATAGATTCATTATAAAATGCCTAAGCTTACCATAAGCATTCACCCCTAAAAGCAATTTTGAGGAGCTTTGTGAATTGAATAAGAAACTACATATGTTTTCCATTATTCTTCCCCACCCACTTTGATTAGCTACACTACCTCATTAGTACTATTTTCAAAAGTAGTTTGCCCATAAACTTTATTCAAATATTATACTGATACCTAATGTGCTCATCAATGTCAATAGAGTTGTTTATTGAGATTTAGTCCTAAAAACGGTGATAGTTATATATTCTGTCACTTCCATGTTTTGTTTAGATTTCAACACCAACTCTCAACAATGTGAGAGAGGGCTGTGGTGAGCATTCAGTTGGTTTGGATGAATCGATTTTTAAATTGGTCAAATCAATTGCAACCAAAATTTGAAAATCGAAAAAAAAAAGTACTGATCAAAATTTGATTTGGTTTAAATAGGTCACTTAAGAATAAATCAAAGTTGCGTCGTTAGTTGGAGTTTGGTTATGTGCAAACAACAAGAATTTTATATCTTACTTGCATGATATTGATTTAATTTCATGAGTCATCCATTTAATTTTGAAATATTGGTTTATTCTGTTAAATAAAATTAAAATCGAATTAATTAATAAAAATTGAATAATATTTTTTAAACTGAACTGGAACGAAACCAAATTTCTTAAGTTCACTCTGGCTTTTCTAGTTTAACTAAATAATGCATTCCCTAAGATAAAGAGAGAGGGACTATGAAGAGCTATGCCTCCTACAATTGCAATGATAAAATATTTTTTAACTCATTTTTTCTTATGTTGCATGCTCTTTATAAGGGAAATATAATGTATTAGAGATAGTTGGCCAACAAAACCTTTTTTTTTAATAAATGTTAGAATGATTTTGAACATGGAGATTAAAAAAAAGAAAATAAAATGAAAAATAGAGATAGCATCTTGATTGGTGCGCATAGGGTCGAAAATTAAGTTGTTCCATTGACACTCAAAATCAACCCGTTGATTAGGATTTGTTTCTATTGAATCAACTTTACCACAAGTCATGTTCTAACCAATAGCATATTAGTTAGAAACAAAGTAAAAAATCTTAATTAATTGAGTTCGAACCCACACCTCCGCTGCCCCTTCAAATGGAAAATCAAATGTGTTTTCACACAATACTTCTTTTTCCAAAAAAAATAGATGTATTGACACAAATAAAAGTTCTTTTCTTTCGTGCTTTGATTTCTTTATTCTTATTCCCATTTCATGTATGTATACATCTCTCTCTCTCTCTCTCTCTCTCTCTCTCTCTCTCTCTCTCTCTCTCACACACACACACACACACACACACAGAGTTAAAAAAGTTTGTTGTCCGTGAATAGCTCGTATTCAACTTGTTAAATAGCTCGTGTTCGAAACGTTCACTAAGTAAACAAGAAGAACACAAGCAAACTTTTTTAGGTTAAAATATCAATGGGCCAAGCATGATTGCCAAACATTAACAACTCTTTGTTCAATCATGTTCGGCTCATTTTAGCTCGAAATAATATATATATATATATATATATATATATATATATATATATTATTTATATAGTATATATTATATATATTTATATCTAAGTTTGAATTATACTAGCTCGTCAGGTCATGATGTTTTGCTCCTAAAATGATTTGAATCCAACACTACATATCTATTTTTTTTATAATTAACTTAAATAAGTCAATTTCTAGCCAAACATAAATAAAAATATATAAATCAAGTCTAACACGAACCCACCACTGTTCGCGAGCAATTTTGAACGAGTTGAACACGAGTCAAGTTTGAACACACACAAACTCATCCAAATTTAAATTTGGCTTAAATTTCTTTCTAATTAAGACAAAATCATAAATATCTGAGAACAAAAATAGAGTTTATATTTTACGTGTGTTAAGGAATCAGCCAGCAGCGCTTAATGAAAGATTGAAGAAATCCATTCATCTCATAAAATTAGGACATAAATAAGATATTTTACTTTATAATGTTGTCTACTATTTATATGACAATTAGGTTTATATACTATTTATGTAATATCATCATACTTTTTTTTGTGGCTGAAACTTATTGCCAATATGAACAAATGTTGCATTATGTTTTAGTTAATTGCTAGTGGGACACACATAGGAAAATAATATCTTAAGGGCATGGAAAGCAATTATTTAATATTGATTGATGAAAGCATGAGCAATAGTTGGCTAGATAATATATAACTTTTCTTTGGTTAAGATGTAATCTAGAACAATATCTTTAGACTTTTGATTGTCGTTTTGTGTGATCATTTGTTCAAATCTTACAAATTAATTTATCATATTTGTGTGAATTGTGCATTATATAAACAATTATATCATGATTTATTTTAGTTTTTATAATTGTGTGTTGAAGCTAATGAATATAAATAATAAAAAAAATAAATTAGGGTTAGTTAAGTTGAGCTAAGTTGAAACATAATTAAAAATATTCTTATCAAGCACTGATTTTGATGCAAGAAGACGTATTAGAAACATTTAAGAACGCTTTTGATACCATGAAAACTTTGTTATTAATAGTTTTATGGTCAAAGTAAGATTTAGATGAGACGAATAAGTGAAATTAAAAGCTGGTTGATGAGTCCAGATAGACCAAAATCAAGAATTTGAGACATAGTTATGAGGGCAATTAAATGCTCCCTAATTGATTAACACGAGTATTTGTGTGGATTGTTTCGAAATTTTGGTTAAAAAATAAATGTTGCATAAAAAATAATAATTAGAAAACATTTTTCACATAAAATAAATTCTAATTTTGATATAATTTAGATATTTTAAGAATTTTACAGCTTTGCAACTACGGTTCAAGTTATTTTTATTCCTTTATCATTCAAAAAGGTATGAATTTATTGATTCACTTAATTAAATTCAAATTTAAATTGATGAAAATTTGCATAACTGAAAGTGGGTTGAGATGAACCCTGAAATTGTCTTATCTTAATATAATTGGTTTAAAGATCTTAATTTATTAAAAACATTGAATTCTTAACTTAAATGCATCTAGACTCTACATGATAAGCACTTGAGTCCCTTCAATTTAGCACCCCATTGACAAATTGGGCATGATTGTTTGAATTATATGTGTCAGCTCAAAAAAATAAATATATTTTGCTTATTAGATAGGAGATCTTAATAATAAAATCACTAACAGCGAAAAATTCACTCATTGAATTGCTTAAGTTCAAGCTTCTAGCCTGACAGACTCATATTGAATCAAAGTAGAACCTTATTCTTTTTTTCCGAGATCACTTAATGGTAATTTAACTTAATTCAAATTCTACACAAGTTTACATGTTCTCAAAATTTATTATATTATGATAATTTAGTTTATTAATTCATAAAAATATCACATTTAGTAGTAGGTGTTGATTTTAAGAAAATAAAGAAAAAACTTATTAAAAAAAATGGACTTGATTGAGACAAAATGTTCATTTTCCACAATCAATCTTATTCTTATGAAGTTGTTTGAATGACTACATGCATTTATATTTTCATGAATAAATAATTGTGAAGGCATGTCTAAGATTTTGGCCAAACAACCTTAAATAGGTGCTCTTGCCATTCATCCCATTCAAAATGCATGGAATTCTTAGGGTGTTTCTCTCTTTATCTTCCCAAAACTCTTTTCGTGTTAAAATCAATTTAAATAAAACATCAATTGTGCAAGTAGAAGCTTCATCATTCAAGGATTGATTGATAATGATATTCCACTAACTTATATTAATTGGGTGGTTGGCTTTATCTCCTTTGTCCATCTTTTTATTGTTACTACTAAATATGTTCTACTAAGGGTCTGTTTGAGGCAGCTTATTTGGTGCGGTGGCGTTTTGAAAATGAACCTGAGCTGTTTGGGTAAACTGCGTTTTGACAGCTTATGCGTTTTCAAAACGCTGAAAACAGTGTTTTCACACCGAACTTGTCTAGATGCGATGACAGCTTTCTGGCTGCGGTCTGGCTTTTCAAAAAAAAATAAAAATTTGTAATAGCTACCACACCTAGTTTATCAGCAGATTATTTTTAATCAGCTTATCAGCAGATTATTCATTAAGCTGCAGCTGCCCCAAACAGACCCTAAATATGTTTAATTGATTAGGATGTATTTTATTCTAGAATAAAAGGTTTTTATAAAGACAAATCCATCTAATTAATTATATCAAAAAAATATTTAGATTATAATAAAACTTATAGTTAATGCATTGACCAATAATTTCATATGATTCGAAGATTTTATTTCTAGAATTTGAATATGAAATTCAATAGGATTAGGACAACATTTGAACTGATTTTAAATAGAAACCGAGGAAAGGTCATAGTACTTAAAGATTGATCATAGTTCTAAATGGGTTCAAGTTGTCATGGGACAATGTACAATAGTTATGAGATAATGTACAAGACATTAAGATTGAGAATAATACGAATTGAATCTATTTTTTTTAGAACTATTTAATTTTTAGAAAATTAAGAATTTGTCATCTTTTATTAAAAAAATTGATTTAATGTTATGAGGTTTGTAAACTCGTTAGCTTTGATTTATATTTTTGATGTGTGTTAGAAAATTTGTGGCGGTAGAGTAATGGATTATTGTCTTAGCGTTGCGCGAGGATTCAACACACACTCAGATGAAAATGAATAAAGCTGTGATAACACAAGAAGTTTTTACGTGGAAAACCCGTAAAGGGGAAAAACCACGGGGTTTGACCCAGTTGTAAAAATCCACTATAAGTTGATGATTACAAATGCCCCTTGTCCCATATGCGGGAACTACAGGCGGGAAAGGGTTACTAGCTTTCCAAGTTACAATGTCGACTGATGACGTCTAGTCAGCGGTGGTTGATGGAGGTCGGTGGTGGTCGACGGAGGTAGCGGTGGCTGATGATAGTCGATGACGGTCGGTTGTGGTCGACGGAGGTCAGCAGTGATCGACGCCCATTAACGATGGTCGACAGAGGTCAACGGTGGTTGTCGACGGTCAGTGGTGGTCGACGACAATCGACGATGGTGAGGATGATCTTGAACTTGAGCTCCTTCTCAAAGCCTCAAGTTATCTCTTAAGCCTCCTTCTGCTCATGTGAGGGGTGAGGTTTTATTTATATCATTTTGAGTGCAATTAATGCAGGAATATGAATCATTTTGATCGGACGGTCCGGAGAGCTTCCCTTGATCATATGACGTTTGATGGACATTTGAGTGTCTTAACGATGTCGGAATTGAGCAATCTTGGGCTTGTTGGATTCGTCTTGTCGAGAAGCTTGATTCGACTATGAACTCGTTAGATTCGACATCCGTTCGACCTTTCAATTGCCTTCGGAAATCCTCCAAGAGTGGTTTCATGATTTGTCCCAGACTTGATTTGACTTGGATTGGACTGACTTTTATTTCATTAGGTCCGTCTCTTCGAGCCGATCAATTTGACTAGAAATTTGCTGAAATCATAATTCAGGATGACTCTTAATCAAAGTTTGAATGTTTCTATTTCAAAAAACTGCACCGAGCCAGATGATGAAAATTTGTTGGTTGCGTATCAATTTTTATAATTTTTCTATAGCTAATTCTACATTTTGTTTAAATTTAGGATATTTGTTTATGCATATGAGCTGGAAGATTGATAAATATAATTATTTGAATTTTACCACCCATTTGGTGACTTTGTGTTTTAGCATTATCTGTATTAGTTGAATTATTTTACTCAAATCGACCTAGGTAACCTTTACGATCCGTCTTTTGATCTCTTCGAAATTCGTGTTAATTAATAAAATTAATTGATGACGTATCAATACTAAAATAATAAATTCTTTCTATTAATATACATATTTTTACCGTACAACTCCTCATTAAATATATTTTCAAGTAAATAAAATATTAAAATTTAAAGTTTTGCAGCATATTAATTTAAAAATAAATTAAAAAAATTATACATGTACCGCATAAAAGCAATATTTTTACGAGTTTTATAAATATACAAATCAAATATTAAATACTAAATATATAAATGTATAAAAATTAGGGGATATGCATGTAAATGTCCTATAAATTTAATGTATATAAAAAAATCTCTTATTAAAATTGAGTGACACTATATAAACTCGCGCAAATTCTTTCGTGGGCGAGCTACAAATAAGTACGCAAGGCCGGCTTTACACGACCTGACATGTCGCGGCGACGACAGAGAAATCTGAGCTCCATGAGATTTTCTATTTGTTACAGATTCATGAGTAGGTGAGGCCCTCTACTCTCCCACTAACTGAGATTGGATCTAGGGTTTCGAAAGTCCACTCCCGCTTGAAATTTGTATCCGATTGTCGTGTCCGTCCGAGCTGGTTTCGTTTACCTAATCGTTGCAGCCAATGTGTGTCCTTACCTTAGGTGCATCCCCTTTACAAGCTGTCAGTCGACGTAGCTCCAATTCTATAGCATTAAAGCATTTCGTACTTCTGAGAGTCGCGATGGATAGTTGAGGTTGCTTGGTGAAGGATCCAGTGAATTTGAAATGGGAGATGGCGAGCCGTTCCAGTTGGGAACCGTGGGCGCGCTTAGTCTCTCGGTGGTATCGTCCGTCTCCATTGTGATATGCAACAAGGCGCTCATCAGTTCTCTCGGCTTCTCATTTGGTGCGCTATTTTTGTGCATTTCTGCTTTCTGTTTTGCTGAATACAGTGCCTGATTATCTTGCTGTCTCGGTTGATTAATCGATATCTTTAATCATATGTTTTGGTGGTACATATAATTATTTGGCGTTTGAGATATGGTGATGTACGGAGTAGCTGAGTTTACTAATTCGATGTTGTTGTCTGTTGTTTAATAGGCAGATCACGCATGCTTAAATGCCAACCTTTGAATGATTTTAGCTTTTTGTGGTCTTTTGATCACTTTTATTGTATTTCCTTTTGTTTTTTGAGGTGTTTTCAAGGGTGGTTTATGGTGAATTTTTTGTGCTGCTCCAATCTGCTAGCTTCATTGTACGGAAGCACTCTTTCATTTTTTAATATATATATATATTTATATATTTTCTTATGTTTAAGGATTTCATATTATTCATAGATTTGGAAAACAGATCCGAGTGATCTGAGGGGCGAGGAATTGTTTAGAGATTGAAGACTTATCTTTGGCAGACTTTGTTTGAATGGAAACTTTGACGGGCATTTGTGTTTGTGAATTTGTCTTTGACAGTTTTAATCCCAATTCGATCTCATTGCGTTGTGGCTCACTTTCAGGTGTCAATGCAAGGATATTAGGTTATGACATTTGTACATTTGGAAATAATAAGGTTCCAATCTGAGATTGATGTTTGTGATTCGACGTGAACTTTAAGGTTAATGCTCAGGCTACATAGAGTGATAGAAGCCACCGAAGCTTAAAGTTGGGATATTGATAGAAGTTTAAGCAAAATTAAATGAAGGCGGAGAACAAAAACACCTAAGATCTCAGCTAGAAGAAATGTAAGCTTATGTGGCTTGGTGAAATTTAACTAATCTACGATAGCTTAGAGATCAAATATTTTATTAAGCCTTAAAAGAAGAGTACATCAAATATTTTCTTATACAAGCTAAAGATAGAGCTTCTCTTCCTCATTGTTATTTGCTAAGAGGGTATAAAACAGCCTATTGTGAAAATGCTGATATTGCTACTATTATAATTTTCCCTTTTTCATTGCATGATTTTTTTCTCTACTCTTCTTTGATGCAAGAGATTCTCCTTACTATGGCGAAAACGTTAAGCCAGTCTCTTAATTCTATCCCTCTTTTTTTGTATTTTCTTGTGGTTGTGGGGATGCTTCATAATGCAATAATTTTCTTATACAATGCTAAGAGGTGGTTAGTATCAAATTTATAAATATTTGGTAGATTGTGGTAGGTGATATAAACTAAATGTTGGATGGAGGATAATCGATAATAAATTTGGAAGGGTTAGGTGGTGGGTATGACGCGAGGCTAGGGAGGAGCTGAACCGGTTCAACTAGCTGGATCAAGGGAATCGGCTAACCCTTCATCTAGGAGCTAGGTTTGTCGCCCAAAAGCGGGGGGTCCCCCTTAGTTTTCTACTACTATTTATATGTTGTTTTCTCTGTTTTAGGTTTAGTTTTTGGTGAGATTTCTGTTTATATAGCTGTTGACAACCTTTTTTCTCGTTCGAGGGCTGTATCCGACGACGAGAAGGTGCTCCACCTGTAATTCGTTTAATGTGGTGTGTATCATTCCTTTTATTACTTGTTGTCGCTAGCTCCACCCCACCTTTTCTGCTGCTGCCCTAATCCACTCAAATCCTTTGATGCTTTCTTGCCACCTCCCTCACAGCCAACCTACTGCTGCCTCCTCCTTCACAGCCGACCTACTGTGAACACTCCTCTCAGTCTCTTCCAGCTTTATAGCTGCAACTCGCACAGCCAGCTTACCCCAATTGCCCCTTACATCACCTCCTAATCTACTGTCCGACCGCCCATATAACCCTACGTTGTTGCCGCCAACCCTTCCCTCCACCTACAAACTCTTGATTTCAATAGCTTGACCCGTCGACCACCACTTTCGTTATCGCCCTAGGGTCTCTTTTATGTTTATATTTTTATTTTTCTATTTTCAAGTGTCTTCGTTTCTAACTCCCTTTCTAAATTTCAGCAATAACATTTGTATTTTTATTATGGTTTGGGTTAACTCTGGTATCATGGTGTATGTAGAAAATTTATACTTGTTAGGTGGAAAATTTTATCTATACACATTTAAAGAAAGTTATTTTCACAACTTGAAAATTCCTCTTTTTGATTAAAATTTTCAGTGTAGCTGCTTAGTGTCGGTGTATGGACGTTACTATTTTTATATCGTCATTCATAGTGTTAATTAAATTTTTAGTTGTTATCATTTTTGTGAGTATATCAACGAGTTTTTTTACTCTTTTGATTTTAACAAGTTGTAAGGCATCATCTTTGAATAATTTTCTATGTAATAATATTTGAGTTGTATGTGTTTCATCCAAGGGAGAAAATGATATTTTTTGCTAAGTGAATAACAATTTGATACTCACAAAAGAGAGTAAAGTGTTTTTGTAATTAGTTCACTTCTTCTGAAAGCCTTTTAGCCAAATCATGCTTTTGTTGTCTTTGTTGGCAACTACATATTCAACTTCTATTATTGATAACATAATTATCTTCTACAGTTATGATACTTAACTAATGTCGATTCAACTTTATTAATGTTTGGTTGTTTGAAGGAGCCTTTATTGTTAATGAGTTCAACTCAATTACAAGTTAATCAAGCTCAGTTGGCATCAATTTTGATCACAAAATTGTTTCTTGAGTTTACTTTTCTCACTCGCTAAAACCTGATACAATGTAGGAATGACTATCTTCAACTCTTATGGTTCAAGTCAATTGAAACTAATTAATATTTGATACTCATCCTTGGTGAAGAGATTTTACAACATATGGTAGGCAACCTCCTTTTTTTTCCTTTGCTTAATAGTGGAAGCATATTTCAATAGAAAATTAATCATTGGGGCTAAGATAGATTTAAATCATGAAATAAGAGTCAACGCACATTTCATAACAAAATCAAATCCTAAATTTAATTAGGTAGAGATGATTGCAATAGAAAGCATGAAAAAGGGCAAAAGCAGAATGAAGAAATTGTGAATATTGCTAATAAAGAACTTTAAGATGTATTGCTCGTTAATGTCGACTGTTCAAAGAAATCTTGGATATTAAATTTAGTTACATCATTCCATTTCTCCTCATGAAGAGCTAATTGTAAATCACTCTACCAATAATTATGATAAAATTTTATTGTTGATAATCTTGAATATTATGGATATTGGTATTTGTGATATTTTAAATGATAAATGTAGGGTCTGTTTCAGGCAGCTGCAGCTTATCCAGATAAACAACTTACCCTAATAATCTGTTGATCAGCATCTTATTCTGATAAACAGGCTAGTTGTTTGGTTTGTGTGTTTCGAAAACAACTGATTCTAGATAAATGATAATTCTGCCCCTGTTCTGAATAAGTTGTTTGATTGTTTGGTTTGTATGTTTGAAAAACAACTGATTTGCAGTTTTTTTGGATAAAAGATCATTTTGGCAAGCACTGTGTTGTTGTTTACACTCGAACTTTAATGGCTACACATTTGACAGTTCAGAACAAAAAAATATCATTTCATAACAGTACAAACTTACGATAATTTCAATAATTTTATTTAATTATTAAAAAAGTCAAATTTGTTCTTAAAAAAAAAACCCAGAGGAATTGAAGCATAAAAAATGTTACATCCAAAGGCATACAAATTTGTTCAAATTTCATTATTCAAAGGCGGCTAGATAAAGTTACATCCATTTATTTCAACAAACTCAACGTAGCAGTAAATTGAGAAACTTTAGACTTAAATTGCTTGAAAACTATTCATGTTGGTTCTATGCATTAAAAAAAAGAGCAATAAAACCAAGTCTAATGCATGAATTTCTGATGAAGGAAATAATTGAGGCAAATGCTAGGTTTGGCAAAATTGTGCACCAATAGGCATGCCATAAACCCATTAATGTGACCAAGATGTAGCTTAACTAACTTGAAATAATCTCGGCTCCCCAACAAAAACAATACAAAGAGTTTGTTCTATTATTAGTGTAACTTCAACAGTTCTATCTGAATTCAATATCAACTTTGAATTATGTGAGAATAGCACCTAATCAAACAATTAGAGCAAAAAAAAAAAAAACAGATTAAAAAAGGAAAACAAAAATCAGATAAAAGAAAGAAAAATATTTAATTTCTATCAGAAGTTTTTAACATTGCCAATAAAGGTATAATTGACTTGCACAATGTATTGCATGCTTAAAAGGTATAATTCTCCCAACAACGTATGAAACAAAAGCATGGATTTTAGCATATATTCACGGTAAAGTGTAAACTAATCAAAATCTATAAATTCTCCCAAAAGCTCCTCATCCACGACAGCAAACATGGATACGCAATTTGTCTGAGAATGACAATCAAATCAAGAAAAACATTTGTGGTAAATAACTAGAATTATACCAGACTACAAATACAAAACATCAACCACACAACAAGAGCAGATTTGGTTGAACCTCCGAAACTCCAAAAAAAAAAAAAAGAGAGTTCTAAGGCCAACAAACAAACTGACCCGACTCTTGTAGATAGCAGAGAACAAGAAAGTTTAGCTCGTTGGAGGTGATCGATGAGGGCGTTGTCATGAGATCTCTCGCTGCAGTAAAACCATGGCCATAGCGAACCTCAGAAGGCAATATGTGGAGAACGGCGTGGAAGAAAGAAAGGGGAATGGGAGAATCGACGCCGATAAAGCGCTTCTGACTGTTTGATTGAAGATTAACTGCGGCGCCGAGAAATGGGCCAACGACGAGAGCTTCGTCCCCTAACTTGTAGATATTTAGCAACGTGCCCTGATGTTGCTGTTAGGGACCGAACAACTGTAGCCTAAGCAATACGTTTTAGTCCAGCAAGATTCACCTGTTTGCCATGGCAGAGCCTTTGCTTCTCTGAGGAGGAGTGCCGAAGCAGGGAACGACTCGCAAACGAAGGAAGAAGGAATGTCGAATCCGGGAGGGGTTAGGGCATCGCGATTTGAGGGCAGCGTGGTAATTCGGGACAAAACGTGAGAATGGATGATCCCGTGGGCGACGTTCTTTACAAAATGAAAACAGCGGTTTTCAAAACGCCGATAAAACGTGGATAACAAACAGTGGGGCAGTGTTTTCAAAATGCCGGCCGTTGTTTTAAGCTGTCCCAAACGGACCCGTAGTCACCTTAAAGGGCAACATCAAACCTTTTTGGCCAGAGGAGAAACTTGATTTTTATAAGACAACTTATAACAGAATAATGTAATCTACATTCAATACTAACACTTGGAAGGTGACTAGGGGTGCCAATAAATAAGATTAATGCACTCTACATCACTATAACTACAGGAGCATTGGGAGTTATAATATGTTTTAATATATATATATATATATATATATATATATATATATAGGAAAAAAGAAATATTTATTTCTAAAATATTGATAGAGAACCAAAAAATAAGAAACTAAAATTAATTCGCACAGTTGTATCGTTCTATCTATAAGTGACTCAATATATTGTATCATTCATAAATGACTGCACCTAAAAATACAAATTTATTGAATAAAAAATAAATTTAATATTTTTTTAACTCTTTAATATTGAAAGGTTTATTTGGACACAATCCAAATACATAAATTAAGTTTATTTGCAAATGAGCCCTGTACATAAATTCGATAATTCTGGAGAGTATAATAATATAAAATTCAAAAAAAATATTTAGTTACTGTCTCAAAAACTTCTCAGTAGAATGGAGTCGTGATAGAATGCTTTAAACATGATTACACATATGACTGCCAGATATATTTTGGGTTGATGAAATAAATATTTTAGCATATCACATTAATCGTGGATCATTTTATAGTTCTTAAGTTTGGACTTCCTGAAGAAGTTTAGACATGAAAGTTTTTATGTTTGGACTTCCTGAAGAGGTTTAGACTGGAAAGTTTATTACATTTAAATGTTTCTTATTATCGTAATTTTGCACGCATTGATTATAACATGATAGAAAATTTTGACCTAAAATCTAGGAATGTTATTTTATTGATTATCATATGAATGATTGTGGCTACATATTTTGGAATATTGAAAATAAGAAAATAATCGAAGGCAAGAATGTTATTTTAAAAAAAAATGTGATATACCATTATAGTTATAATAGTACTAAAGAAGAGACCTCTACTGCATAGTATGTTAAATTGAAGGAATCTATTAATTTTGATTAAAGCGAGGAGATACCCAAAATTGATTAAAAAATCTCAGCCCATCACTCATGTGATGTAAGTCAAAAGATTATTAAAAATTTTAAAGCTTATTAACCATCATTATTCTTGTTTATATTATTTGTTATTTATTGATGCAAGTGCATCTGAATTTTATGAGGAAGTTGTATAAGTTAAAGAATATGTAAGAGAGATTTTATTAAAGCCAGAAAAATACCTAGACATTCACTAAGCCACCTAAAGAAATTAAAAGCCTTACAAATAAATGGATCTACAAAATAAAAAGGGGGCATAATTTCTTCAAAAGATAAAAGGTGGGCAGGTGCTAAAAGGCATCTAACAAAAGGAAGGCATTGAATTTACTAAAATTTTCTCTAATATGATTAAACTAATAGCTATATGGTTATTATTGTAGTTGCAAAAAGCTTTACATACAAAGCAAACAGATATTAAGTCTACTTTTTTAGAGTTCTAAAGGAAGGCATTTGTATGGTTCAAGTTGGCTTTGCATTAAAAGAACAAGAAAATTTTGTTTGCAAGCTCGATAAAATCTGTATGATTTGAAGCAAATACCATGCATTGGTATCAAAATTTTAATTTATTATGTTCTTTCGCATTGCAATGTGAATCACTATTGCTATTTAAAAAGACTCCTAAATATATTGTATTTTCTTACTTTTATTTGTTGATGACATTTTAATTGTAAGTGCTGACTTCAAAAATGAAATCAACAATCTAGGAAGATAGTTGTTAAAAAATTTGATACGAAGGACTCGAGAGAAGCTAAGAAGATACATGGAATAAGAATAGATCAAGATAAAATTATAGGTATCTTGAATCCATCATAATCTGAATAAATTGAAAAGGTGATTGACAAGTTTGTAAGTAAAAATAGAGAGTATATTGCTTGTTATTCATTATCAAATTCTAAAAAGAACAACTAATAAAAATAAATGAAGAGAAAAGCTATATGGCTAAAATCTCTTATGCATCAACAATTGAATCTTTGATTTTTTGAATGATTTGCACATAATCTGATATCACACGTGCAATAGGAATGTCTAAATTAAGGAAATGAATACTGGGAAGCTATAAAATGGATGTTATATTACTTAAAAGATAAAATTAATCAATCTTTGAAGTTTTAAAAAATTGACTTTAAAATGACATAGATATGATGATGTGAACTGGGGAGGAGACCTAGATTCACAAAGAGGTATTATTTGGCACATTTATTTCTTAGCTGGTATTGATATTAGGTAGGTGTCACAACTACCGAAGATAGTTGTATTATCAATAATAAAATTTGAATATGTAGTTGTCAATGGGCCAACAAAGAGATGATTTAGGCCTTACGTCTTATGGAGCAATTGAACTTATGATAAGAAGACATTGATTTCTTTTGTGGCAATCAACGTGTTGTTTAGGCCTTACGTCTTATGGAGCAATTGAACTTATAATAAGAAGACATTGATTTCTTTTGTGGCAATCAACGTGTTGTTCGCTTTATAAAAAAATACCATTTTCTACTCTTGAACAAAGTATATACAACTTAAATACCACTACATGCATAGATTGTTCGAAGATGATGGCTTATAGCTCATCAAAATTAAATGAGCAAAAAATCCTACAATTGTGCCCATGAGGTTATGTAAAGCCTTGATTAGCCTCTATAAATGATATTATATAGGTGCCACAAAGAAAAGCGGTCAGACACCAACCACTAAATAGGTATGTCAGAAATTCTGTAATTAATTAGGAGATTATTAAGAAGTGGAGACAAATTTCTTTAATTTGGTGAAAATAAACTTCATCTAATCATTATTATCTGCCACAATAAATCTAACATTTATTAATTTATTACAAATCATTCTCTGCCTAATACGATATATTATATTTCTTATCAGTTATCACTGACTACTTAATATTTTCAAGTTTTTAACCTACCCCCTCTAAGCACTATATAATGAAATTGTTACATTTTTGTTGAAGCACAACCACAAAAATATAGAGAAAATCGGGAGAGAGGGGAGTGGGAGAGGGGCTTGACCTTTCAGTCAATTTAAGAAAATCTTGTAATAAATAAGGGAAGAGAGAATAAAGCTCTTGTAGCTAAAAAGGAAAGAAAATAATAGCTGCAACAGTAACATAGTCTTTCATACTCGGTGGCTTCATTCCCACCTAGGCATGGATATTAAAGAAGTGGGGTCTCTATCCTTATCTTCATTTTGTATGAAAATAAATAATTCGTGTACTCCTCTTTTAAAGCTTAATATAATATTTAATGTATGTGTGGCTGAGAATGTATATAAATTTTGCCAAACCATTTAAATATGCGTTTTGTGATTGTGGTTTTTAGTTTGTTCTCCATCTTCTTTTGCTTTTACTTGAAATTTATCATAATACAACACTTAAAATCAAAGGAAACCAGAAATACCTCTAAAAAATACTTCTATATCATTTCAATAGAATAAGGTATCAATATTTATTATTTTTATTCCCTATTTTTGGGATTTCATCAGCATTCCTGATACCGTCATCGTTAACCTAATCTAACTATTTAGATTTGATCTTATGAATCTTTATTTCATATTCATTCCTGTTGAGTATTGCTTGTGATATTATCTCCAGTTTACACAATTGTTTTGCAATTTCAAGCCAAATTAGTTTGGTCTGCCCATTTTCCTTTGCGTATCATTTGAAATTATTTTTCATTGTATTATCAGAACTTGCTTTTATCTGTTTTGTACATGCCCAAACCTACATAGCCTTGAATTGGTGCTATTCTCACCACAACCTTGTCAATTTTTTCACACAATCCTTCCTATTTTTTGCTACACGTCTAACTTAACAACTTATTTAGCTAGGCCTATTTAGTTATATTTGATTTTGTTTTGTAATTTCCAATTTCTCAATAGATTTGTTGAATTTTTTTGGTTGTGATCCCTATTCTCGATGCAGCTCTCTTCAAATTGTTATGCAGATAAGTTGGGTTATTCATAAGACTTTTTTACAATCCAATTTTTCTTGAGTTTTTCATAGTGTATTTTCAATAAATTCAACACTATTGTGCTTAATTCACACATGTCATTTGCAGCCACTACTTTGACTAGCTGGCATCTCTTAGTCACATTCTGTTCGCTTCATGTGGCATTATGGACGAAGTTTTTTGAACATAAACCATTTGATCGGAAGGTGGTTGTGGGATTTGGAATACTTAATGGAATCTCTATTGGCTTACTAAACCTATGCTTGGGTTTCAACTCAATTGGCTTCTATCAGGTACCCCACTTTTGTTTAAGTTCATTTGCAAAGCTAGAATTTACTGAGCACTTCCTCCATTTGAATTATTGTGATTGCTCAGTAAGCTTCAAATTAAATTATTGGCTGATATTAATGATTTATCTTTTACTTTGTACAAGTATTCTAATGTTCTCGCTGATTATGATGTCTCATGGTAGCTTAAAATTACCGAGCAGACAATGTTTATTCTGCCCATTTTGGCCTGGACTCGTGGTTATATTTGATTTTATTTTCTCTATCTCAGCCCTTAGCCCAAACTCTCCGTTACAGGCTGCATAATGAAACAGTAGTGAAGATCTCTTATTTGTTTGATTCTCTGGTTGGCAATTATATTAGTAAACCAGGTGAATCGCATGGCCAATAGGATTGAGCCTATACGAAGTTATGATGTATTAATGTTCGGATTCAAACTTGATTCCATTATCACAATTCTGATGCTCCTACCAAGGCATTTTTGGCCAGGAATAGTCGGTTTTTCTAATTCGGACACATCAATTGACTAGAAATTTCTGTCTGTAGCTTAATGACAGTTGTTTAGTTATTACATAACTTGATTTTTGGCTCCATATGCTATTGTTTACATTGTTGAAGTTTAGCACAGAAATGAACACACTTATAAAATATATCGCTTTTCATGCGGGTCCTACTCAAGCAAAATTGCGTTAAGCGAGAAGACATTCAAGTACTTTACATATAGCTTCACAGCAATTTGAGTAAAATAAGGCTTTCAAAGGCAAACAATACATGATATAAAGAGAGATTGTAAAACAGAATCATATATGTTTCTGCAAATCATTCGATTGGAATAGCTTTCTATGTCTGTTTAATGAACTTGGTAAGACCTTGTTAAGAAAACAAGAGACGTGTCATTTTTTGATATCCTGCTTGTATATTTAAAAATAGAATTACATGCAGTGTAACTTTTTTTTTTCTTTCATGCTTAGGTTCATGCAACTAATGGCAACCCCTTAAAAATCTCATATTATTATTACTCTTATCTAGACTGTTTGCATTTTCATTACCTTTGGCATAAGTCTTTTTATTAGTGATCAACTTGACATCAACCCTCTATTTTTCTCATCCAGATTTGAGATCTCAATTCCCAAAACAGCCAATTGAAGATAACACCATGCAAAGAAAATAAAACATAATAAATGCTAACCCATTTGTGTTTTTATTTTTGTCAATTTTTTGTTTATTTCCTAGAATTGTCTTCTCAAGGAATTTTGTCTGCTGTTTTTTTTTTTCTTATTTATGTTGTGTAATGAAGAAATGTATCAAGAGTATCAATTGCTTTTTACTACATTTTGGTATCATTTTGCTTGAAAGGTTATTCCATCTGATACATGCTTTGTTCTACCTGTATATTTTCTTACTGTCTGATTCTGTTTTATAAATTTCTTGAAACTGGATATTCTAGCAGCTTAGGCTTCGTTTTTTTATTTAGATGACAAAGCTGGCAATAATTCCTTGCACTGTGTTGCTGGAAACTCTTTTCTTTAGGAAGACATTCAGGTCAGTTTTTGAATTTATAATGTACTTGTTTCCGTTATATGTGGTATTTTGTTTGTTGAGAAACTCACGAGGGCAATGAAGTCTTTTTTGTTTGTGCAGTGGATATATTTCTATTTTGTGTGCTAGTCATAAGTAGAAAACAACATTAATTAAGCTAGTTCTAGACTGGTATATGAATTCACGTTGGTTTTTTTTTTTGTTTTTTTCTTTTCCCAATAATCATAGAATTGATATCTTGCTTGCTGTGAGGCTATCCTTTGGCACTGCTAGGACAACTTATTTTAACAACTCGGCTTTCAAACGGCTTTCCTCTTCAAAAACATCCAAGTTTAACATATTTTCACTTCTATAGAGCAAGAAAATTCTCGTACTGTGGCTATTCTCCTGAAATTTGAAAAATATAGTAAGTTTCCATGTTTTGTAAAGACGTGAAAAAATTAGTATGGTAGACAATAAATTCACAATGGCTGGTTTCAGATTCAAATACTGAGAGGTGTGGTGCAATCACACGATCAATTAACTTAACCAAGTCAATCAATTTAGCAATGTGAAGTACATGCAATAGATTTATGAATAATGGATATGTTTCCTGAAATTCAAACTATTCTTTTGGTTACAATTTCGCCTTAAATGACCTTGAGATTCAGAAGAATTTTTGCATTATGTTGAACTATGGTGAACTATATAGAATATAGAATAAATAATAAGGGAGCCCGTTTTGGTAATTCAATGAAACAGAGGATTTTGATAATGATGGCAGTAAAGCTATGTCAGCTTTTGTGTTGGAAACATCTAATAATGAAGGTAAAATTCATTGAACTGAGATTTCATGTCGTATCTTCAAGAAAAATTTGGCCTAAAGTGTACATGAATGCATTGAATCACAACCTACGTCTAAAAATGACATTCTGTAGAGAGAGGGAACGAAGGAGTGCCTTTTTTAACATAGGGATGAGATGTAAAAAAATAATGAACCGCCAATTAGATTTGGGCCAGGATCTATTTATGTTGGGGTGTATTTTATTTATTTTAGCTCATTTTATGAATAAAATTAAATTCTCGGTTTCCACACATTTCAAAGTTCATACCTGTTAGTGAGATGCTTCAAAAAAACCAGTAGTGATCTTTTTTTATCACCATTTTAATTGGCATTTTTGATAGCATATACTGATTATTCATATTGGTAGGTAGGGTTACATTAGAAATTTCCCAATTGTTTGTTCATGATTAATAGAAATATTTGGATTGTGATGCGCAAATTAGGAATTTCTGTTATATTGTGTGGTAATTATTAGCATTGGATGATCCAGGATTTGAATTTTCTTTAACGTGTACTGTAAAACAAGTTAGATACAATGAAATTTGCTGTTGGATTCTTTATTTTTGAGAGAGAGAGAGATCTTGTGCATCATCTCAATGGATGGTTTTCTGTACGAAGTATCTAAATTAGGTAAAGTGATTGCATTCTTTTATTTAATCTGTGTGTCAAATCTTCAAGCCTTTATTTTTTTATTTTGCAAAATTTTAGTTTTGTGTACATGTTTCCATATCTCGCCTATTAACCGTTTAGGAAATTAAATGTTATCTAGCTGCAGCAAATAGTTGTTTTTTGTATTATAATTCAGATAGCTTAAAGTGTTTTGTTTATTTATTTATTTATGAGGTTTTCAATCATGTCGTCTAATGTACTGAAAAGTTTCCTGTTGCACCATCTATTCAAACCTAGTACAAGCAGCTCTACAGCATATGAATGTGGAGCCTAAGGAACTTGACATTGACAGCTTTGATTGTGATATAATGGAATTTTGTCTTTGATGTTAGTAATAAACTAAAAACTTGCCCCCATGCGAAGGCATGGAAAGACTTATAGAGAACTTCTATACAATTAACAATTAAACGTTGGTGGAATAAGATAAAGATAAAAATGTGATTAAAAAAGCCTGTATAATGTTATGATTTTTTATGTACACTTGTATTTCAAGTAGACATGGAAAAATTAAATTTTTATTATATTAGACTTAGATGAGTAGAAGTAAAAAATCACAGTATTCATGATTTTCTTCATTTTAATATTATCAAAATTATAAAACTTAATGATCAATTTTATAATTATGATTAATTACAATAATGCATCAATTATTGCCCTTCTATATTAGGCCCAACCATAGTTAACTTTTGTGGGCTTCAAAAATTTGATGCCTCGAACTCTTCATTATATTGTTGAGAGCTTTGTGGGGACAAATTTTTAGACGATAGATTGGATTGTATATATAAGACACTACCCAGAGATATCACGTGGGATATTTGATTTGGGGTTCGAGGTTTCTCACAGGCATAAGCACTTATGATTAATCACTCATCCCGATAACAGGAGAATACTTTCAATTAAGGCTAATCATTCATAATTGAATATTTAACATATAGTAGCAATAAACATAAAATTTAGATTATAAAATTTATTACATTGAGCTTATAGTAGATGGTGGGAGACATGATAACGAACCCAGTTAAGATTCCATAGTTTCGTCGTTCTAGATTGTCGTGGTCCCTGATCTACCTAGTCAGAGGAAGTAGTCGACTCAGCCTAATTGAAGAATCCTTGTCAGCAACCATCGGTTGCATCGTCCAAGAAACTCTTTTAGATATGAGATGAAAATTTATCTAAGTGGTTAAATTTAAGTCAGTTTTAGTTGACAAGAGGTTGTGTTAATTAATTACATCATTATGATTCATAACTTAAAAAGTACTAAGTCATTAGAAAATATACGGGTTGCGGCCGTGACCATAATATAATGGTATCATTTGACGGTAATCATCTGGTCAAAAGGTTTTGGTCGTAACTGTTATTTTTTTATGGAGCTTTTGGGTCAAACCATACAGATAGATGACTCAGGTTGCATCCTTTCTGAGGCAAAATTACTTTAAGTATGAATATAATAATACACTCAATGTGATATTCATTTTTTGTGAACTGGAGTCAATTAAAAGTTTATCACCCTCGATAAATTGTTGCAGATGGTGGATGGGAGTTTGTTTTAAGTTTTAAGTGGTTAATTTTAACTTGGGTAATTTAGTTGGTTATTTAGAAAAGTTGATTTTAAAAATGACCCATCTAGTTGAAATCTTTTATCAACTCAGTTATCATCGAGGATTTAGACGTTTGTGTTGACCTCATTTTTAGTGAGGTCTTAGCCTCCTAATCTTATAACCTAGGATCTAGCCTTAGGAGCTCCTGGTTGACCATCCTAGTGGACTAGTAATGGAGCCCACCTCCCATAGAACTTCAAACCGCTTCTTTACTTATTTTTGTGAAAACTCGCACGAATGGTCCCGAGCACTCAACTTCTAGTTGCAAGGGCTAAGGACCAACATGCGGAGGGTCTGAAAATGAGTTCCAATAGGATCAAACGACCTTAGGTTAACCCTCGGTGGCTCAGCAACGCACTCGTTGCATCACACGCAATTTTGGCTTAAATTGACTCGCCCGCCGGCAAACTCGTCCGGACGACCCCGGATGACGAAACGGACTGCGCCGACGCGTCCGGAACATCGATTTTAGCTAGAAAAGACACTCATATTGCT